>VWPW01003281.1:0-99841 GCA_013389825.1 Crypturellus undulatus | reverse complement strand
GGCAAAGAGCGAGCAGGCGAACGCCGCAGCCGCTACATCCGGGCTGCGCGGCGGCACCTGCCGCGTCGGGGGCCTCGCGTGACATTGGGCCTCGGCAGCCGAGGGGCGAGGAGGGCGCCGCGCAGCCGGGCACGAGCGGAGCGCCGCGTCGCGTCCCCGCAGCCGCCGCCATGTTCCGCGTCATGGTCAGCCACGCCAAGAAGCACCCGAGTGTGAGTAGCGGCGCCGCCGCCGTCCTGCCCCGTCCCCGCTGTGCTGCAGAGGGCCAGGGCTGCGCTGCGGTGCCGCGGGAGCCTGCGCCGGCCAAACTGCTCAGTGGTGACGTTGAGGAGCGCCTGCATCTCACAGCCTGCTTTTCTTGTCCCCTCTGCCGAGGGTGCTCGAGTCTCTCCGGTGCCGGGCATGTCCCGCACACCTGGAGCCTGGGTTTAGGTGTTGGGGGGATATGTGTGACATGCAGCGCATCTCTTGAAGTGGGGGGCTCCATGCCTTGGGTTGGCATTGGTGAAAATATGTGCAATGCAAAAATAGTATGTTTGTGTGTCACTGCTATATGTTACTTAATGTATTTTTTTTTCCCAGTTGATTCCTCTGTTTGTCATCATTGGATCCGGAGGTGTTGGAGCAGCCCTTTACATCATGCGCTTGGCAATGTTCAACCCAGAGGTCTGGTATGTATAACAATATACTGCCCTGTTTTCTTGCTAGATATGTTAAAATGAACTTCCCTGTCTTGTTTTTTATGTTTCTGGAAGCCTTAATATCTTATTTCATCATCACTGATACTAGAGCTTTTCTTGACAGGGAGATTTGTTTTTTTTAATAGGTGACATTTATTGACTGCTGACAGATGGAATTGCCCTTCTCTGTGGAAATTTGTTTGCATGGATAACTGTTCATGGTCTGATAATCTCAGAGTGCATATAAATGTATTTCTTATGGAGGAAGCATGGTGATTTTCTAAATATATTATCCTATCTTGTGTTTCTCTCAATAGTTGGGACAAAAAGAATAATCCAGAACCCTGGAACAAGTTGTCTCCCAATGACCAGTACAAGGTAAAATGCAAAATACAGGTTTTTTAGGAAACTGGTAATACCAAAGGTATAGCCTAATTGCTTTAAGATATTTGAGTATTTTAGTCCTGGTACACATAGCAGAGAACACTAAATTCAGTTCTGCAGTTGAATATTTGACAAAACAAAGCCAAAAGTTGTTTTTATGATTAAGCACCCAGATATAGTAGAATTGTTTTTGAAGTAGGTTTATGTTACTTTGTCGAGCTAATAAGCAAAAATACAAACCACATCTCGTAGTTCACACGAATATGACTTTTTATCGCCTATTTTACTAAAACTGTAAGCACTTCTTTATGCTTATCTCTACGTGTATTTATTTTACTTAGTAATAAATGCAGTTACAATTTTGATGTTGCTGTTTAGGCTGCTCTTGGTTTAATTTAGTGGATTCCAGGCCAAGAATAGCTCAAGACTAAAAAACTATTAAAAAGCAAGTGTTGTTTGCCAATTTCTGTTCACTCCTTAAAACAAACAACACCCAAAATAAAATTCCGTACCCAAAATACCCTGAAAGTTCAAGAACTTAATACTGTATTTTCATTACTGCCTCCAAAATGTTGAAAACTGTTCCTTAAATGTCTAAAAGAGTGCAGCCTAGATTTTCTGAAAGCCTGCGTGCCTTCTGTAGCATTCCTTCTGGGTATTAGCATGCAAAAACAAACTCCAGGTTTACCATATTTGGGGGTGTGTGCCATTTCCAAGTCTGTGCCTTTCTGTTTCCCACAGCAGAAGTTCTAAACTGAGGATGACTGTTTAGTAAAAAGTCCTGATACAACAAGTTGTAGTTTGATTTAAATTGTTTTTCTTTTGAACACTTTTCTTGGGAAAGGCTGAAGAAATCAGTATCCCAAAGAAAAGAGTTAAGACTTTGTGTAGGAGTTGCGTAAAAAGTTGTGATTAAAATGACAGTACTTGTACATCTTAACACCATTTCCAGTTGTGGGCTGGGGTTTTGTTTATCAAGTAGTTACAAAATTTTCAAGTTGTAATCAAATTGCTAGGAAAATATTTTTTATGAAACGAGAGCTGCAATTCTGGCTTTGTTTGTAAACAAGAGAAAAGCAATCTAAAGCTTTTTTTGTTTGTTTGTGTGTTTTTAATGGATTGAGTAGTGCCTGTTTGTGACCTGAATTGCATGGTTGTAGACACTTTGCTCAAATAATTTAGATGTGCAAGGACTATACTCACCATACTAGTATCAGCAGAATGGCTCAAAGGCCTCCTCAGGTTTACTTTCTGAAAATCATGACTTTTTGAAAATGGAGTAAAAGTAGAACTATATTAAACTATAATAAACACAGTACTTGGTGATTGAGAAGTTATTTCTTAGTTTGAGATGTACTTTAATGTCCAGTAGTTGAGTTGTTTATTTAGACTTGATCACAAACTGGTCTTGTGAAAGGCTCATAAGCACTGTTACATCAATTATTTTAATTTTGTTGTGTGTATTTCTTTTTTTTTTTTTTTGAGTAAAAACACTTTTATGATGTCAAGTCAGTCTGGAATGTCAAAATACACTTTTAATCTGTAAATTCACTGTCCTGAGTGACTGCTTGGATTGTTACAAGTTGTTTAGGCTTCAGTTGGGTCAATATTAAGTGTGTGTGCGGAAAAAGTCTATTCTTGCCTTTCTCTCTTCTTGTCATATGCTGCAGTGATACTGTTCTAGATTCATCCGTTAGGGCAAGCTTGAGTTCAGCAGCACTGCTCTACATATTTCGCTTGTGGCCCTACCTGTTTGTATTTCCCGTACTCTGTCCCACTTGGCAAGCTAGATGTGCTCTACTGCTTTCCACACATAGAAGCATGTAGATTTGAGGCAAAAAGTATAAACCTAGCAGTACTATAAAAGACTTCTATGTATGGACTTTCAATTCTGGGGGTTACAAAAAAGATTCCTTTTTTTGTTTGTTTTGTTTATGTTCTCTGGTTAAGTTTCATCAGAATTGCCTAATATTTAGTTTCAGCAGATCGAGACCCATACAGACAATAGAAATGGTGTATAAAGTTCTGTTCTATAAAGGATTTTCTTGGGAGGATGGGAGAGTTAAGTATAATGGTCTGGTGCACAGGCTCCAAACGGCAATTTGTTTCTGACATGATTTTTAGTGATGCATTTTTTTTTTTTCAGTAAGTGCCATAGAAAATCTGTACCCAAGTTTCTTATTCTGGTCATTTTTTTTTCCTCTCTTCACCAGTTCTACTCGGTTAACGTAGATTACAGTAAACTGAAAAAGGACCGCCCTGACTTCTGAACAAGATTCTTTTCTCCATAAGCTGCACAGAAAGGTCTTCCGGAAGCCGTCCGCACAATTATCATGCTTAATCATCCAGGAAATAATTAAGTTTGCCTCACACTGCACTTGATCATGTGTTTAAAAGTTGGGGTTTAATAAACATGTGAAACTTGGAGTGTCTGCTGTTTGCTGTTATTTTGCGACATGAGAATATATTGACATTAATAGGCTGATGTATGATCAGGCAGTAAGTAAGCAAAGGCTGATTCATGTTTGCTCAACAAGAAAGCAAAGTTGTCCTGACAGGCTTTGTGCTCAGTCAGTTGACTCTGGGGAGAAAAAAAATATATTAATGCAGTGTACCAAACTGCAGGTGCCTGAGAGTACTTTTGTTTGTTTGTTTTTCCAACCTTAATGTAGCAGAAAAGGAATCCCTGTGGATTGCTAACGAGAGTCACTGTCCAGGGGGGAAGCAGAAGATGTTTCCATGTGTTCCTATAATTACAAAAGCTGAGCTATGCTAGAAAAGTTCCCGAGTGCTTTGAAAAATGTAGTAAAGGGACAGGGCTTCTATTAACCTTTTTTTCTGATTGAGACTGAGTTGTGTCGTTGCGATCCTCTTTAGATCTTATTCTGAACTACAGTAGTGGAATCTAACACACATTTAAGTACCTGCATTTGTTTCATTAAAAGACACGTCAGTTCCCCTAAATGTGTGGGTGAGAAGAAAATGGTGGATGTGAGTAGCTGTCTAATTAATATTAGAGAGCTTTGTAAAAGAAAACTATGTTTTTTTTTCTTATTTTTGGTCTGAATTTGCATGTAATTATTCATTACTCAGCTTCTTTTAAGCTGTAGCAGTGCATTTTAGGTGTCTCACAACCTTAACATGTATCCCCAGGTTAGATAACATTTGATAATAGGAAGAGGGTTTGATCTCACAAAGATCTTCACAGTCCGACGTGGAGTTGGGTAGATTACAACAAGAAAACCAAAGCTTACTCTCTTTTTTCCATGGAACTAGGCATGTATTTTCAGACTGGAAACTCAATAGCTGAAAAACTGTTGTCAAGTCTTGACAAGTGCAAGAACATGAAGTATCATTCAGTGTCTATTAAATAGCAAGTCTTCTTACAGTTTTGCAAAACATTATTTTCATTTTAATTTTATAACTCAAGCTCTTTGCTAATAAGCAGGAAACCAAATATGTTTCTTGTTTTTAAAGATACCATACAAATTCAGCAGAATAGGGTATAGGAGTAAATAACTTTTTTAATAAAAATTTAAAAATCGGAGTAAATTTGCATACTTCAATACTTTGGTGGGGCTGTGCAAGGAGAGTTATGTTTCCATATGTGTAATGGCAGATTTTTAATGCTTTGCTGTGAGCATCTGGTATCGGTCTGGATCAGGGATATAATTCTGCATGAGCATAAGAGAATACAGTTGTTCTTACCTTGATACCTTCCAAGTTCTCCTAAAGTAGAGTGTACTGAGAATAAAGATGACCATAGGAATTACTATAAACAGTAAAGACAGATAAAAAGAAGCTGAGCAACAAGAATCTTTAAGAGAAAAAGGAAAGTTACTCTATGCACACTGTAAAATATCAAATGCAGAGAATTTGTATACAGAAAATCTTGCAGGTCAGTTTTATCTGTATTATTTGATTGAAATTCCTTTTTATTATTTCTATTTTTTTCCAGAATGTTGGTAGTTTTCATTTACTCCCTTAAGAGACCTCCATGGCTTCTGAAGAAGAAAAGGAGTACTGTAACTCAGATACCCTTTTAGTGGTGGGCAAAGTCTCCCAGGTTTCTTCAGAGACTAAATCTGTAGTTAGGAAGTAAACATTGTATGGCAACACGTTTTGTTCTTCAGTAACATTTTAATACCTTGTTGGCTGTAGTCCTGGATTTTACCAATGTATGATGCAAATACTTTTAGTGTTTTTCTTAAAAACAGTACATTTCAATCATTTCGTTTTCCTGCAGCCAGCTGAAGACATCGACAAAGGCTAATATCCAGGAAACAAACTTAGTTCTTAGCCAGGGGAGATGGGACTGATGCTTTCTGTCAGAGCTGAGCAGAGCGCAGGCTCGAGGTCCTCTCAATAAAATACCTAACAAAGAATGCATTGTTTGTGTTTGACAATATTTCAGAATATATTTAATGGAGATACTTAAACTGTTTAAAGCTCAAAATATGGATTGAGTGGAAAGTAAAAGGCAGTTCCTACAGTGCTACTTCCTCTGCTGATGCCAAGTATGCTTTCTGCTGTCAAATACACAAAGTAAAAAGATCTTTTAAATTAAAGCCGTCATTCTGAAGGTTGTTATTTTGAAGGGGTTCTTTTTTTCTTTTCCTTTTGAGGCTATGCTTCTGTAATACTTTAAATGCTAATAGATGAAAGTTATCGTTACCTGCTGAATTTAAAACTAATAGACATCAAAAGAATTTTGCTTCTCCCTCAATCTTTTATGCTTGAAATACTCAATAACTGAAAAACATTATGTATTTTCCAAAAAGAAATTGAATTAAAGGAAGTATTCTGTAACTGCTATGCAGGTTTTTGCATGGGTAAATTCATGACTGAGAAATATTAATATTAGAATTTGAGTACTAGCTCAGCCAACAATACATTATTTCATTCAAACACAATATTATTGTTTTTTGTGACAATATAGTGAAATGGAACTGGATTTTTTTTCATTATTGAACCCTTGTGCCTATAGAGACTTAAGGTTATCCCCTACCTATTATAAGTCTAAAAGAAATTGTTCTCTGGGCAGAAATCAAACAATTGTTTAAATATTCAGGTTTGGAATATAGGAGCTCTAAAATTCACAAACTTCACTGATACCAAAGCTATGGCATTCTTCACTAGAAAAAAAATTGCAGGTTCCACTGTTCTTGATATTTTATGAATAATGGTGAAGATGCTTGGTAGATATATCTTACTAATTTAATTCTGCAAGCTGTTAGTGTTACTTCACCAATATTACTTTCATTATCATACAAATGTACTATGTTATTTCCTGTTTTCCTTTTTTATTTTTTTCATGTAAATTGATTTTATTGTTAAGGGCTTAAGTTCATGCTTACCTTTATTCAATTTAAGTTCGTCTTGGGGGAAGGGGAACTATTTACTCCCTAAAAAGCTAAGCACATGTTTGCTCTTAGCTGACAACTGCTTGGTGGTGGTCTATCACTATCCTTTTTATTTATTTTTTTTGGTATTTTATAACTATTCTTTCAAATAGGAGACCTGTTTTTTACATCTTGGCAATAATAATCTATCTGTATTAAAATGTTGAATTACTTTCCTTAAAATTATCCTTTTTTTTCTTCTTCCCAAAGACTGTATTCTCTTGAGAATTCATGAAAAGAGAATCACAGTCTGCTTTTCTGTATTCTCTAAATTTTAGGCTGTTAGTTGCCAATGTTCATCTTCAGCTATTAACTTTTATAAAACAGCTGAATTTCATCAATAATCAGAAAATCAAGGTCCTTTTCTAATGCGGCAGCAAGGAATTTGCTTGGAGCATCTTAAGAAAACATAAGGTTAGCTGTATTTGGACTTACTTTTATACAACTGCTGTCTTCCTGTTTGAGGTAGATTTTTGCTGAATGGTGAGCGTAGATCTGGCCTGCATGTCTTATTAAACGACCCGCATACATACAAAAGATTTGTATATTATTGTTAAACTTCGCAGCAATGTGCTTGGCACTATCAGGATTCAATTAAGAGAATTATGTTGCATGTTCTTACCAGTGAGCCTAAGAAGTAGCAGTGTGATCGAATCTGAAATTAATCCTGCTGCCTTAGAATAAAGAACATTACATGTTTCTGTATCTTTTTGCACATAACAAAACATATTTCATAGTGTGCTATAAAGTATTTCCTTTAACTGTACTTTTAGTTTTACATTGCTATAGTTCTTCATGAGTATGAAATAACCAACGGCCTGTAAGAAATTAAACTGCTGTGCCTGATATTAATTTTTGCATAGGATTTCTTGCCAAATGTCATCTGAGGAAATGCATTTCAGATCTGTTTCAAAGCTCTGCCTCACCTTTAAAGAGATTTTGGTGTATGACTACTGAATGACCTTTAAAACTAAGCAAATGCCATGTTTAGTTCTGATTGGACCCAATATTTTGTCAGAGAAAAAGGTTGAGAAGTTATTATGGGAATTCAAAAGATATTTAAAACAAAAAAAAAAGAAAAAAAAAACTGTGGAAAATTTAAAGATTCTTGCAAGTCCACAGGAAGTCCCTATTCCTACTTGTTGGCCATAAGACAGATCTTGCTGTTTATTAAAGCAAATGTATGAGCTAGAAAACCCTTTCCATGGGTCAAAAGGAAGTATCACTGATCAAAGAGAACGCAGAAAAAGGAGGGCTCACTTGCATCTTTGCCAAAGGTGATAGTTGTCTTCTTATTTTGCAAAAGAGCTTACTACTCCATCTTTTAACTCCAGAGTTAGCTATTTCATGCTTTTGTCTGAAACATAGTGAATCCACTTTTTCTTAGAAAGTGTTATTTGCATCAGCATTTAGTCTTGAGAAGTTTCTCAGATGACCAGATGGTCTAATCTCATCCTGGGATCTCAAAGATTCCTGAGAGTTTGTGTCTCTGACACTATGATGGCATGATTCCCAACACGTGTTGATTCTAGTGCCATCAACCTTGGTCATACTTTGTTTTTTAATCGCTTCAAAATAGTCTTAACATTTTCTCAGTAAGAAGGACATACAGTGCAAGTAAATGGTCACCTTGTCATTCTTGAGAAGCAAAACTTTTGTTTTTTCGGGTCCAAAGTAACATTTCTAATCCAGAAAAGTACTTCTTTTTTTTTTCTTTTTTTCTTTTTTTCCCTTATCAGCATTAACTACATTGCTCACACATCTGAAGTAATTTAGAAGTTGTTTGTCGATAAATAATAGCTTTAGGAAATTAGGAGCTTTTCTTTTTACTCTTCCAGCATGGATCAAAAAGCTTCACTAATCTATGCTTGGGATCTACAAACTATTTTTTCTACTATTGAATAATAATTTTTATCTGTTTCTCATAGGAGTCAGAGGGCAGATAATTTTCTCAAATATCACTTTCATAAAAATGCTCAGTCAAGAAATCTGAGACTTTTTGGTCAGGTAATATGAAACAAGAGCTTGAGTTCATGAGTCAGGGAAGAAAAAGCTATTCAAACGTTTGATATTTAACTATGTGTTTACTATGTTTATGTGACATTCATTTGCTATTGGAACTGATACAATATGGGCATGTATAGCACCTGGAAGAAATAATAAGTTCTGAAGATGCTCAGAGATGGTCGTAGCTTATAAACACATAGAAATGCATTCATTATAAAGGAGAATAGAAATTCTTTTGGTAATACTCATGGCTATTGGCAATGGTTTACCTCAAGTAATATTTCTAGGCTTATTAATTGGATTTACTTTGGACAAAAATAATGCACTACACCATTTACAGTCATCACTACAATGTAAAGACAGCTTTTTCAGTGGAACTGCACAAGGCATAACCCAGTAGATAAATTTATAGATTTTTTTTTTTCATATTGGAAGCAAGCTAACTATGAACATGAAATGTTTTCTAATTTTAGTTTCCTTACTGCAGGCAAATGAAACAAACTGCTGAGAAGGTAATGAAAACAGATTACTTAATGCTGAAAAATCTGAGTGCCATTCTTTTTCTACCAGTGGTGCCACTGCTGGAATTTAATGGGGTGGCATCAGTGCGTCTGAAAGAAGACTTTGGACCTAGCAGTTTAAAAATGAGTTTGACTCTAATAGGATTTTCTCAGTACTGATAATATATATGTATTTTTTTGCTGGGTTGAGAGCAGCAAAATGGTAGAACTCATTATCAACAGGAAGAAAACTGAGTTTCATCCGAATTTTAAACTTCCTGCTATGTTGTACCACATACATCTCATGATAGTCTGTGGGATTTTGATAGAATATTGAGGGGATAATATGCTTCAGATGTTGTTCTTGTTTTTGAGAATTGCCCAAACATATTTAACTTCTTAGAATTCTGGAGGCTTAGAAAGAGAAAACTCATCTCTATGGTAGAGGTGATGTTCTCGGAATGACCATGGATTTACAAAATGGTTCTCTCATGTGCGGGTTACAGATCTCCCTAACTCTTATAAAATCCTAAGGAAGTGGAAAAAAAAAAACAATTGTATATGTGAAGGAATAGGAAGAAGGATATGCACTTTGCTAGTTTGAACATCTAAGAGAAAACAGCTGTAGTGTCAGGTAGGCAATTTCAGTGTCTGTGCAAGCAGAGCCCCTACCTGTATGTGTCTGTCCACGCTGTGACAGGCTTTGGCTTTGGCTGAGGTTCTAAGCGTCAATACTTGGAGAAGAAAGAGACGAGGTGTCATCTCCGCAGTTACGCTGGAGGCCTGGGCCGTAGCTTCCTCATCTTTGCTAGGCCCCAGTCTGTCCGCGGAGCTCTTATGCCTGTGAAAGTGCAGAAAACGCTTATTTTCAGCTCAGTCTAGATTTTGGGCCTGCACTTTAGTGCATACTTGTGCTAAAGCATATGAATGGTACAAAATTCTGGACATCAGTGTAGGATCAGTCCTATGCTAAGCTGAGTCCCCTTGCTGATGGTTTCTGAAATGTTGCTTTGTGCCTTGTTCCACAGCAGTAGGTTAGGGAAAGTGGAAAATATTTACCCTCTCTGTAGCTGGCAGGGCATAGACCATCTGTCTTGTTTTAATTGAAATCCCTGTGTTTATACAGCTAGAAATAATTATTGAAGGTACAGGAAGTTCTTGATTTTAATAAAGGAACTTTCTTTGCTTGTGTCTATCAATTTCTATCTGCATTTGGGAAATGTAAAAACTGTTCATTACATGTACTATGGTACTAGATAGAGCTGTTGTTCATCCGCTTGACTTATTAGAATGCAATGAGAATTAGGAAAGTTAAAAAACAAAACAAACAAAAAGATATTCCAGTTAAAGTAATTTAAAGTATTATTTAAAATAAAAAGCAATAGCAGATTGACCGCCGGAAAGAATCTTGTGAATCACTGTCAGAAATTTGCAGTACTTATGACAAGGCTGTAATGCTGCAGAGCGTGAAAAAAAAGAGTTCATATTCTGGCATGGGCCTGAGATGCAAACTAAGATGTCCAGTAGCGTATCAAAAATTCTGCTTGAAGGCATTTTGCTGCATTTCTCAGTGATTACAGGTAGCTTAGTGGGAAAGAAGAATGAGCTTTTTGAGGTCCCAGAAGAAGAGATTTGTTACAGCCAAAGCAAGGAGAATGCAAAGACAGAAACAAGTGGCCTACTCAGACTTGGAAAGGCAGAAGATGTAAAATATACAGTGGAAGAGTTATAAATACCTCCATTACAAATTACTGTCACAGGAAAATGTTTTTGTACATGAATTTCGACATAGAAAATTGGATGGATTTTTGGTTGTTTGTACATTCTGTTCATTGAAAATGAGAAGGGCTCAGTGACAGCAGTATATAAATGTGTATAGATACGTTGCCTAAGGTCTCCATTTTTCTTGTCTTCACTCTTTATTCTCTCATCCTTTCCTCAGCCAGATAGCCTGGGTTTCTGCTTACTAGGCTGAGAAATCCTCTTCACTCATATATCTTCTGCTTGTCAGGAGCTTCCCTTCTGCTAGGCTAGGCTATTTCCCAAAATGTTAGCATCACTGGCTACTTCTGTGTTTAAAAGAAATAGGATCTTTTCCCATCAACATCTCATTACAGCTGCGAAAGCAGCTTTTGGAGTAAGCAGGAAAGTTAACTGATCAGAGTAAAACTTTGTGGGTTTTGCAATAGAAAAACTGACTGGATATAAAAATACCTAACAGCAAACGAGTGAGCATGGTTGAAAGCCTGACCTTGCTGAAACAGAAGGCACATCATACCCTGACCAGAGCAGCAGTGAAAAAAAAGGCATTCACCATAAGGTAAATAGCTAAAACCCAGCAAAGTTAGCACCACATACACAAAGCAGATAACACAAGCATATTTGACTGAAATGTGCTTCTACCAAGGTCATGAGGCCATTTGCATTCTGCGTTGTTTCGTGTTTTCTGCTGAAGAACTGCTGATACAGAGTAGGAGTAGGATGTTCTCATATGAAGCTAAGTGTTGAACAATGTTAACTCACTTCCAGCCAGGTCTCTAGAATCAAACTAGGGCTGCTTGAAAATCTATCGAAATTACCAACTGCCCCAGGTTTAGAGTTAAGCTTTTGTTGACTAAATTTAGGGTTGGAGAGGAAGGAACATCTGGGCTGAAATTCTCATGGCACTGAGGTCACAAGGAGCTTTGTGACTGCGTGAATGAGACCAAAGTTTCTCTTCGGGACTGGATTTGCAAGTACTTACAGATGGCTCACAAAGGCGGCTCTGCCTGACCAATATGCCTAAGATGATTTTTAGAGCTAGTTTGTACAGCTACTATGTCATATCTACATACAGACAGATTTAGTTTTAGCAAGATTCATTTTCATGTAATGTTTTGACTCACCTACATCAATTCTATAAAATTTATCTTATTTTGGAATTTATCTCTATTTCCTAAGCCAAATAAACATAGCTCTGTTCGAGCAATCTTGATCTTATTAATTTTCCTTGAATTTATTAATTTTCCTAGGACTAATTAGTGCATGCAACTTCCAACAGAGAAGAAAAATTAACTTGTGATTTCTGGTGAGAGGTGTGCTTGGATGTGCTGACTAGCGCTGCCGGTTAAAGGCACATATGGTTCCCTTTCAAGTACACCCTGAGCCTTAAAGAAACCAATTCAACAAAGCGCCGTGCTCTGCAGCAGTGCAAGTTAGGGCAAACCAGCCATTTCCCTCACGCTGCTAGCAGCTGAGCCGCATTACCGCAGCGTGCAGCGTCGGGCAGGGCTCGCACAACACAATTCCGCGCCTCCAAGTCTCCGGGAGAGCTGGCTCGCAGCTAAGTTATCTCTGCGCAGCACTGCCCTCTGCCTTGTGAATATGTGGGGACGAGAACATGCTTAAAGATTTTAAAAACCAAGGTGGAAGGATTTAAACTGTTTCTGTGACTTTTCTGATGGGAAGAAAAAGGCTATAGGATTTCTTTCTTCTCATTATACGCTATGAGCAATATAAACAGAAGAAACGCATGTCCATTATGAATACGGAATGATTTTGGTGTGGCTGTGGCTACGAAACATTACTCTCTACTGTAGTGTGCAAGTATATGTATTGTATATCTAGAAACAGTGAACATATGAAATTTTTTGGGGAATATTTGCAAACCAAGTGATATGCTGATTATCACTAAGGTGCCATGCCCGCAGCCACCGCGGAGCACTCCCGTGCTATGTCCCTTGGCACTGAACCACCATGCTCTTCTCTCCCGGGGAGTGCAGCGCGTGCTCCTGCAGCGGGAACGTGGCTGTGGGAACGCCGACTCTGGAAACAGAGCTGCTTGCTGCTTGCAAGAGGCAGGACAGTCCCCAGGGCCGAGCGCTGCCCTAGTGAGCCTCGCTCCCCAACGCTCCTGCGCGCCTCCCAGCTGTGCTTGCAGCTGCACTGCGCTAGAGCCGGAGAGGCCGCTGCAGCTAACAGTGCTGCTGTTAGCGGGCAGCTCTCTCACCACCTTGCTCCCAGAAAGGAAATTTTCTCTTCATCTTCTGGGTTCTCGGATGTGGAGGGTGCTCCAGTCATGACCTTACTCATAACACACATCAGGGAGACAACCTGCATTGTAGCATGTTTTAATATTCCCAGTTGATACTCCAGAATCATTGAGAATCACAATCTATTTTTTCCAGGTATTTCTTAATTCTTGCATAAAGTCTATTCATTTTCCAAATAGAGAAGGACTCTGTTGACATGTTGACAACTCTCATGTTGACAAGCATGCTTTCAAATGTATCATTGCTGTTTAGTGGAAATGTATTTTGTGCTGTGTTAAAAGGTGCTTCCATGAGAAATGACCTATTGCACACAAAATTTTTCTGTGTGGTGGTGGTGTTATAAATGTTAGAGGTTTATTATGAAGCCTGTCCTTCTTGAAGGCAATATTTACTATACACACTGAATACATACGTAAAGTTAATTTAATCTATCTATGAACATTGAGAAGGATTTATTTAATGGCAAAAAGGTATCTATTTGGATATTTAGAAGTTAAACAAGTATAATAAAAATAGGCACATTTTATTCAGACCACTTATATCACTTAACATCTCTCTCATTTAATACTGAAAGGGTAAGATCTGTGGGTAAAAAATGGAGGTAGAGTCTTGGGCATGCTAAAAGCAATGAGAATTTACAGTTGTTTTAAATAGTGCCAAGATTTCTTTTTGAGTTATTTAAAAATCATTAGTGGAAGCTTTTGCAAACTGAAATAGTGTTTGCTTAATCCTTGTGTTTTCAGCAGAGCAACAAATTTATGAAACATGCATGAGATGTCTGGTTCTTGGCAGGAAGTGTCCTGGCTGCTTTTTGCTGCACAGAATCTCAGCCTTGGCAAAACAAGAGTAACAAGCTTTAAAGAGATTAATAGTTTATCTGATTCAGCAATCATCTTGCTGCAGGATAGAGCTAAAACCGTCAGAATCCCCTTCTTGATCTTACTCACAGAACATTCACTAGGAAGTGAGAAAATTGCACTCATTGCAGATGTGCTATCACTGAAATGAATATTTTTGATGCAATTGTGATCTGCTTTTTGGATATTATCCTAGGATAAGGTATGTAGCCCTTTGCTGATGTGTGTATGTGTGTATATATATTGCATATATATACACATTTTTCTTGTCGTGGTTCTTGTGGTCTTGTGGTTCTTAAATATAGTTACAGTAGAATATAACAGGGCATTCTGAAATCCTGCATAGATGTTAACATTATCTGTTTCTTTTTTCTTTTTTTTTTTAAACTTGTATTTTTATTTTGGTATGTGGTCTGCTTAAGAGGAAGTAACACATGCAGTCTGGAACAAAATGACCAGTTGTGAAAATCCCTATTTCTACATAAGCTTTTGATCCTGTAAGTATCCTCTGACAACTCTTGTAGTCCTTGAGATCAAAGCATTTTAGGATACATCTTTTCTGTCAACTGCTATATTCTTCTGAATTCCCTTCTTATGTAGTATCCCTTCTATCTAGTTTTAGAAATTCCACACTCCACCAACCACTACAAATCTTTATCCTTGTATTTATTTTAATCTGATTATTCAGAGACTCGATTTTAAACATTTGTGCTATGATAGCTCCAGGACTTAATACGGACTCCTAATACTCGTTTGCCCTTTCCCAAAGAATAGGCAGCCTGAATATATAAGACAGAAAAGAGTGGGAGAAAGGACATATATTAGCCTAAAAAAAAATAAATAAAAATAACAATTTTGTACAAGAGTATAAAGCCATACTTTTATTGAATGAATTGCTTCACTTTCATTTATTGGGCCTGCCACATGGCCACATGTTTTCTTCAGAGCCAGTGATACTATCTGCTTTTCTGTGCCAGTGTCCTAGCCCTTGAGGTTGTTTATCCCTGAAAAAAAAGATCAAACTTGTAATCCACTGCAGCAATAGTCTTCCAGACTCAATCAGATTTCTCGTTAATCTCCTTGACAAGCATGAGTGTAGCTTCCTTTGCCCAAAGACAAGCTTAGAGTTCACTGAATTTCTGCTTCCTGGCATAGTTATAATTCCCACTTTTGAACTCCATGAGCTGAAAATACCAAGTTGGTTCAATTTATTTTTAACACTGGAACTGATAAACATTTGTAAAATTACCTCAACCCTAAACTCAGCAACCCAGTTACGCTGGGGATAAAAAGAGAAGGAGAGATGTGTTAGAAACATCCTTCTTGAACATCTTGTACGTTTCTATACAGTTATGTTTGGTAAAGGGGAAGAAAAAAAGAAAAAGAAAAAATAAAACCAGGAAAGAATCCACAAGTATTTTACTATTTTATACTTAGTATTAGGGAGTTTCAGGGTTACCAGAGAACCAAAATCAAACCAACAACACAGATGTTGAACAAGGTCTTTAGAGCATTAGAGGAATAGATGTTATTTAAGGACCTGGGACTCCACAGGACACTTTCTCATGAAGGACAATCTTTCCAGTACTGTAAAATCCTCTCCAGTGCTAAGTGTTGTAGGATGCATAAATGTCACACACCAGGCCCTGTCCTTACATATCTACATATCCTACAGTTAAATCCTGATGCAGATGTGCTTAGGATAATCCAGCTGTGTCTTGTGCTTCTGTATTTCTGGTTTTGTTAGGGATAATCAAGTGTCAGTCAAGAACAGCAGATGCTGATCCCCTAATGTGAGCTGCAACGCCAGGAATTTTCATCAGAGATCAGAGCTTGCATTAAAATCTATAGTAAAGCTACCATTTAAGCTTGAGTTTCCAACCAAATTAAAGCATAGCTACCTTGTCTTTATTCCAACATTACCTATGTTCACAATGTAGATTTGACTTCCCCTCAAAATATTTTGAGTGACTGTCTAATGATGCCAAGAGGGCCTACTCTGGTTTTAGAAATTTTCATAAAAACTGTCTTTTCATAAATTTAAAGTTATATTAGTATGAGCTAAATGATTAGAGATTGCTTTAAAAGCTGAGCAGAACAAACTAAAAATGGAGCAAGTGTATCTAGAAAGACATGAAAATGAAATGTACTTCACAGTTGTTGAACCCATGCTAATACAGAAAATTGTATGTTTTCAGGTTGTCATATTCTGAGGCTCGTACTTCTTCTCTGCTAACACATTTTTCTGCATTTAATATGTAAATTGAACAAAACAAATTTGGTAGTCCTTAACTACAAGGAATGATGGTAAAAAACAAGATGATCTGGGAAATAATTTAATGAGCGAGAAACAAAATGAATACAAATGGAAATAAATGTCAAAGTGAGACTAACTGAAGAAGAAATACTATAGCATATGTAAAAACTCCTTTGTCTGTTTAGTGAAGTCTGTGGAGCTAAGCTGACATTTTTGTAGCTATCCATCTGCACCAATTAGAGCATCCTCTTGCCACAGCTGTAGTTACAAATGCGTCAGCACTTTTGTTAGAAGACCTTTCTCGAGGAGCTTTCAGCTCATTTGTAAAAATTTGTCTCAAGATGAAAAATGACATAAAATCTCAGTCCAGAAGCAATTGTGTTTATTTTGTTTCCTTGCTTATTTAAAGCATAAATCTAGAAGGAGAGTTAGCTACTTTAAAATTAGGCAAATTACAGAAATATATACAGAGAGCGTTATTGACTAAAATTTTCTTTATATTTTTTCTCTTATAATAAAAAGGGTTATTTAAAAATAATGAAATTGCTGATAGAAATAAGTGCTGTAGCAATGTGATCCAACATAATATATGTAGTAAAACCCTGCCCACCTTTTTGTATATGATGAAATCTTCTGACACCAAAACATGCAGCTTAACACCAACAGGAACATTTACTTTGGAACACTTTCATGGGACCAACTTGTAAAAGCTGGCTACTGGGTACCTGTTTCCAGCTACAAATTTATAGTGACTAATTTTTTTAAAAAGCCTCTTAAAACAACGCACCTTGAACTCCCAGTTGCAGAACAGCAGCAACCCAAGTATATGAATGGGTTTGCAGTGAATTACTGGCTCGGCGGTGTGCTTGCAGAACATGGAAATGTTGAAATGATGTGGAACTTTTGCTTTTCCTACTTAGTTTCCCTGCTCTGTTTTCGGGATCCACATTGCTCCCTCTCATGATGCAGTTGGAGGTGTGGGTGCCTTAGAAGATTTCAAAACACCCCACATCATACAAAATATCTGATTCCACACTTCCTCATGACTAAGGTCCTTTCTTCTCTCAACTATCATAGCTGCTGCTTAATCTGAAATTCTGCTTGTGGTGACGTTATTCTCCTATAGCATGATTTGCTCTGTTACTACTGTTTTCAAGCTTTATTAAAAATCAGCAGCCCTTCTTGGGCTACTCCAGGGATCACTGAGACAAGTATTAGCCTATCAGGATAAGTTCAACAATTTTCTCTTTCCCTTCATTTTCCTATCCCCTCCAAGCACAAGATGTGTGTATATGTACCTTCTGGAACTCAGTATAATACCACAATGGCAAGTGCTTGAGCAGTAGCTTATAGCTCTAAAAGACTTGTAAGTATCTATAAACAACAGACAAGGGGAAGAAAAAAAAAAGCACTTACCCAGTTCTACAACCTGTGAGCACCAGTACAGTAAACAGTACTATTGTGGGAATTACTTGTCATTGCTGAAAGGAGGCATCAGAAAAAGAAGATTTGAAGGAAGTGGGAAAATCCTTGATGAATTTTTCTTTATTTTATGAAAAGCTATCTTAAAAATCCAGTGAGGCATTATGGTATTATTAGTACAACTGCTTAATTTATATGAGTCTAAGAATTGTAGTCATTAATGTTTAACTGTTCCACCTAATTTTCAACGTTTTCTGTAAAACAGAGTTTCAGTAATCTTGTTAAAGTTGGAGTGGTGTTTCCAAATCCCAAGCAACTCCTGGCAAGTTTAGCAGTTACCACTCCTAACTCCTCCATTTTGTTTTTGTTTTTAATGAGAATTATTTTTGTAGGGCACACTAGAAGATGGAGTTAGCTTCATAAAATCATAACAAAGGAATCATATCAGTTAGAGAAAGAAAGCAAATAAGCCAGAATTGCAAACTATTGCATGTTTCTGTTTATGTATACAGATATTCCACATTTATGGACATTGTAGCTATATAAGAAATGGTGTTTTCCTGTGGAAATCCATCTAATATGCAATGCTGCATATTTTCTCTGTCATTCTCCAGCTATTCCTAGCTTTCTAGGAATTATTTTGCTATTCACTTAGCCCTTAAATAGCATGAAGTAGCTGTAATGCTGCTCACAATAGTAATAATAATAATACTCGAACAAACTTGCTACACAAAAGATTTTTTCTTTCTCCATTCTCAAATGTTGCATTTCTCCCAGAAGATTTGCATGTCAAACAAGAGGATCAGCAAGATTTTCTGTGTTAAAATTGTTACAAGAATCTAGGGAGAAGGAGGTGTGGGAAAGGTTACAGCCAAAAGCTCTGCAGCGAGGCAAGGAGATAGAGAATGAGTTTCTGGGAAAATATCATTCTCCTTTCTCTAATACAATTCCCTATCTATCTGCTCTTAGAGATGGCTTTTTCTGTGATTCTTAAAGTACCCCATTAAAATCCGCTTATTCTAGGAACAATTTCTGTGTGCTCTATGTTAGTAATAAATATTCATATTTAAATAGATTTTGTACTGCCAAGTACTTGAATAAACACACTAAAGGCAAGTAGTTTTCTGAATAATAGAATTATTAAAGCCTCACTGACTGCAGATTTTGACTTTGCCCTTAACTTTTCTCAGGAAAATACATCCAAGCTGCCTGCCATCTCATGACAACCCCACAAACATGTGCTGTGGCTGCTCGGGGTGCTCGACGCCTGCTGCTTGGCCAGCTGGCTGACTCCAGCCAGCATCTTTAGCGTCTCAGTTTGTGCCTCCCTTTCCAGGAGAGATGCTTATTTGGGTCTCCTCTTTCCAGCTGCCAATTTTCACAAGGCTGGTACTAACCAGCTTTGCAGATTGCAGAAACTTACACCACTCTTCAGTTCTGTAAAAAGTGTCTCACCAAATTAACATGTTAATAGAGCTGGACAAATAAGAAGGCAAACACTTAATTTCTTTAATTTTCCATAATTAACCTTAGTTTTCTTTCAAAAACTTATTAGAAAAACAAGTACAGTCAAGGTATACCTTACCAGGTATATTTTTTTTATTTTAGCGGAGTTCAAGTTTACTCAATCATGATACTACTCTTAAGTACAGTAAACTTTGGTAGGTAAATCATAGTGAATAATTAATAATAATAATTTCTCAGAAATGAGGAGAGGTTACTAGATTTGCATTATGGAGCAGGGGTACTATTAAGAGCCTATTGCTGTGTGAAATTTGTTTTACTGAGGGATAAATAAATATTTCATGGGCTTCTCTGTCCCACTGAACCGTCACATCATCATATTCGTCATTCACTCAGCTTTCTGCACTGGTTGTGCACTCTACTACTCATAACCTACCAGCTGCTTTCCTGGAGAGTTCTGGTTTTAATTGTTTTTGTGTATGCCTAAATGAGGTGTCAGACTAATACATGTGGAAGAGAATTTCCTTGTTCATTTTTATATGAAGTTCTCCCTTTTCAGTGCATGTAATATTAATAATGATGTCCACTATATCCTTTGTGGAATCTTGTAAGATGAAGAAGTGCAAAATCTCATTCTCATGGCATCAAGAAACTTTTAATCTTCATAATCTTCTTTCAAGAAAAAAAAAAGGGAAAAATATGTTTCAGATAGATTGGTAATATTTTGGATTGATTATATGGATCATCTTAAAATTTCTACCTGCCAAATTAGGATAAAATAAAATAATTGTAACTGTACAAGAGCTTCTGTAGGCCTTCAAAGAAGAGCATTGGACACTCATTCAGTTCTCAGGATAAGAAAGAAACATAGACTCAAAAGACTTGGAAAAATTAGGTCAAATAACTTGACAGTGCTATGGTCTGAACAGATTGATCCAAAGATTTTATCTTCATTTCATTATTATCTGGAGAAATCCCTGTACTGATAGTAAAGACTCATACAATACTTCAGAAGAAATAGACTGAAAAGAGGAAGTTTTGGTTCACTGAATTGCTCAGATACGAATGATAAGACTCCAGAATTGCTGTTCGTCAGTCAAATCAGATGCTGTGAATTTGTATTTTCTGGAGCAAGAAAATAATAAGTTTGGAAATGGCAGAAACGAAAGCATTAAATACTAAACCAAATAAACACTCTGCATCAGAAGATGGGCTTGTACAGGGTTCAGAATACACAGACTCAAGTAAAGTAAAGCAGTTTCTGAGTATTGACTTTTGAGTCTCTTGAAGAGTAATGAATGAACCTTTTTATTTACTTCTGTAAAGTTTTGCAGTGGATTGATGGTCCACAGTTAAGTTCCCATAGACTTTCATAGATAACTCTTATTCATAATGAATAAGAAATTACTAGTCATAAGTACCCTTAATCATCTGAGTCTTTTATGAAGTTACAAACTTAGATTAAGAGAAACAACATAAATATGTGTAATATAAATAGAGCTCAAGGTGGAGCTCATGACTACTTTTCTATGCTTCCACCAAGAGGAAGTTCAAGAAGGGATAACAGCTGGTGAGGCATTTGATATCTAAAGATGACTTATTTAGCAAAAATTTCTGCTTGTTAAAGTGAGTCTGGTTCCTTATTCTCTTGAGAAAAAATAATATCAATATCATCAATAAAAAGCCCATATTTCTCTATTAGTTTTAGTCTGTTATGAAGGAAAGGGCTCCAGATCACAAACGAATCATAATAAACAATCAAATTGTCTTTAATTCCCTTAACACACTCATAAATTTAGTAAGTGATATTGGATGAAACCCAAAGCCAAATTGAAACCAAATGGTGTATTTCCTACCTTCTGCTCTCACACTGTAGGCCAGAACCTCAGCTACTAATCACCGCTGAGCTAATTAATCATCACAGTTCTGATAAATTCACCAGGTGAGGATGTGGGCCTTACTTTTTCTGAACATGAAGGATAGCTGTTTTGTATTTTTTGTACTTCATTCTCTAAGGAAGTAAAAATATTCTAATAATCATTTGAAACAGAATCATTATATTCTTCAATGCTTTTCACCAAATGTAGAGTCACTGTCTGTGAGGTACAGATGTGAAGTCTACTCAACCAAAATGAATAGCATAGAAACAATTGTTTGTATTAAACTTTGCATGAAGAAATAGTAGGGTTTTTATTAGCTGGAAAAAACCCACCAACCAACAACACTCCACAGACATATTTTCAAGCAAGCTCCAAGTTCAATAACAACTAAATACACTAATATATCCCAAGGCCATCATCTTTCTGTGTGCAATTATCAGTGCGAAGACTGGGAACCAGCACTGGTAACATTGTGAATATAAGGCCTCCAGACTAACATACACAGCACCACAAAGCCAGCAACCATCGAATCACACTCAAAAGACAAAAACAAACAAACAAAAAACCCTGTGCTGTGCAAGGTATGCTCACAGACCTTCCTTGTCTTGCTTGTGTAGCTGCAGCAATTGTTCACCCTTTTTTGGACAGAGAAAGGCCTCTTGCTCCAGAGAGTTATGATCTATATAGCTATACTACAGATCTGGAATAAGATAAGGCTTGTAATGGGGTCACTAGCTCATCCTATTGCTCACATGATTTTTGATTGTTAATATGATTATTATCACTGTTGTCTGATATCCAGAGTGTTGGTAAGCTGGCATTTTCTGGTCACCTAACAGAACTAGGACTAGATATGGTGACAGGAAAATATTTCACAGATGTAGGGAAACACAGGGTGTTGGTGAGACAAAATGCCTTGGGAAACACATAAGTGTTGTTAAAGGTAGGGAAATTTCATACAAAATGAAAACAAAGATGAAAGTAAGAAAATAGAGCTTTATACAAAGATGAGAATTTCACAGATTTCGTAAGTGTTAATTAGTGTGAATAGATGTCTGAATAATTTCCCTTATTCTGAGTTCTTGTCACATACGGCATTACATATTTGAGCTTTAGTAGAAAATTATGGCTTGAATCATAATTTATCATGAGTGACTTCTGGGAGCAAATCCTGGGAGGGGCAGGAGAGGAACCTTGCATCTAGCATGCATTTGAATCATCAAAGCATCAAATAGCTTCAATCCATTTTTATAGTTCTTTCTCCAAAATTTGGCGTACTAGTCAACTTTGTTTAAACCCCTCTCTTTTGCTAGCCTGTGTGCAGCATCTTTATGACATTTTTAAACCTTCTGAGATCCTCTGTACTGACTCAAAAGAACCCACAGACTTGTGTCAAACACATCAGTGAAGCAGTGTTAAAAGGATGTAGTTCTGTCAAAAGTTTCTCTTTGTAGAATGCCTTTTCCTCTTCTCCAAGCTTTTATAGTAGGATAAATACTGTAAGCAATAACAGTAAACAAGGTAAATCTCATATGGCCCAACAAAAGCAAGACTTTGACTAAATTGACCTAGACACTTAGACACAACAATTATTTAATTCAAGTGCAGCTCTTGAAAGCTCTATAGGAGATCACAGACTAAAGCTCTTGTTCTCTAGCAAGTCTTTAAAGTAGGGCAACACTGTGAGCACACTCTTAAAGTCTGTGTAAGGAGCAGCAAGACTAAAATTCACATTGAAACGTGAAGTTGGGTAGAAACAAACAGACCTCACTGTATCATTATGAATGAGCTTACTCTGCACCACTGAATACCATTACTTTAAGTATGCTTCCGAAGTCCTGTTGATAAGGCAAAACCATGGGGTGTTTTCATCTGAAAAACTCTCACTGAGGAAAAGGAGCATCAGCAGTCAAATAATGAAAAACCCAAAGAGATATCTTGTTTATTCCTGTTATAATTGGTCCCCTGTAGTGTGACTAATAAAATAAATGACAGAAAAGCAAGTGAATAAAAGAGCATCCCCTTCTTTCCTCAGGCCTTTCAGGAGGCCTTAGGCTTAGACGATGAATTGTTGCTAAGTAGAAGAGTTTTCCTTTAAAACATCAAGCCTTCCTTTAAGCTTTTATCTGATGCAGAGGCAGAAACAGTACATACCATTCTTACACTATAAAACTCAAATAAAACAGTAACATGTTTACGAATCAGCAGAAAATATGGACAGATATGTAAATACCCAACTTCTTGTAACATGGAGCAATTTACTTCCCTGTGGTATTTCAGGGCTGCTACTATGTGACTAGACTTAATAATTGACACAATGAGTCAAATAGTGGGGATGCCAGTCGAATTTCCTTCTAATTGAGAAATATGTGTGCCTTAATCAAGACTTCTTTATATATATGTGAATATATACGTGTGTATATATATATAAAGAAGATATTTAAAATATACATAAAAACATATATATGAAGCTAATGGATAAAGGAATAAATAGAAAAAGAACTGAATGAGGCACCAATTTTTCACCTCCTATTCCTAGAAAAAATATAAGAAAAAATTGGAATCTTGGGTTAATTCTGATATTTTAAAAATGTAAGGAGTACTTTGTTACTCTCTTTAAAAGTTACTAAATTGAGGCTTCCTGCAGAAAGAGTTTTTTTCCAGAAAACTTTTTATTAGTTTAAAGAATTATTTGGCAAAATGAAAAATGAATTGCTCAGAGCATACAACCAGCAGACATTAACAAGTCTAATCTTTCTGGTTATCCCTTCAATAAATCTTAATTTTAGAAGAAAACTGCCATTTCAAAGTCCTATTTTTAGCTAGTAGAACAATAAAGAGGATGATGAAATTCCTATTTCATAAATCATATGGTAGAATACATAATCATCTCAAAAAGAGTATTTTGAATAATATTTCTCCAATTCTATTTCAGAAGGATGAACTATTTAAAGACAATTTTGTGTCTTGTAATAATCTAATGGTTTGCCTATTTGTTCAATAGATCCTATCGATTGTGATACCTTTCAGACCAAATATTTTTGCTCAGACATTTAGGAAATTCCATTTTTACTCTTCCTAAATACAGCAGTGCTCTCAACAGTCTGCTTTTTATATCCAGAAACCTAGAGGAGAAATTATGGTATTGCCTTAATGTCTTTATTAGGTTTTGCTGAAAGTTTCAGAATGAGATCCAATCCCTATATAACTATGCTCCTAGAGTGATACTGTCCATATTTGTCTCATTTTGAGGTCAGCTGCCTGTAGTATTTCTTCAGCCACACATACAGCACAGTAATGCTATAGATATATGTATCTTTCTTGCTCTCCTCTCCTCTCCTCTCCTCTCCTCTCCTCTCCTCTCCTCTCCTCTCCTCTCCCTTTCTTTTTCTTCCTATGTTGAAACCACTGGCAAAACAAAGAAAACCCGATGAAAAAAATATTAACAGAATAGTTTATGCAAAAACGTGAGCATCACAGCNCTCTCCTCTCCTCTCCTCTCCTCTCCTCTCCCTTTTTCTTCCTATGTTGAAACTACTGGCAAAACAAACAAAGAAAACCCAATGAAAAAAATATTAACAACAGAATAGTTTATGCAAAAACGTGAGCATCACAGCACTAGGCATTTTCAACCTGTGAGTAGGTTTTACCAGTTAGAATCACGTGGTGAATCAGAAGTGCAGAGAATCAAGGCTTCTCCAAGATACTTATAAAGTCCCATTACAAGACCGGGTTACCCACACATCAGCCAGTGTTTTAGCTCAAAATAGTGAGAAGTACCGCTGAACTGTATTTTTAAATTACTCTTATTGCTGCCTAAAGCTGTTCTCTATGAGCTATTTCACTGGAAGGTTTAAGATTAGAAAACCAAAAATTCTTAGTCATTAGCTGAAATATGGAAATCAGCCTTGGCTGGCCTCCAAGCCAACAGGTTACTAAATAGGTTACTAAATATTCAAATGTAAACAGGCAAATATGAATTCTTTACTCATTTCATTCTAAATGATAGAGCACCTTTTTCATTTTGATTTTATACAATGTGCCTTGAGAAATGCTCATATGAAAAATGTTATGTTGGTTTTCTTCTTTAAAATGCACTATTTTATGATAAAGCATGTCCATGGAAACACTACCATGAGTCAGCAAACTATTTAAACCATAAATCACTTTTGATAGCACACTTAATTTCAATATTACTATTTTGACTTAAAATATTTTTTGGATTTAAAATTAGATATATGCTTTTTACCAAGGCAATGAAAGTAGCATTTAGATTTAGATTTAATTCTAGACTATAGAATCATATTCACAACAACAAAAAAATCTTATTTTACAGACAATATATACTGGACTAGTCTGAGTAGCTGAGGGATAATGTAAAAGCCCACTAATAATGGAAATGAAAATAAATAAATGTCCATTCTGCCCCCTGAGGAGAGAAGGTTAATAAATCTTAGTACAAATGCACTGAAGTTGGTACAGCTCTATACCTTAGAGGCCATAGCATTGAAAAGGCACATGCAGCTTTTCATAATGCTTATATTCTAGCAGTTCTTCAGTAACACATTTCAGAAGGCAGTTTTTAAGTCTGGTCTGGTAGTTTGAACTTTTTTCTTCAATTTCTTTTGAATTAGTTTATCTGCATTTTCATATTAGGGCTTCCTGAATATTTTATCTCTGTAACATTTGATTATATGCTGTTTGATTAATCTGCTTATTTGCTTTATACGTCTCAGAAAAGAAAACATTCTTCTCACTCTCTCTTTTCATCTGTGATGTTCAATTCTCTCTGTGTTGCCCTGCAGTATGGTACCTATGCATGCTATTTGCAATTGGCTTCTTTCTATACAAACAACTCATGATTAATATAAACGAGCTCAGATTGACTCAGATACAATAGGGGCTGAAGAGTGATGGCTGATGCAAGCAGGACGGGTGATTAGTATTGTTCTTGCTGCATGATGAATTACACTACATCATGCATTAAAGCAATGAATTGTCCTTCAGGATATCAAAGACATTAGCAAACAACATGATGGCAAATATATAGTCTTTTATCTGATAGAAAAAGCTTGAAATTGAAGAACAATTTCAAGATTATTTTCTAAGTTTCCAGGAGCATGAATGACAGGATACGGCAGTGTCTGCAACATAAATTTTGTCATTTTATTTCCCTCTCACTACATATCTCCTGTGTTCAATTCTATGTTTCTTCTTCTGACAAAGTCCTCACTGGAGTTTTTTGCTTGAAAACATTTTTTTCGTCTTGAAAACAATTGGATCCCCATTTCTGTGGAGAGACATGTGTAGAAGTAACTTTGTCTGATTTTGTTGGATATGTCATTTTTTATAGGCATGAGGTAAACTGGGAGAAACAATCCTGTGTCTATATCTAACAGTCCTGTTTAAATATTCTGGTGGAGCATACTTGTTAATAAGTCTTTTTGACAACTGTAACGACTATCCACCAGCAAGGACAGAATGGCCTAGGCTCATCCCACCACCCTAGGATTTCCCTTCAAGATTGCAGGGAGCTCTTCAGAGTGTCTCAAAACTCCTTTGCCATGATAGCTACAGACAAAACCATTGGTGGCTGGATCTAAGCTATCTGTCTCAAGTGCCTGTCACACCAGTCAGCGCTATCTGCTTTACTACCTGCCTACCTGCTACTGAGTGTTCCTCTCGCCGTTATTTCAGGGTTCATCACTGATCATTTAATATCCTGCACTGCTGAATGCCTCAGACATACAGATGAAGAAGCTGAGCTTGATGGATAGTGACAGAATTTTTCTTGTAAGGATTAGTGTAATATAGGGGTGATGCACGCAAGGTCTTCATAAGCATTCACAATGTAGACACGCTGGGATGATATACCTTACAGACATGGAAAGGCTCAAGCAGCAGGATCAATAGGATCAACTGGCTTATGGAAGTTGATTGTATGGGGCAGATTAGCTGCTTCATCTAGGAAACTGGCTGCCCAATGTAAATATTTTATGGCGATTATTCCGTATGCCTCTTTCTGAACAGTTTAATTTTTATCATCAGCACCTTCTTCATATGAAGAAAGACAAATCAAGTCAATCAAGAGTAAAGGCTGAAAAAAAGGAGCGATGTCTCTCAGCTGAAGCAGCAGAAATATTTCAGGGCAGTGACCCACTCCTCAAAGTCAGGCTATAAGAAGTCTGCTTTTCCTCATATTGATAGTCCTGATGCTGTTGTTCCTCATCCTCAGCCTGGTTTGCTTAAACTGTGTATTGTAAGTCAGTGCACACATCACCTCTCTCTTACATTAATTCTTATGGAAGAAATTGCTTTGGTAGTCATTGTATCATGGTTGGAATCACTAACTGCATGGTAGATAGCAAGATAAAATAGATCTGGAACCACGTCCTGACCTCAGGAGACTTGGCCCGGTTACGAGTTGCATCCCCACAGCTAAAATCCTTGGCCTGAGTTAAATCCTGCCTCATGTCAAAACATGGCCTGCGAGGTTGCTGAGCTGCAGCAGGACCTCACAGGAATGTGTGAGAAGGCACTACCACGTGCTGGTCCCTAAGCCTTGCTCTCGTTTAGTTCACTGGTACAGCTGTAGCCATAGTTTTCTTGATAGTACGAAAAGCCTGTAACAATTTTAAAGCTTTCTCCATTATTCCATCTAAATAGATAATTTATTTTGGTTCTAGGCTATTTTTTGCCCAATGAAAACTAATCATACTGATCAACTGTAATGACATAATGTTTGAAAGAGGATTGTTTTGCTTGATCTTCTGCAGAGCATTAAAAATTATATTTCCTTCCAGGCTAGACTACGTTGGTTCTTGTTCACTTGCTTAATTTCAAGGGAAACTTTAATGAAACAGATACTGCTTCTTATTGAATTGGAAAGCCAATACTTTCTACTCTGAAATACTTGGATATGGAATGGATATGGAATAATGCCTTGAAAAAGAAACTTTAGATTTGGGAAGAATTTATAATTAGTAGATGTCAAAGAGCTTGTAGAAGATGCAGGATAGAGGATCCTGGAGCAGGTGACCATCCATACATGGCACTTTTCTCAAGTAGCTGCAAAGCAGATTTCCTCTTTCATTGCCCAAACTGGTTCTGGAATAGCTGTTTCCAGGCTGGTTCACTCACCATTATTCTTCCAGGCCTCCAAAAGAGCTAGCAGTGTGCCAGTTAGAAGTATTCAATACGAACTTTTTGTTGCTCTCTCTGTGGTAAAGATTTTTTAATCTAACGTTAATAATCAAGACCCTGCCTTCATTATGAGGGTTCCTTAAAACTGAAGAATACAAGGTTGGTCCTGACTTTCCTTCTCTATTTTGAAGCCATTTACTTTTTATCTTTTCTGGCTGAGACAGCTGTTTCATTTTACTGATAGATGTTATGCCACTTTACAGCTATCTTAGGCTTCTTTCACTTTACAAGGGCCGTTTTCTTCTATACCTTTTCATTTCAACTCTTGTCTTTTTATATAAATGATGAAGTCTTTAAAAATATAATACTGTAATCTACTGGCACAAATCAAGGAGCCTCTGCAATCCACAAATGAAACTTGTGTGTGGGTTGTGGTTATCTAAACCCATATACACTCCATTCTATTCTAGACACCAGAGTCATAAACTTTTGACATTTCACAGAGGAAATGAAATGGTCTTATATTTTATCTGGTATAACTATTCCTTCATTTGTTTCAATTGTCTCAAATTACACTGGCAATATATACTGTTAGTAGCAAGACCCGTTATATCAAATATAATAATAAAAATATGTTTGTTTCAGACTGAACTGAATTTTCAATTTGGTTGCTTTCCAAAACAGAGCAGTAGTAGAGGAAGTATATTAATCTGCACAATTTAAGCTTTAATGGGCTAGGAAACATGCTTTTGCATTAATATGATTTAAACCTAAAGTACTGCAGTTCTATTAAAAATAAATCAGCTTCTGCACGCACGTTTGAATAACCAAGGTTTTTACAACTTATATTGCTTCTTCTGGTTTCTAAAAGGAGGAGACACTCTGGAAGGGATTGGCACGGGGACTGCAGGCTGCATTGAGTAATGAAAAATTTACCTAACTACTGAGGTATAAAGCAAATGATTTGAGTGTCTTTAACACCCTTGTGCTCTCAAAGAACACGCAGACAAGCCACAATAATTTGTGGGATTTGTGATTGTTTCTGCTCACGGTGCTGGTGTTTATTTGTTCGCTGCTTCATTTAGCCAGCGCACAAGTCAGTATAGGTGAGCCCCAGAGGTCCCACGTACCGCTCCTGCCGTGCTAAGCTTGCCTATACATTTACTCAGGCAACTCAGTGGAGTTGCATTTTAGAAACACTATAAATATCCGTGATCTTATTTTCTGATAAGGCTTTTGTGAAGAGTCTAAAGGGGAAATTGCTAGTGTGGGGAGAAGTGCAAAGCAGTGAAAATGATCAATCCAAGGCAAAAAGTGAAATCAGCGAGACCATTTCTGGAGCAGAGAAATTCTGGCTTCCAGGAATCAAGGTTTGGAAAAAATAAGTTGGAAGCTTATCTTAGTTTGGCACTGATTTTTACCCACATACATCAAGGAAACTTGAACTTCACTATACGAATATAAAACTTGTCTTATTAACTTCACTCTGGGAGGGTGGATTAGACCCACATTTTTTACTGTATGCTGGTGGTGCTATAAGAGTGTGTTTTTCTTATTTGAGGGTATATTGCTGTGCCAGCATTAAATAGTTTTAATATATACTTTATGTATTGATATGCAGTTAATATCTATAAATAAAACTATTAAGTTATAATTCTTTTTATACTTCAGAAAAAGTTTTCTAATATGTTTTGCCTTTACAGAACTCTTAGTTCTTGTCTTGTACTTTTAGAATGACATGAATATAGCTTTAGTGTAGCCTGAAGCATACTTCATCACACCCTAAGTGGACTTGGCAAACTCTAAATATTCACTATTTTATAAAATTCTACAGAAAAAAAAAAAGATTTTAAGATAGCAATGGTAAAACTACAAAGCCAAGTATAAAGACCTTCCTGTTTGTGATAAAAAAAATATTTCAGCTAATGAGTATTCCATAATTAAGAGAGAATATTCCAATTCTTGAATGATTTCTTTGGAAGTAGTGGATCAATAGGAGCTCCCTTGATATGAAACCAGAATTACTGTAGTAATTGCAAGTATAACCACACCAATAGATGCCTTAGGCACAAGTTAGGACAGGATTTCTGAGTATCTTCTGCCCCCTTCCCAAGTACTTTGAGACTGCTGAGGAAATAAAGCAGATGTAAATTCCATTGAGTTCCTCCAAAAAATAGGTCTAGTGTTGAGAAAGGATTCTAACAGCTTCAATACATAAGATTAGGTCACTCTACAGGAAGGGGTAGGGATAGTCTAAAGTTGTCCTTCAAATCCTGTTTCCTCATTTCTTGCACAGATTATGGCTTGACCATACTGGAACAGTTGAGACTTCTCCCTTTGCAAACAAATTTATTTTGTGTTATTTGTAGGAATTTTGTCCTTTATTTGAAAAAAATTTAATCATGAAGACAAGTAAGATTTGGCTAAGTAACCAACTTTCTCATGACGACTCTGGGTGAAAGTACTCAGAATGATTGTTTTAAGTATTACATTAAGTGAATGTGGTGAAACAAGTTAGTAAATAGATCTAGGACTTTTGCAGGAGAAAAATCTGTGACTTGCTCACAAATGCAAACAAACTTTCATTTTATTTTGAAATAATTATGAATACTGAAGCTACTTGAAAATGAGATGGTGTTTTCTAATGAAGCCTCATTAGCAGTGTATACATATATAGCCATACTTAGGATACAGTCCTACAATCTGGCATAGGCAAATTGTTTTCTGAGGCAGTAATTAACAATATGTCTGTTTAGTAATCATGAGTTTTTAATATAGCAATGAGCAGGTATTCAACCTTGGAGAGTAATATAGATGCCTAAAAGTAATTTGCTTTTAGAGAAAAGATTTAAAAAAGAGTAGCATTTTGCCTGTGTCTCTAAAGTGGTAGTTATATTTAATAGACTCCCAACTACGTACAATATGTCCTACTGACATCAATGGGTTTTGGATTAGAACTATTTGAATAGCAGTTATTCACTTTATCTGAGTTTGGGGCACAAAATGAGGGTTCAGCATAGTATAACAATTTAATTTCTTAACAACTCAGCACATCCTTAGCATTAGCCTCTTTAAAATCTACATGGAAAGATTTTTTGTTTGTTTGTGGCAGGATAATTCCCTGAAGCCTAGATTCCTTTGTCTCTTAGAATACATTAATGCTATGCAGCTAATTTTTGTCGTTAAACCCTGAAGCCTTTACTAAAAGGGTAAAACTGTAGTTCTCTCTCTTGCACGGAAATGAGAATTTGCTAACTTAAGATTAGGTAGAAGACATTAGCATGTGCACAAGTATTTAATTACATTAGAGATGCAAATGTTTTGCAAGATTATGCTTTTGTAAACAAAATAATCTCATTGTTATAGAGAATTTGAGATAACTGCAATGTGAAGGCGCCTCAGAGGCTATGATAAATGAGGAGCGCTGCCATGCTCAGTATCTGAGACAAGGGTTTTCCTTAAAATCCATTGAATACTCAAAATAGCGTTAACAATCTTTGTTTAATTTTGCATGGCAGATTCTGCAAAAAAACATCTATTATAATTTTATTCTTGTTCTGTATGGATTACTTTTACTGTAATATAATAGAACCGGAACAGTTATTTCTTAGATAGCTAAACTTTTGGATATTCTAAATCTCCAACAATTGAAAACATTTGTGAGTACAGAACTAATTTCATACCTTCAAGACTATAACTTAAAATATGCATTCATATATTTATTTCACAGAATTTTATAAAATATACTATGTGGTACAAAATATGTTGCAGTGAATAGCTAAGATTCTTAGGAAATAGGGGAATCTTTTCACATTTACAGCTGGTAGATGATAGTCTGCATCTTGAAAATTGGTGCTTGCACGCCCAAAATATTATTTTCCATTCATCTGAAGCTGTTTACTAAGTTTATTACATTCACATTTTTTAATGTCAAAGTGTTGATTATCATTTGATATTAATAATCCTTTTTTTTTCTTTAGTTTATTTTTGCCAGATTTCTTGAACACATCCATGTTTTTGCTAAACGTTTTGGAAATCTTGTGTGAACAGAGATACTAGATTTGACTCTAAAATATTCTATTGCTCAAATACAAACTATCCTTGCTTGACTAGCAAATAAGATAATATGTACATAATTCTTTTCTGATGACCTGTATAACTTTAGGATAGTCTTGCCATCCTAGTCTTACAGTTAGAGAAACTTTTCAGACAGGATGTAGCGAGGACCAGCTGCTTCCTCAGGGACAGGAGAATCAATTGCTTATGTTGTGGAATATGTAATGCTGAGAAAAAAAGTAAAGAACCCTTTTTTATCCCGCAAAGTTATATTCATGAAAATTAGTATGTAGTTTGTGCAAGCCTCATTCTGCTTTCCTGCATGAACAGGTTGTGTGCTGAGAGTCAAGATATTGTGTAAAAATAGTAGGTGATCTTTAAATCCATCTTCAGATTTGTATAGAAAGAAGAAAAGCACATATGTGGCCATATACCATATTTTGGTATATATAAATACACAAACAAACATACACACACACATATACATGCATGCATGCATGTGGTACCACCTCTTCAGCACAACTTTAATTCACTTGAGAATGAGTGTCTGGTCTATAAAGTCATGTAGAGGATTACAAGTATAAATAATAAGAATTAAACAATATTTTCCTACTTTCACATTAAAGTCTCTATATAATTACCTCTACATAATATACACACATGCAACAATCTGCCTTACATCTATCTGTCTTTCTATCTATCCATCCATTTATCTAAGTAATTTCAAACAATTTGTGTAATGCCATGATTTTTACTGCCATGAAACTCATTTCATATTCCATCAGTTCCTTGGAAAATGATGAAGTGAGATCATTTACCCTGCTCTTGTTAATGGGTTGGGCTTTTTATTCTTACTACAACAAGATGAGAGAATAGCTTAGCAAATTCATATTCATTACTACAACAGATGTACTGCAGTAATACTAGTCAGATCATCTTTAATATTTGTGCTAATAAAGAAAAATATTCCTTCATTTGATGAAGTTTGAAATGAGAAAACTTTATATATTCTTTTTCTGTTCTATCAAGACTCATGTTGTGAATGAAAATATATCTGAGTTGCAAATGCCACATCTCAGTGAAAGCTCCTGCAAAGTGCAAGAATGGTTGGTTGGGTGCATATGACTTTGCTTTGGACTTCTGTAGGTCTGAGGATGTCTACTTTTAGTGTGAAGTTGTAATTAATAATAATTTGCAGGCATCCAAATGTCTCCAAGCTGTCTGCAAAATTTAATTAACACTTATAACAACCTGGAGAGGTCGTCATGGGAGATAAAGGAATTCTTTCACGTGAATTGAACTGCAGCTGTCCTTGGACTGGCAGGTGGCAGCTGTTTAACAGGAGGTGGAAGCTCAGCTTAAGAGTAGAAACAAATTATAAACAAGAGGAAAATTTGATAGTAAACATATAGTACCCAAGGTTGATTGAAGGGTGGACCTTATGGCTAATTCTGACTTGATTATATTGTGACCCTAGATGGCTGGCTTATGATAGTTATAGTTTGCTGTATTTAGATGGACAGCTTGGAACTTAATAATTAATCAGATCAGATGTAAACAAAACTACCTTTTAATAAAAATGATGGAAAAAAAAGAGGCAGCTTTGGATTTTAGAGGATCCAAAAGTCGAGGTAACTAGATGATTTGGGGCAGATAAATGTTTACACAAAATGACTTGCTATCATATGCATGTTGGAAGCAATAAGTATATTTTTGTTATTGGAGTCATCTATACACAGCAGTAACAACAGACACTCTTCTGAGTTTATGCACATAGACTTAAAAGTCTTCAAGAAAAAAGATTTCTTGCTGCAAAAAGACAAGAAACAACTACAGAGTTTTATTGGGAATGGAGACTCTGACTGTACAGTATGAGTGACTACTCCCTTAGCACTTTCAAACAGGCCTAGTCCCCATACCCTGAATCTTAGGATGACACCGATAAGACTTAAATATCACAAAATTGCAAAATGCTTAAGTTTGGAAGGGGCCTTGGGAGATCGTCTAGTTCAAACCCCCTTCACAAGCAGAGTCACCTAGGGCACGTTGCACTGGATCATGTTTGGGTGGATTTTGAGTCTCCACAGAAGACTCCACAGCTTCTGATGAATAAATCAAACAGGATTGAATCCATCACTGACCCCTGGGGGACACCACTAACTACAAGCCTCCAACTAGACTGCCCCTGAGCATAACTCTCAGAGCTCTGCCATTTAGCCAGTTCTCATCTATCTTACTGCCCACATTTCCTAACCTAACCCACATTTCCTGAGCTTGTTTATGAGGATGTTGAGACACTGTCAAAAGTCTCACTGAAGTCAAGGTAAACAATACTAAATATACGGTGTAGTTAACTTCCATTAGCTAGGTTAAAGGTTTAGAAGATAATATGACCTAGCACTTTCTGCTCTTGTAGCTCTTAATATATTAAATATAATTCCTTTTAAATCACTTGTGAAAAAAGGATCAGCAGTATTCCCCCATGTTACTTTTTTTGTTTAGAGACAAACTTCTACTGCAGAGCAACACTGGCAATAGCATTTTGACAAACAGCTATAAAACAAGAAAAAGTCCTGCTTTCCAGTATTAATCCATCAGGAAGCTTTCAGGGATTCATCTTGTCTAAAATATTCATAGGCAGCAAAATGTCCTGAATGCCCTACAGAATTTGTGCAGAGTCAGGCAGATGATTGATAGTAAAGTTCTGTTCTGAGTCACTCACAGTATGTAATTCTATTTGTCTTGCCAAACACTAAAGAGCAAGCAACTCATAAAATGTAAAGGTAGCAGGCCTCGTGTTTTCCTGCATTTAAAAAAGAACCTGGTGTCTCCACTTCACTGTACTTCACTGAATGTAACAAATTCTCACTAAATCAAAAGCGAAAGGCATGGTGTTCCTGGAGGAGCACTTAGAAGCTGCATTAGGCAGGTGTCATTTATTGTATCATATATGTTTGTGTATATGATTTCCAAAAATTTCTCCACAATTTTACATCATAAGCATCCGAGATAAATCTGTAGATAGCTTTCTCATTTCATGAATAATGACATCCAAAATACATTCAAGAACCTACCATTCATTCCTGAAGTAAAACAAAACAAAACAAAAAAACCCCAGACAGACAGCAATCCCAATACTTCACTAAAATAACATTATGACTGTAACAGCTGTGTTAATCTACCTGGTTGTATTCTGACAAAAGAGGCAATAAGATATATAAATCAGATCTGACTACCTAATTTTATTGTTATTTTTATTTGTTATCTTTTCCCCAAGAAAAGGCTGGTCATATTTGCATGCCACATTTTGAAACGGATTATCCTTTATCTATTTCTGCTCTGTTACTCTACAAAGTCCTGAGAGAAAGATACATGGACATATACAAAAGAATAAATTAAAAATGAAGTAGCAGCTTAAACTCTACTTCTCATTGCTTTTTTCTTCTCTTCTTAAACAAGGTCATCAAAATGATTGGACATTTTACATAGCATTTATTTTTTATTTAGATTGCTACCCATGTAGTCAGTCTCCCAGTAGGCTTTAACTGATAACATGCAACAATCTTTTTTTCTGCTGAGCCTCACTGCAATTCTGCCAAAACCTGTTTCAGGTTTCATGCAATGTCCTGCTGTAAGGACACTGCTGGGATAGAACCCACCTGTAGTGAAACATGATGTAAATGCTCTCCAAATTCAGAACTCAACATGGTTAATACTGCATCAGATTGGGAAGAAAGTTCTTCACTCAAAAATGTAAGTAGGTGTTCTGTGTGGTTTTCGGTGAGCCATCACATTGAAGCCATTCACAATCACAAGAATCACAAGGAGCCACTTGGCTTCTTTATAGCCAAATTGCCTGCTTGCCACATTTCACCAGCCTGGGAAATAACTGAAATAAGGTATAGGAATGAATAACGTAGAGACCTTCACCAGCTTCCTCAGGAATTGACAGTATTCCCCAAGAATGTGTTCAGAGATAGAATAGGTAACTTGTGGCTTTCCCTGTCACTTCAACACAAATAAGGTACCCAGCGACAAATAGCATGTTTCTACTGAATGTTACATACTTGAACAGAAGTGGAGGAAGACAGAAAACTCCACTTCAGTCTTCATCAGGAAAAAAAAATATTTTTGAAAATGGCTGTCAATCTGCACATTATAAAGAAGCTCCTACTATAGGAAGCTGCTCATAGTTGCTGAAGAAACTCCTCCTGGGAGGACCCAGCCAAGTTCTTCGCTCAATGAAATCACCCCAGGAGGCCCAGTAGAAAACCTCTGCAGCTACCGCAATGAAAAAATTGTTCTCCACAGCACTCCTACAATCCTGTAATTAGAATACTGAATTTAGGGGAAGAAATGTCTCACTGTGGTGGCTGGATTGGGTGCTTTTTCTTTGCACTATATGGAAACCAATGGTGTCCGTGTCTCTCTGATTCAAGAAAAGTCTCCGCCTTAGACTGAGATGGGCTGCGTTAATGGGAGTCATGCCTATCATTGCATTAAAAACATGTCGTGCTCTCTGCAGGGGCTCCAAGCTCTGGGAAGGAAAACAGGACCTCACTCCAAACCTCCTTAGTCAATCCCACTATTTCAGCTCTGCTGAGGGCAACAAACTTAGTGAAAGACGGCAGGTTTTCCTAACTCGTTCTGAGGAACTGTTGTGTTTATTTCCCTCTGCTTCACACAAGGGTCATGTAGTTCGAATAAAACCCCATTTATTCCAGACTGAAAATGTCTCTGTACTAAAACAGGGGAGGCATTTAAAAATGTGCTCTGAGTAAGAAAGTGAGCATGTTAAAAAGACAAATCCAGTTGCAGTTGGAAGACAAGGAAAATGGAGGGGGAAAAAAAAAAAGAAGAAAAGAAAAATAAAGCAATTAGAGGTTTATCATCCCATACAGAAGAGAGGGAAAGTTTTGGAGTATAGATGCAAAGGAGGAAGAGAAAAAAATTGGAAATGAAGCGTGTAGAACAAGACAGACTGTTCCTGTGAAAGGATTATTTCTAATTGAGCACCATCTTTCTATTGCCATGCAATATTTGTGCTTGCTTTGCTTCCTGGATGAAGCTCATATATTAGCTTGTTTATTGAATAATATATTGCTTTTTGAAAAATGGTATTTCTTTGTGGGAGCATTGAAGGAGCAGGAGCTTAAGGTTTAGGACCAGAAGCCAGAAGCCATTTTATTCAGCATCAGACCAAACATACATTCTCCAAGGACATGCACTGTCCACGTGCTGTCCACACACTCCTTCCCCCGATTCCAGCCAATTCCTTGACTCTGTTGCTATCTGGGTCCAACCCTGCTACCGGACAACAGGTAACCAGCCGGAGACTGGCGCGTTCAGCCTGTTTCTCTATCTGCTAATCTGTTATTCCTAACTTTCACACTTTCTCACTCCTACAGTTTCCCATGGTTTCTCATGGTTTCCCACACCTCCCCCTTTTTTGTTTTCTGGTACCAGGCATAGTTAAGGATCCAAAACACAATAGCAAAGGATTTGGCTTTGGCAACGCTGTTAAACCTCCCAACAGCTCAACAAGTTCTTCTTTTTTTCTTCTTTTCTTCGATGGTGGTGACTAAATTCGCATTCTTCTTTAGAATGGCCATTATTGTTCTTTCCATTAAGGCACGTATCAATTGCATGACAAATACGTACAAGGGATTACGGTTACAGTTAGCACTATATATCCCATTACAAACATTGGTTTGAGTCCAGTTGCCCAAGTGTCAAGGTTACCCGCACATTCATTCGAGGTTGAAGCGGTGGTGCTGGCATTGGTGAGATCACTTTGGTAGCAGCAAGTCCATGGAGGATTAGTCCTCTGGTGATTGTTGGAACTCTTCCTCAGGATCTTCTCCTCTCTCCGTAGCTGTCGCTGTTGATAAAGCCGGCTTTATCCATCGCGCTGGTACCCAAAGGTTTTGTCCGGCAACATGAATACAAGCATACCCTCGCCCCCAGGTTATTAGAGGTACTGGGCCCTCCCATTTTTGCACGTGTAAGTCTTTATACATTACTTTTGCCTGTCCCTCACTTTGTGGCTCTTTCCTTGTTTGATGATGGCGCTCTATTGGCGCTCCATGTTCTTCCTGATTTAGAAAATTTAATACATACATTGCCTTATTTAAACAGTCTTGGGGGGTGTACCCTTCACTCTCCCTTTTCTGTTTTCCTAGTATTCTTTTCAGAGAACTGTGAGCACGTAATAGCCATTTCCCGTTTTTCTTTCTGATGACAAACAGAGGTGTGTTCCACGGGCTGGTGGACGTCTGGAGGTGGCCTTGATGCAGCTGGTCCGCGACAAGTTCGTGAAGGCGGCGCAGCTTCTCCGCAGGGAGGGGCCACTGATCCACCCACACTGGCTTGTCCCAGAGCGACATGAGGCCGGGAGTCAGCTGTGCATCTGTGGCCCCTAGGCAAAAATGCAGTTGCTCTCCATGGACTGAAGGGTCCCGGCCCAAGAAGGTTATAGAAATGGGCAGGATATAGGAGTGTAGAGTTGCTACCTGCCCCTTGGGACCTCCAATCAAAATCGAATGGGAGCTGAGGCACGGAGCTACTTCGCCTCCCATCCCCATCGCCTCCCGGGGCACGGCCCATNAATCTTTCTGTGCAATAATTGTTACATCAGCCCTGCTGTCCATCAAACCCACGATTGTGCACTTGGCCGCCCCAGCTCTCAGCTGGGTGGACCACCTTGGTCGCTGTATCTGGGTCAGCCAATAGGCCTGGGCTACCAGCTCTCTGGCACGCACCTTTTGTGGTGGACATGGTGCCAAGAGTAAAGCATATATTCCGTGTCTTTCGGGCGAGGGGATTAACAGAGGTGTTACCCAAACACCTTCTGATCCCAATACTAGAACTAGTCTCTCCTTCTGCTGTATGTTCACTCTGTTTCGGCGGCCATTCCCAGTTGCAATTTACAGGAACTGCCATCTCGGGATCTATGTTGGTGGCTTGCATTGTTTGTGTCCTCACATGTGCACCCGCCGAGCTGTGCCTCCCGTGTCCTGCCTCAGGCAACAGTCGCCCATCTCGATGAACTACTGCAGAGCGGCATTGATGTGCGTAATGCCTTCCCTTTTCACAGCGGGGGCAGCGTCCAGTTGCCTGCGGACAGTCTTGCTTAAAGTGACCCATCCGTCGGCACGAACAGCAAGCCCCGGAACCCACTGCCGACCGAGTTCTGGCAAGAGTCGCATAAGCACGGGCAAGCATCTGCAACGGATCGCTCGCGTTATCCTCCATCTCCTGACAGGCTTTATCAGTGCCATATCAGTGATGGTTGGAGCCCCTCCAATTCTCTGCTGAACCCCACAGAGTATTTCGCGGCAGGTTTTATTAGCATTTTCTCCACCAGTTGTTCAAATATCAGCTGCCTAGGACTCTCCCGAGTCACCTGTCTGTCCACAGAAGCCTTAAGTCGATCTAAAAACTTCATATAAGGTTCTCCTTTTTCCTGCATTACTTTTGAGAAAGGTTCTAAAGCCTTCCCTTCTCTTTCGTCTGCAACAGTTTCCAGTGCCTGGAGGAAAAGTTCTTGTGATTGTACAACTGCCTCAGCTGGACAGCGCACCTGAACTTGGGGCTGCTGCTATACTCCCTCTCCTATTAACATCTCGATATTTACTGCATGCAGCACTGGATTTTGAGAATGTAAATTATCCACAGATTTTAGCTTAGCCAACTTGCGCGTCTCTTGGAGCACAACTGTCTGTTGTACTGGTGTTAATATCATTTGCAACAGCATTTTAAAATCATGAGCAACCAGCCAGTTGTCTTCCGCGATTCCTCGAATTAGTGCGAGGGGATAGGGGGTCTTTAACCCATACTCTGTCACAGCCTTTTGCGTTTCCTTAATAATCATGTATGGAAGCAGAGTGTGTTGGGGCCCGTTTGCATTACTGAAAAGCACAGGATATGGGCAGATTCCCCGCTCTGCTGCCTTTCCCACATCAATATCACCATCCTGCAGCGCCTCATGCCTAACTGGCACCCACAGATTCTGAGTTCTTTGCCTTTTACTACCCCCGCCCGGCTCCACGGGCGGTGACACCGCAACCTCCCTCGATCCTCCATCCAGGGGAAGGGGAGGCTGTGTGTGAAGACCTGAGCCTGGGGGGTTCGGATAAGTATACGTTGGTGGATAGCAGTCCTCCGAGCGCAAAGGTGGAGGTTTGGAATCACTTGGAGCAGGTGGAGGAGGGGGACGAGGTGGGGGCGGTCGCTTCTATCCCTGTTTCTGATATACCCACATAGTCTTGCAATGCTTCACATACAATGTGCCATGCGTGTAACACTGATGATGCCGTTAAGTCCCCTTGGGTAGCCCAGTCCCGCAAAACTGCACCATACTCGTCGCAAGCCCACAGATTGCATATTGATTTCTCATTTAAAGCGTTACAGTTCTCTAATCCCCATCTTAAAAGATGAATCAAATCCCCATGTCCTGGCCTCTCCCGGACCTATCTAAAACATGCTGCACAGTCTGCAGCAACTTTTCCTGCTCCTTTTTCATGGATCCCCCCATTGTCCTCGACAGCTAGGCTCCCACGTCCCAGTGCGGGAGCTTCCGAGGCTCGCGCTCCCCCGTGCCGCAGCTTCCGAGGCCCGAAAGCCCCAGTGGTTCAGAGCTTCGTTACCGTTTATCAGTTGTGGCCACGTAGATGTTGTCCTTCATCCGTCCTGTCGATTTTTCTCCACCACATGATCTTCCCGTACACCTATCTTGGCCCCTGTTCAGATGGCAATTTTGGGAGCACTGAAGGAGCAGGGGCTTAAGGTTTAGGACCAGAAGCCAGAAGCCATTTTATTAAGCATCAGGCCAAACTCATATATCCTCCGAGCACGTGAGCATGCACTGTCCACGCGCTGTCCACGCGCTCCCTCCCCCTGCCTCCAGCCAATTCTTGACTGCATTGCTATCTGGATCCAATCCTGTCACCGGAAAACAGGTAACCAACCAGAGACCGGCGCATCCAGCCTGTGTTTTAGGTTTCTCTATCTATCTGCTAATCTGTTATTCCTAACTTTCACAGTTTCTCACTCCTAACCTTCACAGTTCCCACAGTTTCCCACAGTTTCTCACGGTTTCTCATAGTTTCTCACATTTCATTGGCATTTTTTTTCACTGTTTGCCTATTTTTTCTGTTAGTCATACCAGTGGAGGAGCCTGTAAAGCTTCCTACTTTATCTGAAACAATCTACTGGTAAAATTAGCCTAGCACAAAACAGCTAATAGAATTGTCAGAAATTACTCACCAAAACTTACTCTAAAAAAAAAGTCCTGTAGTTTAGGTGAACCAACAAATGTAACAAAAAATAGATGTGTCTCCGCATGCAAGCCTGTTTTTTTTTACATTCTCAGTACACTGAGCCGCATACAAATCAGTAAGGCAAACATTCCCTTTCAATAACCAACAAAGGCAAGTGAAACATTACAAAAAAACAAAAAGTTGAAAAACTCGGGTTGGTACCTACTAGCAAGATACTAATGACACTGATTATACTGGCCTTGACAAGAGTCAAAGGGCTCAATCCCTATGGTGACAAAAAAAATGATGTCATGTTGCCTTAACGTACCAGGTGAAGATCATGCTCTACAGAGCCACATGGGAAAGCCATGTTGCATATTTGGTTCCAGAATCTAACTACCTGGAAGTGCTGCGGAAGAACAGAAAAGTATGTTACTTCATAGCTCTTGGTCTGAACAGCTAAAGGGCTTATTGTCTGTGATTAGTACTCTAGAGTGCACTGTAGTTAAACAGAATGATATCTGCAAAAGGTATAGTTGACTAAGAAAAATCATCTGGAGCTTTGCTTAAAATATGAAGACAAAACTCAGGCGCACCATTGCTTGGTTAACAGATCAGCCCTGCCGTTGAGCCCACAGAACTCCTCCTCTGGGAGCAGGAAAAACTGGAGGTTGAAATTCTGTTTCATTCCCACATGGCTCATACCACTGGGCAGTAAGGTCAGCATAAAGACTCAGACTGTGATTTCTGTGCTCTCAACAAGGTAAAGGAAGATGGAATAAACACCTTTTGGAGGAGTTTTTATGGGCAAAACTGAATAGTAAAAAGGTTAATTATTTACACTGGCTGCCAGCAGTGTGAGAACAGCCTATGTTCAGATGTGGAGTCAGACTCCTGCTGAGAAGTATGATCAAGATAAAACAAATGCCAAGAGACTGATAAAACAATGCAAATGACAATAGCCGCCTAATTTTGTAGAGAAGATGGAACAGGATAAAAATATCAATAAAGTGAGGTCATTCTATGAGGATATCAACCTATGGAGGCAAGAATATTAGCAACAACAAAGCCTGATAAAGGACAAAAGTGGAAATATCGCACAGAATACACATTTACACAGAATGCAATTATAGCTATACAGTAAGATATTTTGATGAGTTCCTCAATGAAGAGTTCAGTAAACGCCAATTGGTTGAGCTGAACTGAATTTTGAAAAATTCTAAGAGGCATCATGAATTTTCAAACAATAAAGCTCCAACTATCACCTACTGATTCCACTGAAATGTTTAACACCTGAAGAGAAAAGTCAAACAAACTCTTCATACTCATTTCATTTGTTTAAAGGTTGGAAAAGAAATCAGAGGACTTTTAAAAGAGAGAAGGGCATATTCTCAGTTTTGAAAAAGGGACATAAAATGGAAGAAGTGCTAAGACACACTCTCCTTTTTATAACTGAAAACACTTATCTCTAAGGCCCTTTTGTACTGATTCAGTCAACTTGTAGAGTAACTATAAATTAAATCATAGTGGAATTAATGTGAATTTTGCAGAAATTGTTCAGATTTCCAATTTAGCTACTGGTTGAGAAAAATCAGAAATGCAACCAGAATAGGTTGATATTTTCATGTCATTTTCATAAATGGGTCCCATGCAATAGCTTTTGAGAGACAGAAAACAATTTAGAATCGTTTATTAGAGTGATTAGGTGGCCTGATTATATAGTTGTGGTTTTAGAAGCAAGAAATGACATTTTTGTTTCATTTGACACCAGGCTGTAAATTACTCTGTGACTTTGGAGAAGCATATAATAGACAGTTTTAACAACTAATTTCAATAATGAGATCATTCACTCAAGACTGAACTTCAGCAGGCCATGGCAATAGTAAATGATTTCATACTATCTCCATGCATGTCTCTTGCACAAGGAACTCATGGACAGGCTGATACTCTGAGCTGCACTAATGTCCTGACTCACAGGTATCCTCTGCTAAGGCAATTCTTTTGAGACAATATAAAACATGAGTGTAGTGGGAACCATGGAAGAGATGAAAAATTTAGCCATGACTTACCTTCTACCTTCTGCTACATAGTCAGTGAAATTGCCAGGTTTTGTGTCTCCAGATGTTGTTTGGATGCATTCTTTTGCTACTAATTAACTGGCATACATATATGTATCCTTGTGCAATATTTCTCTAGCTTTGTTCTACTACTACTACCATTGTCATCACCATTATCCCCTACCTTCGATATAACTTTTTTAGTGGAAATTTACATATCACACACATATTTTTATAAAATTTATTATCTTAGATTTAAAAAGAAAATATAGTCCCTCATTTCTCTTTTTGAACATCTGTCTTTCGGTTCTGACAATAGCTGATACAGAAAAAAGATTTTCTTTGCACAGTGCTCTTTTTGCTTACCACGCTATCCGCAGCTTCCCTGTTTTTCACCTTTAGTACTTTAAAAGGCAGAAATGAAACTGGGTTTGATGCATTTCATTTCATCTGAGAAATAAAAGAAATACAGGGTTGAAAGCTTAGAAATGGACAAAGGGTTATTGGAATCTATGATTCCTCTTGCACTTTGTCTCCTGTACAACTTTCCCCTTAGTATTAAAAGGTGATGATTCAGTACAGAGAATAGAACAGAAAAAAATTACTCAAAAGTTGCTCACAGTATATTCCATAAATACTCTAACTTCAAGATGTGCTATCACATTCTAAAAATGCACGAAGGATCATTTTGAGTACTTTGATGCGTACAACTTGAAAAAGAGATGCATATATGTCTCCATCTATACAGACGGATTACAGAATATGCATTTATGAAGAAGAAATACACATGCAAGATACAATGGCTATGACTTCTTTTCTCTCTTACATGTTGCTTTACTACTGCTTTTTTAATCCTGTACAGCTATTTACTTTGAAATGCTGGCAAGCAGAAATAAATCTTTTCCTGATCCTGATAACTTGCACTCTCTGTTTGGTATCTGACATCTCCCTTTCTGATTTTTTCTTGATGTTATTCTGCTTCCAAATACAGAGAATGTTGCAATTTCGGCCTGACTTTTACAAGAGTTTAGAAATGTGCTTTCATTTGCTTCCCAGGGGGCATTGTTATCCCCTCGCAACTCTATTGTCTGATCTAGCAGAAGGAAGCTCACCGTGTTGTGCCTTTGATGTGGATCCCATTTAAAACAGTGCAGAATATCAACCTAGAGAGCAAAGAAGCAAAAACAAACGGCATATTTGCAGAGAGCATTCACGACTTCAGCTTCAGGAAAAACATTAACGCTCATAGCCAAGGGATAAGAGCAGCAATATCAGATTGTATCTTTTGATGGGTCAAACAAAAATTAGTGATACAAATGACAGCAAAACTCAGGACATATTATCCTTAAGTTTAAATTGTGAATCACATGGAAAAGTACCTTCTATCATTTTGCAAAAAATCATACAGGAGATGATCTACTTCAGTTTAACTTTGAAAGAGAAAGATGACAAGTTAATGGAAGCTACAATAACACTTTGGTTGAGACTTAATTAGTGAGACCTTTCATTTTGCATGTTATTAATCTTTTCTATTGAAATTGTTTTAGCAAATCACATTTCACAACATTCTGCTTCTCTCTGGCAGCTGAATCCAAATTCTCTGCGACGAAATTATCTTTGGTTGCTCTAGTTTACTCTCATGTGTGGATGAAAAGTTAAATCACACCCAATTACCACCTATTTTGGCACTATTGTACACGAGACTCTTTTGTACGAAAGGCCAGAATTAGCATAGGCACCACTGAAGAATGAAATGAGTTCTCTCTAGGAGGATATATCTTGGCACTGTGATACTCTTCTGTATTGCTTGAACTCAGTGGTAAAGCTTAACTTCTGGGAATGTGTACAGCTCAGCCAGGAAAACAGAAAAAGAAATATTTTCTGTGTATACAATAAAAAATTGCTTCTGAAGACCTTTGTTGGAAATAAGCAAATGATAGCTATGTGATTCAATGACATATGAAAGATTTTGCACTGAAACATTTGTTCAGTGCGATGGATCACAAATAATGGTTGTTTCAAAACTTACTTGCTAACGCTTCTAGACTCCTTTCTCATCTTCTCACCTGACATGTCAGGAAAAGTTTTTCCCAGCCAATTCCATGGACGCCTTTGGTTCTGGAATCAAAGAGAAGAAGACTTCTCCGTAAGTAGCTGATCCTAAATTTCTGAATCTATTATGCCATGGAGATAGACATTAGTTTTCTAAATGAATGCACTCAAAGCTGAGATAGTGATGTTGTATTCCCTTAGCCACAGGCATTGGGAACGAGCTGCTGATGTGACATTCCTGGCTGGGAAATCAACAGTTGAAATGCACATTAGATGATAGTCATATTCTGTCTCTTGGCTGCTTAAACTCATATCCATCTGTCAGTATGGCAGTATGCCTACTAACAGTGCTATATGTCAGTTTTCTAGGTCTTGGGATAAATTGAAGATACATTTAGCTGGGGAACATGAGTATGATGACACTAAGTGTACTTTCTTCTGCAAGAGACACTGCTGGGATGGTGTTAAAAAAATGTTGACACCTGGGTCTTATTGTGATCATACCTATTGACATTAGTGCCAACCCTGTGATACAGAAGGAGAGGAAAATTAGCAAAAATTTTATGAACATGTGTAGCTGCCAGAAGGACAGTTTGTATTTTGAGGACAGTGTGAAATAATACTTAAGATTGCTAACAAGAAAAACATAAGCTTTGAGATCCAGGAGTAAATAGAATATTTTCTTCAGAAAGCAAATGAAGATGATATACTTCTGTGGATGGTATTCAGGACGCAATTTCAGGTACAGATATTCCAGATTAATTCTCATGCCATTCTGTGGAGCTGAAAAATTAATCTAGCTTTGTTCTAGTGGCAATGGGCCACTGACACTGATGGGCCACTGATTGTGGAAAATTTATTTTGCTAGATAGTTTGTTATCTACAAACTAGATAAATTTCAAGCGATGGATTACTCATGAGCTGTTCAATTGGTATAGGTGGTATTTCAGTAGTGTGAAGTGTCCTTTCGCAGAGAGAATATTACTTCTCCTTCTCAGTCTGAATTCTGCTTCAGCAAGGAAATGAAGAACTTTTTTTTTATTAGTACAAATTTAGAATTTGTTGTGAGTTTAAAAGTACTTTGTTGAACTGAAATACGTATCATCTTCATAAACTTCTTGAATTAATCAAAATGTGTTAATCAGTAAATAAACTTCATTTTGCATAAAACTGCGTTCATGTATTAAGTTTAAATAAAAGGCCTCTTTCTTCTGAATGGCCCCTATAAGAAAGATGAGCAATCACAGCTCAAATGTTGAGGGGAACTGAAACCTCAATGTCAAGGACTTACCACTCCAGAAGACCAGATGCGGCAGATCTCACTCCAGAGGGAGGCTGAGCTGCCTCACGCGTCATTCTGCCTCGTGTAAGGGGAGGCATGGAGAAGCCGGGTAAAACAGGCTTTCAAAGAACAGCATAGTTCTTGTCTCCGGGGGTGTTGTTTTGTAGTTTTTCTTTTCCACACTGCAGGGCTTCAGCTGAAAGCCTCAGATCTTGCCCTTCATGATTAAATGGATCATGTGTATTTCAGTCCATACTCAAAACCTGTTGGTTATTCAAGACAATCATTTGGAAGAACAGAATTTATCTTGCATGAGAGTGTGTGTACACACAACTCAGTGGAAGCAACTATTTTCATGTTCTCTGAACCTGAAACAAAAGTGTACATTCACACCCATCTTCCGAGGGTAAAACAGAACTGTTCATGTGGACTGGAGGAAACATAAGGAGAAAGCATATGAGGTGCTTTAGTCGTTTGAATGATTCTGCTTCAGAAAGTCAAAGATAGAAGACTGATGGTGAGCTGTAACCATGGAGGTACCTACCAGCTTTTAAGTTAAAAAAAAAAAAGAAAAAAAAAAGACTTATCTTTTAGGAAAATTGCTGCAGTGACAGTATTGGTCTGTTTGGAGTTACTTTACCTTCCACTCTTGCACAAGTGTGCATTTGCCACATAGGGTGCAGGAACTACCCTTTGAGGCCGTACGTAGCTCAGCCACTATCAGGGTGGCTGGTTTCTACTGTGGTCACGGGGAAGAATAGCAGAGATGGCTCCTCTGTGATGCTGTGACACGGGAGCTGTGCCGCAATAGGGGCTGCTCGTCTGCTTGTCCATCTGTCTACATATTGTTCCCATATTGCTCCTGTGAACAGTGAGATTGCCTCATATATTCAGTATCTTAACTCTTACACATGCTTCCTATCCTCTAGTGTAGAAATTTATTTTTCAAACAAATTAAGCTCTGCAGGGAATCCAGCATTTATGATCTAAGCTGAGCTGGAGAGCAGTCCACTCAAAGAAGTAGTGATTTCCCAGAAATATTTTTAATGACATGAGTGCAGAAAGAAATAGAATTTCTGTCTGAATTGCTCATGATATTGCCACTCAAACTGCTATTGAACCGTTCAGCTTGAGACTACCAACAGATTTGACAGGAATTACTCTCCCTGAAATTTTATGGGATTTTCATTCTTCCTGCCAGAACGTGAATATTAAATATATAAAAATAGGATTCAGTCTGTAGTTTTAAATAACATTCACATTTACTTTTCTTATACTGCCTTCTATATAAAAGTGTACCTTTTGATGTCCAAATTTACCTTCTATGGCGTAAACATAGGAGGTAAAACTTCCACTGTGTTTTATAGTGGATTTCCTAAAATGTCAGACCTTCCTGTACTTGATCAACACAAAATCTAAGCAGCATATGTCTCTCAGTGTTTGAACATATGACATCTGGCAAAATTTTCTATATAAAAAAATTGAAGTAAAATATTATTTTAAAGTATTGATGATCATAAGGGAGATGTAGGTTTAATCATGAGATCAGAAGTGTGCTACCTTTGTTATTTATGCTTTTGTAAGATCATACAGCTCAGTTGTCAACAAATTCTAAAAAGTGATATAACAATAATTTAAGTGTGAATGCATTATTTCTGGTTTTACACAAAGTTGAAGAGAAAAAGTTAATTTTTCCTTTACAGCAGTGACAATGATTAGCTTTTCATCTTTCCATTTAGTACAGTTTTCTGGGTTTTTTTTAGAAGCTGAGTTTAAAAAATTCTGTAAATATATACATAAGAGTAGGTAAGTTTTCAATTGATGTATACATCAATCCAAAATGAAAAAGTCTAAAACAAACGAACAAAAAATCAAAATGCATTTCCAGAGGAACACCGGAGAGCTTTCTGTGGAAGTTGGCAGATATATAAAGGCATTATTTTGTAGATATTATTCTTGATAGGTTTGATATACAGCAGGGTTTGTCTGAGCCAATGGGATATTGTCTTTTTAACAAATCTCATCATGCCAGCAGTGCTGCTTCTAGAGGATGGCTTATCAGCTCCAACCAGAGTCTGCTATACTTGCACTTGCGTTCATAGCCTGAGAGGAAAATAAATTGTACCCAAGCAGTTAATAAGAAAGAATTATTGTGAGTGAGATGCATGACATTATGAGAAAGCGTGGTGTTTTACTGACTAAATGTTTCTCTGTAACCGTCTCCATCTTCGCTCACTTGGCAGCATCCCTTCCTTCCTCCTCAAAAAAGCCTAGGTTCAGTGTAAATGAAATGAGCTTTTCATTTCTGCAACGGAGTCTCTTTAAACACTGTTACTGATGTGCTATTCTATTTCAAGAAGTATACTTATGACATTTATCCTCTGCATTTTAATATAGACATTGGAAAGGGCTGGAGAAGCATTCCAATACTGTCTGTGTTATGACAACAGGCATCTTAATTTCTGCTATCGGTGCAGTTACATGTGCATGTATACAAGTATATTACTATAGCATGTGACTAAAGACATTTGAATATAACCCCTCTTTCTCTGTGGGGTAGCAGAGCCACTCCTGGAAAATAAAAGATTTATAGTACTCCAGGTATTCAGTTCATGGGCCAGTGCTTCTCACTTTACATATATATATATGGACCTATTTAAACAATTAAAGTCGCATATGTAAGATGTGTGAGCACTCTTTGGTCTTTCAGGCAATTCCTAACAACCATTGTTTTAGGAATCAGAAAGAATTGGTCTTTTAATAGACCCTTAATAGACTCTATGGTGATTAATAAACACAGAGGCAAATTTGCAGATATATTGTCACCCCAGTTTACTATCTTTTATGGTGATCTGTACATTAGGTCTTGACTAGCATACTTTCACAATTTCAAGTCAGGAGGAATGTACGCTGTTTGCCAAACACTGATTTCTACTGATAGCAAGCCTGAACAGGAGATTCAAATATGATATTTTTAATTTTATTTATAAAGTTTGACTTTTAGTAATTCAGCTACATGCCTATTTGTTACCCCAATGATGTCATGTGCGGAGTGTCTCAGAAAGAATTTAGGATTCTTATGCAGAAACCACATCTGAAGGAATTGTTCAGTATTTTATGGCTTTGAAATGTAAAGTGACTGTGCAGATCAAAGTGTAAGAGAAAAACATTGATAAATACTATACTATTACAACTTTCTAATGTTCTAGACTTCCATAGTATCTCTAATATATGGATCTCACCATATTCTCCAATAAAAATTAAATGTAGGTAGGTAATACTACAAGAAGAAATGATCACCCCACCTTTCATCTGTGAGGAGCATTGTATGACACAAGTAAATAACTGAGAAAATATCATATACTTCTGCATACCTACTTTCTAAGACCAACAGTCCATTTTAACATATTTGAGAATTTTACTTGTACCTTTTCTGCCAGTACCTCCTTACTTTTGGCGTTTCTCATTGCTCAGATTTAGTACTTGTCAACATCAAAATTCATGAGGAAAATTTTGAAGATCACAGATTTAAAATGTGATTTCATTTTTGGAATGCAAATCTATGCTTCTGATCAACTACTTTCTGATTAATGTATTTTTTCTGATCAATATTGAGTTTGTTGAAACAAAAGTAAAAATGCCAAACTATTTAGGACATCTAGTCATTTCATCACACTTTTTGGTAACCCATAGGCAAATTTTAAAGTTTCTCTCAAGTTCAGATCAACTAAAACTTTCACTGACACCAGATTAACATTAAAAGAAGATTCAAGATCCACTTATTGGTGAAACAATTTATTATGTATTGTTCATTATGTGTATGTATATAAAATATTGAAGCATTGCACCAAATGTGCATAAGTTCATGTATTCTTCTCAGGGATCTAGTTGGCTCTTATCTGTTCTCTGTACTTAAGTTAAGAAATGATTAGATGTCTGAGATTTGCAGAAACAGTAATCACACAATGCATCAAATCTGCATGAGTTGGGGAAAATACAGTCTCAACAAAATGTATTATGCAAAGCAACCATTTGATTTGATTAATTCCTATTCAAAATAGGAAAAGAGTTGGAAGATTTATTTCTTTTTATTATTCTGCTCTACTAAAGCAAGTAAAAAGAGAAGGGGATAAGGGATGAATTGAATCCCAATCAAGACTGAGACAAGCAACATTCATAAATTCATATCCATGCTGTTCTCCCAGAGCTTCGCAACTAATTGCTTTGAATTTTTCTCCTGTTCTTATCTAGGCCATCCTCCATATGGCTCCATATGCCTGAGTTTTTTCACCTTGAATTTATTCTTTGTATTTTCTCCTCATCTATCTATAGTCTTTCTTAAAACTCATATCTTAAAAGTTTGAGAATTTAAGCTTCTCTTCTTTACAATATATATAAGAAATATTGAAAGAAACCTGCATTAAAATGCCTTCTGAATAAACTGGGTGGTTTAAATGCATGCTTAGTCATCTATGGCTATTTGCACTCCAAGTCAGTATATGTAATCATTTCACTAATGAATTCCATCCCATGCTGATTCTTGAATACTGCCATGTCCAGTTCAGAATATGTTTGAGACAAAATACACCAAGTAAGAAGAAAATCAGTAACCTCATGAGACTATTTTCATGAAAAGAAGCATCTGGTCACAAGTTTAACAAGAGATAGAAGACAAAGTATGGTCATTAAGCATTACTGGACAGAGGGACATTAAAAGTGAATAAAAACTAAATCCATGTAGGAATTTTTTGAAGAGGTAGATGAAAATGAAAATTTCATAAAATGGCTGGGAATAACTGAGCACTCAGAGAAGGATCTGCAAGAAGAGCCATTGGGGAAAACACAGCATTGTAATAGAGTTAGCTGCAGCTCCAGCCAACGAAAAGAAGGAAGGAAGGACTGTGGAGTAGCATGGTCTCCCTCCTTTCCTGTGATGTACACACATGTCATCTTGCCACTATTAAAAAGGAGAGATGTGTATATGTGTGTGTATGAGAAAAAATAAGAAATCACTGTTTTTTTTTTTTAATATATCTCAATTTCGGCACTGGAACAATATGTGCATTACAAAATAATGGCTTATTGAGGTAGTTTAATCAACCTGGAAAGATTGAAAAGGAAAAGGGAAAGGGAAAAGGAAAGAGAAAAGGAGGAAAAAAAGAAGCATTGGACCAAATATGGAACATTGAGTTCAAATCTTCATTCAAAGACTGAATAAAGAGATCCAGATTAGAAGAAAACACTGATTAAGACCACTGCATGTTTACAGCTGTTATGATAACATTTTAACCAAGGTGTCTTTCCTGTGCCTATTACCAGTGGGAATTAAATTTAAACATGTCCAATATTATTTGGATATATTAAACTGGGGCCTTAATTACATAGATGCAACTAAGTGTATTCCATGGAGGGAATTTGCTTTGCAACGCTGCATATTTTTTCCAGTAGGAAGCTAGTAACAGCAGGTTGTTTTTGAAGTACATGGAGGAATAAAAGAAGGGACATTGTGAGGTTAGGTCTCAGAAGAGATTATCTATTCCTGGAGATCATCAGTTCCAATCAGCACATAGTCAGGATTTTAGCACCTTCCTACAAAACCATAGGACTGGAATATATGGAACTTGCCTTATCTGATTTAGTCCAAAGTTAAGTTAACGAAACCCCTGATGAGGGTTGCTTGGGCTAACCTTGCTGACTCTAACATGGTAGCAGGTTCTGTCCCGATGAAACTCAAATGCATCATTTCAAAGATTATCAGAAGGGATCTTCTTGGCAGTCACTGCTGGTGTTCATTCCCTCAGTGTAAGCTACTTAATGACACCTAAGTAGGTATTTTTGTAAACTACTATCATTTTCCTTGTTTCCTCTACACCTTTTAATCTCAAAGGACCAGCTGATAGGCTGAGTTTCCCACAAAGTTGAACTGTATTCACTTAATTTTTCTCTTTTTTCCCACTGCGCAGCTCTGATTCATGCTCAGGTAATTGCCCATCTTTTGTGTCAAAGAAGACTGAAGTTCCCTAGAAAACTATTATGTGGTTACATAATGTAAGAATATGTATAAAAACACCTGTTTTGTACTCAATAGGGAACTGAAATCCTTAGTGAGAAATACCGTAATTCTGTATAGCTATCAAAGAAGACTTTATTTAGTAGAGAAGTGAGATCTCTCAAGTCTAAATAGTAGTTTCCTAAATGATTATTAGGTAGGTGATCTGGCATTTCTTGTAATGGTCTGAACAAATCCTAAACTATTAGATTGAAGGTGAATTTTTTTATCCTCTACCCTTCTTCTTAATCCTATTTTTCCCCAAAGTGCCCACTGTGGATTAGTTTATCCTCTCAAGTTTTCTTTCCAGAAATTTACTTCTGACCGACTGAACTACCTCACTTAGTTAAACGTGCAGTGTAGATAGTAGTAAGCTGCAGCAAACAAACCCTTAACCCAAACAAAAGAAGGAAAACCCATTATTTTTCTCCCTATTTATACCACGCTGGATGCAAACAGCATCTATGCTACTTTTCAAATTTAGGCACATAATTTGCCTATGTACCTGATTTCTGAACACTTGAATTTGTAATATCTCTCTTCTGTCACCTGAATGGGCTAATCTGCTTCAGCTGCTGCATCTAGTGGTTGTCTTTGATACCTGGTTCCCAGGTGTGCATTTGCATTGTGAGTGATCTGATATCATTGTACTCATGCCAGTTGACCCCAGCTGAGAACCTGGCTTATACTGCCAATTAGGAATGGACTAATTTATTCACTTTGGCCGGCCTTCTTTGCTTAATAGTACCCCTACTAATGTACCATCCCAAAACCTGCTGAAGCAAAAAAGTTTAGTCAAAACACTTGCGGACACCCCTCTGCTACATGTGCAACCTTCTCCACATGATGCTTAACACAATGCTTATAGTACCTGAATAAAATTATTGTAATCTTTTCTCTATAGGAAGTGATCATATTCCACATTACTTAGAAACCTCACTTTAAAAAGTAGAGAGCATGAAAAAGATAATGAGGAAGAGGAACAGGAACAGGAAACAGAGAACTAATGAAAGAGAAATGTAGGTGAGAGGAGCTGGGTCATATGAAAAGCAAGGTGAAAAAAGATAAAAAAGGAAGGCTTGAAGGAAGAAAACAAAAATAATTTTCCATTATGCCAGTGGGTTTCTTGCATGAAGGAACAATACTTAATGCTCAAGACTGAATATGTTTTAAAGATTACAAAATTAATGTCAGAATAGAGATATATATACTTGGTACAATGTTCCCCATGCCCTGGGATTTGGGAATAAAGAATGATTATTAGCTAGGTTTCTGTTTTTGTTGAAGAGGTATCTTTTCTGTTATTACTCTGTTCCACTATATGATCATATTTCTTTGCATAATTTACATCTGATATATGCAAGTGCCTCCATTTTGAACAGAACATATGGAGAGCTCCATGAGAGCCCAGGGAACCAAAAGTATGCAATAATTAACCATAGTTTCTGTTATTTGTTGAGCAGATGAAAAGAGCTGTGAATAAAAGGCATTTCTTGATGGTTTCTATGTCCTTGTACTGTCCTTTGTTTGGTTATGCTGCACTAAGATAAAAAAAGGCTAGCTTTAATATAGCGAAGGAAATTGCATAGCCATTCACAGCATCTGAAGTCAGAAACAAAAGAAAAGAAGGCACTGAACAATATAATAGGTCAGTGAAAATAAATAAAAGGATAAAAGATATAGATATGCACATGTATATATTTGCTTAAATATACAGGATCTGAATTATGAATGTACAGAAAATGGTAGAAAAAAAGAGATACTCAGAAGAGATATAAAACCACACTTCAGAATCTAAAAATGAAAAACCTTCTAAAGTATTCCTAAGAATGTCTCTGTTATCTCTAAAACAAGTTTAATGTGGTGGTCTCCCCATTGCCTAAACTGAAAGAAACCAAAAGCACAGTCACAGAGCCGTTCTTAACATTGGTACTTCCCTGCCAATACAAAAACTTTTATTTTATTTTATTTTATTTTATTTTATTTTATTTTATTTTATTTTATTTTATTTTATTTTATTTTATTTTATTTTATTTTATTTTATCCAAATATTTAACTACTATTACGTTTTGTAACTGGCCTGATCCATTACACACAGGACTCCAGAATGTTTCGCCCATCCTTAAACTGCTGAAGTTTTTGGTTGCCGTCCTTAGTAACGCCTGGCATTGGCTGGAGCGTGCAGAGCAAGTGCCAAAGTAGAGCATGTTCCTCCAGGAACTTTCAAATCTCACTGGCTGCTTAGCAACTTCTATGAGCTGTCTGAGCTAGAAAGGCAAGTAGTAAACTGTGAAAATGTTGCAGTTTGAAAGCCCTAGTGGTGGCAGTGGGGGGAAGGAGATAACAGATCAGTATCGGATTCACAATCTGTGGGCTGTAGGTCTGATTGCCTTCCTAGGAGCGAATCGAATTCCCAAACAGTGTAATCTACTATAAGCTCGACTCTGGCAGTATGGTTTATTCAAATGCAACATTTACAAAGCAGGTTTCAGATGTCAGTACAGGAAATTCTCTACTATAGCATGGGGTTTTAGCTAGCTCTGATGTACAAATGTGCAATCATCACTCACCGCAGAAGATGGGAGAGGGCTCTCAGTCTCGAGTCTCCTCCGGCAGCGTCCCGACCCGAGGAGAGGAAAGGGGGTTCAGCCCGTTGACTGACCCAGGAGTTATGATGGATTTTCCCTTCCTCCTCCTTAGTCTCCTCAGGCAGTGTCCTGACCCGAAGGGAGGAACGGGGATCAGCCCGTCAACTAACCCAGGAGTTACGATGGAATCTCGTGTATCTCCCGTTGGACAGCTACTGTGCGGCTCATCGGCGGCCCAGCACAGGGAGGGCAGCAGAGTTTGGCCGCGGTGCCTTCACTCCGCTCCAGCCTCCGTTACTCCCCTTTGCAGCTGCGAGGAGGGCGGGTTGTGCTGCCCAGGGAACCGTGGAGGAGCAGAGTCCGTGCGTACCAGCCATCCTGGAAGGGGCAGCTGTGTGCCACCCCAGCAAGCTGCTGTAATGCCAAAACTTCTGTCGGGCCCTAGGTTTTCTCTCCCCTTTTCCAGGCCATTCTTCCACATAAACAAAGGCATAAGAAACAGAATTTTGGGACATGGTTTAAGCAGTCCACCTTAACCATATTTTTAACACCAAAATCTTATTTTTAAATCAATCCTTTCACCATCAATTAAAATTTTATCCAGTGTCTCTGCTAGTTTCAACCTCAGATTTCATTGTCCAACTTTAGGTATTTAAGCATGATGACAACAGGAGGAATGGAACAGCAACAAGGAAGTGATTTTACTTTTGGCAATTATACTAAATATTTATTTGATGTAACTTCTATGGAAATCTATATGATTGCTTGTTCTTTCTCTATGTGAAATCACTGTGCATTATGGTCTAGTTGGCCTGTGTATACAGCACCTATCATGAAGATCGGACAATGCTCTTCTCAGAAACTGATTATAGCTCTTCAGAATTTGAGCTGAAACAGGGACACTGAAGAAAGAACAGATCCATAAATGCTAACAGAGAAAGGAACCATGCCACAATTCATCTGACATAAAATGTAGCCTTAATCTTCTGTGCTAGCAGGGAAATCTCTATTTTCTCCTTCACTCCAAAACTTACATTCTTTAACAACAGAACTACATGAGGAATTTGTGACATCCTGACAACTGCTCAACAGTTTCTGAAAATTTTGTTCTGATGATAGATTTTGTGGTAACAATATGTTTAACTGTGAATCCACCACTGAAGTATAACACTGTTTATAGCTTCTTTATTATATTTTTATTTTTTTAATAGGAATTCTGCAAGTGGATTTTTGATGGTTTGTCAAGGCTTTCAAAGTAATTGATGGAACTAAAATATATTTCCCAGGCAATACCTTTCCAACTATATTAAAAGAAAACCAGTGGAAGCGTGTCTATCATACCTTTACAGACAAGAATTTTGTGGTGTGATTATGTGTTCTTATCTAGCACTGCAAATACTCTAATCAACACCTACTCATATATGGACAGATGGCTGAAAATGATAAGTTTTCTGTAATTTAAGGTGCTATTCTAGTACAGCACAGTTCTATGTTAACGTGACCAGACCCAGGAAGATCAATCAGTACTATCTCTTCTGGTAGTGGTATCAAAATATGACATTGCACTGTAGGAAGACATACAAAACAGGACTCATTTGTATTTAGACATGCACATTGGAGCTCTGACTTAGCTGCCCCAAGGCTTCCCCTACAGTCAAGAGAGAAAAACAAAACAAACAGCAACAACAACAACAACAAAACCCTTTGAAAGTGAAACTTTAGCTACTTTAGCCACATAGCTACTTTAAATATAAAAGACTACGCTTGGTGAGACAAACCCTAGTTACAATGAATATAGACATACTCTAAAAACAGCTGGCTAGGAGACAATAAAACATGTGATGATTTCTCCTAAGAACAGATCATTTTCCTTGCCTGAAAGGCCATGCCAATATACAGATTACCTGTATGCTAAGAAAATTTTTCCCTAGAGCCACATTTTAGGAGAGAGTGGCAAGGATTCTGTCACAGAATGTACAGATGGTCTTTATTCCAGATGTTCTTCAATTTATTCCAAAATGGTACAATGTTTAAAATATATTAGAAATATCTATTGAGTTGTACTAGTTAGCTTACTTTTTGCTTCCTCTCTTGAAAATATTTTAAATAATAAAGCATTTTGCAAATATTCTTTTAAAATATTTTATATTTTAATATTGTTAAAATTCACCAGTTTTCTTCAAATGTTTGATGAGCCTGTTTGTTGCTTCCAAAATGGAAACTCCTTACTTAAGGACTCAGAGAAAGAAAGCTCACAAGTATGACCTTACCTTCTGTAAAGAATGCACCAAGAGAGCACTCACAAAGTTCCATCAAAGAGGATTTTCAGGGGCCATCAAACAGTGTTTTCAGAGAAATATTTAAAGAATTTTACTTTTAAATGCAAACATCATATAATAGTTTAATAAAGTCTTAACATTCCTCACAATTCTAAGGGATGGTGAGACTTTCCAATGACAGACAAAAGCAATATATATACTATACTGCTATATATACTGTAACAGAGCATCTATTCAAGTGTCAAATGCGCTGACTCTGAAATTGTCACATAAAAATACTGTGGCATTAACAGGTCATATTTGTTAGTGTGTTAATCCCACCAACTCATCCCATCAAGAATGACTCTTGTTTCTTCAATATTCATTTCTCAGAAATACTAAGAGGTACTTCTGCTCTCTCTGAATCGGTATTCACTTTTTATTTTTCTTACTATTGCTACATTCTCACCCTTACTATCACTTACTATCATTCTTCCATGCATTTTATTCATATTACTATTTCTACAGGAAATAGGAAAACAATATCAGCAATAAGGCAGTGAATAACAAAGAAGAAATACAACACAATTTAAAGATACAGAAAAATGCCTACTATGACATGACGGCAAAATCAAACACTGTGAGCTTTGCAAAAGTGCTATCGAGACAGGTTATTTTTTTATTCCTGCAGCATTTTTAAAAGAAGTACAATTATAGTTGCAGGTGCCACCAGAATTTCATCTTGAACTGTTTTAAATGAGAGTTGTTTGAGAGAGCAAAGCTGACTACAGTAGGCAGAGAGAAACGGTGTAAACTGCAATCAATTCTCCCATAGTGGAGCATCCCATAGTCACTAGAATACAAGGTCATGCTTGTGTGCTTTCTCTCTCAAAGTCTTTAAAAAAAAAAGAAGCATGAAGCTCTTTTAAAACTTAATTTTCCATTCTTATGTATGGGACATTTGATGTTGTTCCTTTGTGCAAATAATATGATAACGTCTTGCCTTTGGGAGACAAGATCCTAATAACCAAAGGGAAATACGTTCTCTCAAAGGATCCTGTCTGAAGCCAGTTCTGGTGTAAATAGATGCAACCTATTGTTTTTAATGGAGTTGCATCATTTTACATTGGAACTAAATTAGGTCTATTACAGGTCCTGTAATATAATATTCAGTCAAAATTCCCACTGCTGTAATCAAAGTATGTAGGATGTAGCTATAAAAAAGATAAAGAATGACATGTCCTGTTTGTGTTTCAAAGGGAAAGTGGGATTGTTGAGTCTTGGATGACAAGGTCAAAAAGTATTTCTGCCATTTGACAGAACATGAAAATACAAATAATAAATTATGAATCAAATCGGTAACTGGTCTTAGTAAGTACAAATGCAATTACAATAGCTCTGAATTTAGCCTCCTAGTCTTCCAACTGAGGTATATTATTATTGATGACATAATATGTTTTTCCCCCATATCATCAGTGTGCCAAGAAAACATAAATAAAGCAAAATAACACCAGTCCTGTTAGCTTCAGGGTTTGTCTATATCAAATTTCATCCATGTTATTTAACTCCTCAAGTCAACAATATTTATGATCTTTTGGAAGCAATTGAGTTTTCCTGTTCTGAGAGTCTGCACTGCCTTTTTAGGTTAAAAAAGTTTTTATATTAGAGGTGATTTTGTTAATTATTTAGTGTTCCAGTTTATACTCTTCCCTCTGAAAACTCCAGATCCTGGAGATGTGTGACTATGTGAAAATCACAATACTTGTATTTTTTCAATAAGTTTCTAGTCTTTTTGATTGTAAAAAAATTGTGAAAACATGGACTGAGTTTTCACCAAAATAAAGGACTAAAGTATATTTTAAAGAAATATTAAAAATATTCATTGGAGCCTGACCTGAGATTTGTGAAGACTTGGAATCAGTAAAATTCTATCTACCCACAGCTGCCAGGTAGGAAAGGCTTTTCTTATCCATTACTGGCAGATACTGTGGAAGAAAAAAATGGGTATACAGTCTCCCAGGTGGCTTTCTGTGAATTAATTAGAGATGACCAAAGCATTTGAGAAGTCCAGGCAGCTGGAATGTGTGTAAGAATTTCAGTTAATAATTTCATTTAGAAAGTTTTTTTCTGGGAGATAATGTAATTAATGTAGGTGGAAGATGAGAAATCTCACATGCTGCATCTGGAAGTTTCTCCTCGGGAAATCCTCACAGCTCGCAGTTCCTGTCAAGCAGGGTAATGTGCCTGTAAACCTCCTCTGACAGAAAACATATTGCTGCATCAGCAAAAACGAAAAACAACAAAACATCCACAGTGCAAGAGTAAATGCCAAACATTGTGGCACCATGAAAACACACTTATCTAAGAAAAATAAACCTAAGTCAGTTGGAAGTTTGTAAAGATACAGGGCATTGAAGAAACAACTTGAACCAGGAAAATGTTCCAGTGGCTTTCTTCACAGGCATATAAACCACTCTTACTTTTAATAAATGAGAATTCTGTTTTAGGCACAGTAAGCAGATGTTCGGCACAGAAGACAACACAGAAAAACACTACAGCAGGTAGGTTCCCCCCCACACCCCTCCATTATAACTGTCAATGCACAGTGAAAAAGCATATAAATATATCAATTTCCAGACTGATTAAAATCTTAAGTGCAAAGTAATAAACAAATATTCAAAAGTCTTGAGAGAAAAAAATTGTTTTTTTTTTCTCTTATTTGGCTATAGACTTTTCTGCCTTTCACATCACATTTTAACTTTTTGACTTACATCCAGAAAACCAGAAGCTTAGAGAAACTTAACTATAAAGAAACCCTAAAGATTTGAAAGAAAAATCAAAATAAGAATTCTGTGCTTAAGAGGTAATTGCTCACCTCCTTCAAAACCAAGCAATTTTGTCCACTTCTAAGCACTGCTAATATTTGTTAAGTAAATGCTCTGTCCATAGAATTTTTCATGCGTGGAAATTACAGAAAGGAGAAGTAACCACATGGTGGCCACTTGCTCCAGCTTGTCTCTAATGAGAGTGGAACTTCAAAAATCTGGTTCTCAGAAACAAATATATTGTGACTTGATATTATTTGTAGTAACGGTAACACTAATGAGCTAGATAGCTAATCCATAAATATTACAAATATCTTGCTCACTAACTTGATTGTGACTGAGGAGCACTGATGATGAAAATGAGGAGGAAAGTTAATGAGAGTTGTGAGGATTGTGCAACTGAATTAGTCCTCAATGAGTACCAAGAGTGCATTTGTTTTCTGTGTTTAAAAGAAATCTAGCCTGAATTATTTGTAGGAAATGAAAAATATTCTTTCCCTTAAATTTTAAACATTTATATTTAAAGAATGATCCACTTATCCTTTAAAACTGTGTAACACTCATGGGTTCGGTTAATCTTAAAATGCATATGGGCTTCAAAATTTGAAAATTGATACCTTTCGCAAATTAATTCTAATTAGTTATGCAAAGAAAGAAAAAATAGTTTGTAAACTCCTATGAAAAAAGGCAAAAACAAACTGTAAGAAATAACCCTCAGAAGGATGGTTATTTCCCACTAGCAAATGCAATCACTATTGGACACTGTAAGCATAGCTGCAAATGGCTGCCTCTTGTTCTTCCCTGAGCATGTGCAGTATCTCTCAAACATCACTAAAACATCACTACCTTTTCCTTTCCAGCAGTAGGAGACGGACAAAAAATACATCTCAATTTAATGAGTGATTCTTGTTTTTTAAATGGTGAAAACAATGGTAAATCATTTGCTAAGTAAAATTAGACCTACTAATCATATGGACACTGCAGTATTATCTTTCAACCTGCTATTTTTAGTAGGGGGACTTGCAGAAATAATTAGTACAGTTTCCAATATTCTTTAAATGCTATTTTGACTTCCTGTGCAACCAGATGCAGCATCATTCACTGCTCTGCTTATCCAAATCCTTCAAGAGCAGTAGGTATACAAAAATAAATGAGAGGGTATGTGAAAAAAAAATCTTAATTTAAACTAGCTTTATTTAATTTATATTTAATTGTGGAATGATTTACTCATTTTAATAATAATGGCAAATGTCTTTAATAACACTTAACCCTTGCATTATGCTTATGTAGTCTGTATTCATCTTGTTTAAACACATTCAAAGCTGTTTTTTAGTAATCCTAATTTGTTTTAACCAAAAGATGGCAGCACTCCATGCAGCATATGTTGCTTTCTACTGTTTCTTCTATTCACAGATCTTTTTACATATTTTATTTTATAATTTTGTAGGTTCAAGTTATCCTAGACAGGAAACTATTAGTTGGGAAGCTTTCACATAAGAACATGTATTTATTAATTTGAGAGATAGTTGATTTTTGAAAAATTTATACATAAATACCTGTAAGGTTAGTTCTTTTAATATTGTTCCAGACTAGTCAGCCATTGGCATGAAATAAACAGAATGGAAAAATTCCAACCTGAAATCCCTTTTAAGGAAGCCTGCCCTCCTGGGACAGGTTCTGGTGACAGAAACACCAGAGATTTTCTCTCAGGTGAGTCTCCTGACTTTTTTTCCCTACTTTTTTTTTTTTTATTCCTGTATTTCAATTTTGCCATTCTTCTTTTCTTGCTTGCCCTGTCTCATTTATCACTGGTGCCTGGTCTCCTGCAGGGCAGACCTCAGCACTTGTGTATAATGTATGTCCTTTTGATGCAGATACTCACTGCACTATTTTATAGCACTGTTTTTTTTTTTTCTTATATAGAGTCATTAGGCATTAACTAATGTCCCTACAGTGTTGTACTCAGAGTAGTCTGAATCCGCTTTCCTCAGTGATACTTTGGAGTGAAGCAGCTCTTACTTTATGATAACCCAATTTGACGGGGGCAGATGCTGAGCAACTGTATAGCCTTGACCATGTCATGTAATACAGAAGGGCTAATGAGAGGGCTGCAGACTTCAAGTGAACCCCTACCTATTTGGTATTTAGGCAAGGACAGTCACAGGGAGAGACGGAATGATCCCTAGGAAAACTGCATTTTCAGGTTTGAATTAAAAGTTCAAATTAAGAACTGAACAGTTACACAGAACAGATCGAGAGGAGAAAAGGGGCCAGAGGGAATGGAATCAAGACTTTGCTGTGCAGAAGGAAGACAGAAGGGAAAAAAAGAGCAAAGAAGGGGGAGGGCTAAGAAATGAACAGCACAGATTCTGCACAGTCATCATAACAAGGGACACTTCATGCAGACTGTGATCCTAAACAAGAGAATAAAACAATGACACACTTTCTTACATGAAGACTTTGGCAGCAAAATAGGATTACTAGGCAGGAGTATGTGAGAGCCTTGGCTCACACATAGAATTTTGAAAACATGCAAAAAAGAATAAATTATTATGTATGGCCTACCCTATTCCCACACAGATACTTCTAAATAAATGAGAGAAATCCTTCCAAATGGCACAGGCTGCTCTGCTATAAAAGGAATAGGTCAAAGTAACTGAGAGTCCTAAGAATAGTGCAAAATAAGCCCACCCAAGAGAATCCCAGAGGCAAGACAAAAAAGAGACCGCAACAAAATTCATTTTAGATATAACTGGAGGCTGTGCAGAGAAAAAGAAAAGAAAAATGTATAGAGAAAGAGCTTCAGTGAAATGGCTATGAGGAGTAGAGATGCTTCAAAATTGAAGATATAAGAGAACCACATGAAACAGTGATTACATGGAGCCATGGATGAACCGTGTTCCCCAGTAAATTAAGTGAGGAAACTGGGATCTGTCATGTATCATTCTCTCTTCTCCTCCACTCTGTGCATATATATTCTGATTCTGATTTTATCATGGATTTGTTAACAGAAGGCTGTGCTAAAGAGGCTGATTTCCAGACCAGACCACTTTGGAACCAGGTCTATTTGATAACAAGTTTTTTGACCTTAAAAAGCTGTATTGTACAACTGATCTGAAATCCAAGGCTTTGGGAAAGAGGAAGTAAAAAGAGAGCTAACAAACAGTATTCTGTGAGATTTAGGTATTTTAATATAATCCGTTTTGAGTAATTTCTTTGCTATCTGGAAATTGCTGTTTCATGGTATAATTTGTAGGAAAAAAAGTCTCACAGGAAAGTAATAAAATAAAGTTTATCTGTTTTACATTGAAATAAATATTAACAGAAAATCAATAGCAGTAATAACTTCATTTCCCATTAAATTGTAAAAAAAAAAAAAAGGTAGCAACAAAGTAAAGCAGAAAAAGTCTCATAGTCAGTGTTAATTGTTTTTAATAAATTTGTTATGCAGGTAGGAAGTAGATATCACACCATGAAAAAAAACACGATAAAAAATATCTAAACCAGATAAAATTTCTCACTAGTATGAAGTTACCTCATGTAACAAGATGGCACAAATGATAACATCTGATAATCCTTTAGGAAAATGGGGACAAGGAAAATAAATGGAGCCATGTTCAGATAATACCATCATGTTTCCCAGAGGAGGAGGATGTAATAGAAAAAGCAGCTCTGAAATTAGATCTTTATATATATTCTGTGTGAAAATGCCAAACAGTTGACTGATCTAGAATGAACAGGATTCTCAAAGAACCTATACATTGTGAATAGGAGAGGGGAAAAAAATTATCAGGTAGACTTAAGAGAAGTTTATCTTTGAGAAGTTGCACTCGTTACCTAGCCTTGGGAGAAAGTGGTCCTAACTGTCATTCTTATTTTTGTAAGACTTGCAATATCTTGTGCAATTGTGATTACTGTCTGAAATGCTTAGAGTGAATCTTAGAATAGAAAATTGGAGGTAAAATCATGCAAAATCCTACCCTGGAAATTTTCCTATGCTGACTGAGAACCAAGGTGTTTCTATGCAATACGGATATATTTCTGTTATATTTATCTATGAAATATATTAAACATGAAATATCACCAGTGTGGTTCTATAGTACATATGCATATCAGGTGACTTCCTGACTGCACAGGCAGGGGGTATCAGGAAACCAAATGAAGAAGGAGAGTCTTCCACTCATCCTGCATGTAGTAGTGACTATTAGCCCTGGCAGCAATTAGCTTTTATAATCCTTAACACATAAATGCTGAGAAAATGTCCAGCATTTAAGAGTACTGGAATGTGAAAAGAAACTGGAGAGCAGACTGATGACTGAAATGGAAAAGTCAGTTCAATTTATGCAGCATCACTTTACCGTTATGTTGAATAAAGTACAGTTTAATTTTTAATCAACTTTGAAGCTAGTCTGTATTGTAACCCAGCACAAGATAAATGAAATAACTATTGTACAGCAAAGTGACCCTTTCTTGAATAGACAATTATGCTATAAATCCTGAAGTATATGCCACATAAGCCTACCCTATTCCTGAATTCAGCCCTTTCAGTACTTGCAATATATCTTTTACCAACTTCCCCACAGCAGTATTAGTAGTTGTAATCAATAGAAAGAGTTTCTTGTGAAGATATGTAGACAAAAAATAATAAAAGAGGGTTTAACAAACATTCATTAACACAGGGATTTTCAATATCTCTCTGTAATCTCTACAGGATTGCCCACCTTCTGCTACATTCCTTATGGTTTCCATAGGTATAATTTCAAAATAAATCTGTTGACCATGGTCTTTATGACCCTGGCAAGCTAAACGAAATGGCAGTCACGTACTTCATATATGTGATATGACAGTGAAGAGCTCCTCAGAATTTTTAATCTCAAGACAATCCTGAGTCTCTGCTAATATGATCATATGAACCCTTTCTCTGCTGTCTGCCTGCTGTAACAAAGAAACTTCAGAAAATGGCTAGCAAGCCTAATTGGTTTTAGTTTGGGAAGGATGAATCAGTCTTAAAATTGCTTAATTAAAAAAAAACTCAAGAAATGTTACTAAAGTTTCTCCACAAGTCTTACCTAAATTTCTCTTCATTAAGGTGTGGGGATCAACAAGTTATCACCTGTTTAGCTGTGACCGCTTACACAATCACAATTTTGTATGACTTTTTTTTTTTTTTTTTTGTACTGTAAAATATTTATCTGCAGACTTGGGTTCATCTATTAGTTATTCTTCTTTGTTTTATTTATGAAGTAACCATTGCCCAAAGGTAGGTTAAGGGCTAAAATAGTCCTGCGATTAAGTGACTGCTCTGTGATTTAAGAGGTCCAGATTTAGGGTCAGACTAAGGCTTTCTGTGAAAATGTATATAAGTAAAAGTCAATTGAACTGCCTAGACTTCAGTTTCCTATTTAGATCTGTTATAAATGAATTGCAGATTTTTCTGTATTGATACACACCACCACCTCTGTACCTTAAAAAACAGGTATGGGTAAAAATCCTGAAAAAAAAAAAAACAGAACCTTTTTTTTTTGCATTTGTGCATAGCTCTTAGAAATATTATTTTAGACTGTTTTATTGCCTTAGAAAATACGTTGTAGAAGCATCACATGACTTTAGGCTGTAAATAATGCTATCTGTGATTATACTTACAGTGAAATCTTTGCAACTGTTGGCAGTGCCACCTGTTCATAACATGCTGCACATGATCTGGCCATGCACCTCCAGGACTAGATACCACAAGAAAATTTAAAAAATGGTCAAATTACACATTAAATTCTCCTTTCAAAGGATGCTGTGCCAAATCGGATGTGGGTAAACTGAACCATTGAGCTTATAACTGAGTGAGCCCTGTGTACAGATGTCATTTCTTTTTTTTTTTTTTTGCCTTAGTTAGTAAATATAGAAATTCAGTTCTGAAAGAAACCAAACAACTCGATACTGTTTTGAAATGAAATCTTCCCATGCAAAACAGTGTATCCATTCTTGTATAAAAGCAGTATTTTCCCCCGGTCGGCCATTTTTTTTAAAAAACACATTGGGTTTATTTCTTCTGTGCTTAACCTCACAGCAGCAATATGTGCCTTTGTGATCAAAAGGTGTGTTTACTGTAATTCTCTAGTAGCTTATGTAGGCTTTTCTGTTCCCTGCAGCTTCCTGGAGCACAGAAATATGCTTGCTTTCTTGCTTGTTTGAGCAACATTGATCCCATGACACCATCCCTGTATTCTCTTTGTTGGCTGTCCAATGGTTTTAAGATGGCACTGTTGGCTTACAATGACCTAAAAAAAAAAAAGGTAAGGTAAGGTTTTAAGGTAAACCTGTTTAGGGGGTTCCTTCCTAGATAGCTACATTTATCTCCTTAGGAATTCTGTTGTTATCTCTTTAAGTTAAAGCAGTGGAAATGCTTCAGGTGCCTTCTTATTTAATAAGATAATAGAGTCAACATTTTGCCCATCTGCTTCAGGCAGGTGCCCTATCTAAGAGATATAAAGGGAAGTATTACACTTCTAACCCAGCTAGCTTAGACACAGAAGATGAAGCCATGGCATCCCAGCTTCATGGTGAGTGTTGCAATCCAGAATTGGGATCCTGAATACACCAGAGGTCCAGCCTGGGCCAACCTCAGTCCTAGTCATCTAGAGGTAAGACTGCAACTCGGTCACCTGCATTGACTTGTTCTGGAGTCAAAAATACTGTTGTCAGGTAGCTAAACTCAGAGATACTGGAGAGAGAAGAAAATGCACCAGGTGATGCTTTTGAGTACAAAGAGTGGGGCAATGCTAGATGAGCAGAGAAAGTGGAAAATTATCTGCAGGAAAGAGTGGTATTTCTAGACTCTGGTCTACTAAGGTAGTAATAGAAAAGGCAACATGTCACTCAAGGCCTATAATGTAGATACTTAATATGGAGGATGTCAGCAGAAACTTTGCACAAGTTGAACATTGTAGCACAGCTTTGTAGCATGCAGAAATAGTTTTGCAGGCAATTCGTTTTCACTTGCTAATATCTCTTTAGGCACAATCATTTCCCTCTCTGCTACTCCAGGGTACATGTATTATACTGTGAGCTTAGTGCTTTGCTGTATTTATGGAAGCTGATCATAAACACCAAAGGAGAGAATTATGCTTTTGTTCAAAGGTATCATTACATTTCCATACCATTACGAAGGCAGAAAATCTGCATGAAGAAATTCGGTTTGATTATAATTTTACAAATATTAAGCTAAGTAGTAATAATGTTTTTGTCCGATGTGAATTTGCACAATACCTTTTTTATTGCTGAAAATCTGCCATGATATTATATATAAATTTATATATAATTACTTATGTATTATATGCACTGTATTAATATTTGTCAACTAAATGTTGATACCTATGCATAAAATAGTTTATGTTCATTTTAATTAATTACTTACTGAGAGCTACCTGGACATGTTAACACCTAAGCCACAGTCTCTGAAATGACATTTTTCTGTCAGTCTGAAATCTCCTTCATGTTAGTCTCATAAACATCAACCCTAGTAATTATTAGTATGTGGGACATCAGGTAATTAGTTGCCAACTGAACGCGGGACTACAAGCAAAAAAACAACAGTAATGTCACTCATGCCCTTTTGCATCCATCGTTCATGATCTATTTTACTAAATGAAGAGCACACTTACTTCATGTCCTATCCTGAAAATAGAGTATCTTCTACCATGCATAGCCCTTGCAATGGAATTCAATCAGAAAGTACAAAAGAAATGAAACAAGCAATTTTTTCTTTCACTGACAGAAGCAGTTGATTTGTGCTGGTGCACAGCATAGCAAAATTTTCTGTCTCTTATTGGTGCTTGTTCTTCTGACCTCTCAAAAGTGTGGATTTAGTCAGCAAGCTAATTTCAGGCTTAACCCTCCTGAAAACAACTGAGCTGCAAATTGCAGTATATTATCTCCTATCTTCATACCAAAATAAGAATAAGTGAAAATGTGTAAACACTTCAGAATAAAAGAAATAATAAAGAACCTGTGTAAAGCTGGAAGACTAGGTTTTCCAATTTTACTACCTTTTCCATAGCAATATACACAACAAACACTCCGTGCCCTTTCAGATTTCAGAACAAGTGACCCTGACAGCTTTGAAAGGAAATGAACATGCCATTCTGTCGTAAATCATGTTTTAATAGACAAGCATACCTTAAAGCAGCTTCTGAACTGTAACTCCCAAAGCTCAGGTATCCTGAGTGCTGGCTAGCTGTGCTACTTCCCAGTCCCTCTCACATAACGATATATTTTCAAGAAGGAAACGGGGCTTGCTGCTACTCTGTTCTTCAAAATGACAAGGGCTAAAGCAGTGGCTGCAGGGCCAGAGTATACAGAGGAAGAAGAGTGCAGCAGAATAAATGAGAAAAAGTGAAAAATAAAACACCTAAATAGACAGTTTTGAGGAGAAAGATGTAAGGCAGAAGTATGTATGAAGGACTTGGGCAGTGCACTCATGCAATCATGAGAGATTAAAGGGTTTAAAACAGGGGTACTGAGTCTGCAGGGTGACTTGTCATAGGATTTCAAGTTTTAGTGGGGAAATGTGCTGTGGTTGGGACAAATGTACCAGAACACACTTCAACCAATATATTCCTGTATTTTTGAATACATCAGAAGAAATTTTATTGAATAAACAAACCTGAACTTCTTGTACCTTTACTTTGTGATGCAATTAGTTTAACATTTATTGCAAACTAATATGACCTCAATTTTTGTTAAGTCTTGAATTTTCTGATTATGACAATTGTAATTATATGCTCTCAAATTCTTTCACTGTCTGCAATTCTGCAAAACACATTTTTGTTAGCCCTTCAATCATCCATTTACTGCTACCAGCTAGCTTTGATTCTTTTCTTGGTCATGCCACAAATATTCAATATTAATTAGTCTCTAATTAGCCCATCCTTTAATTATTCAGATCCGTGACAACTTAGACATCTTGTGCATAGTCAATGTCCATCCCATCTGAGAGCAGGTTTAGTGTGAGAGTGAGAGTCTTGGCCAAGTGATGTCTACCTCTCACATGGGGAGGATCTTCTCACCCTCCCGCTAACCTCAGCTTCCACCTCAATTCATTCATCTGCCAAGTGCTATCAGTGAGTCTGAACTGAGTCTGGTACTAGAGGTTACAGGGCTAGAAAAGCTGCGGTGCAGTGTTCACAGTATTTGGAAAGGACATTCTGACACCAAAGCCCCTTGCGCTTACAGATGTCACTGGTGACCCAACACACGCGACGCTTCCATTTCAGGGAAGTGGTTGAAAAACATATCCTTTTCTAGGACCCTGATGTCTTTAAACGATAGAAACAGGTGGATGTTTGCAATCCATGTTTCTACTGAAACAAAACATTGACAGTTGCAAAAATTGGACCTAATGCTTTTATTCTTCATTTATATTATTTCTTCTAGAACAAATGTGGAATTGTCACAACTGTTTCTCTCAGTTTCTTTTCAGACTAAAGGAGGAAATGTCTTCAGCTGGTCAACTTTTGGCAGGTAACCTGACTAAAACTATTCAATATGGTCAGGATTATAAATGATCAATACTTTCTTATACAATGAAATTAATCTAAAATTGGATACTATTAAGTAAAGTAGATTGTGCAAATAAATGTGCTCTAGACAGACTGGCCATAGTTTAGCTGGTGCAAGTTCTTCCAAATTTGTGTTGTTGATTAGTGCTGATAGCTACACTACTTCCCTTCAGCTTCTCCAGGTATATATCTTATAATATATACAGAGGAGAGCTTAAAATGTCTGAACAGTTATGCTGTATATAATGGCATTTCATTTCCACTCCATCTCTTCGTTGTTCAGCCTGGTCTCTTCTCACTTGCTATGGATCTCATGTTAGCTTTTCAATTACAGATTTCAGGGAATTTGGGGTTTATCTTTGAACGTGACTCAGCAGTTCATGAATACATAACCTTGTCAGAACAGTTGGAGCGCGTCTCTTAGCTGCTCTGTGGGATGTGCTAAAGACTTTGTTCATAAAACAGGAATTTTTAAAGTGTTGGTCTCATACAATAAAAATATAAAAGGGAGCTTGGAGGTGTTTTATTTTATTTTTTTCCTTAAAATTTTTAATGTGTTAATGCTTTTTTTTTCTTCTTTTTATTGGAAAACTTTCTCCCAGTGGGTGGGTATTGCTAATGACATATCCTAATGACTGTCTTAAAGCAGAGTGACTTAAAAGACTCTTACTCACATGGTCTCACGATCATGTTTTACAAAGAGCAGATATTTTTAGAGCATAGAAATTCTATTCATTTAAAGATTCTGAGATTTTGAATTTGAGGATTGTTCAAGGGATACAAAATCTTTTAACACTTAACAGGTAAAAAAAAAATCAGAAATCCCCAGTTAACTTGAACTTCAGCTTGAACTTAGTTCTTCTCAATTTTGTAATGTTTTATGTCGTGCAAAGTTAAGAACAGCTGAACTGAGAACATTTTAGAAGGAAATGCTCCTTATTTTCATCATATGTTTTGATATTATTTGACAGTATTTCTCTCTACCCCTGTGAAACTTTTGCGAGTTGACACAGCAGGCTGGTGGTACTTACCCAGCAGCGCCATACAAAGCTGGCTTAAAGCCAAGCTTGAACGGCTTCGCTGCCATTCACACCTGAGCTTGTTAGAGTTCGCAATTTTTTGTTTGTAGAAGAGATTTAACGATGCCACTTGGCAACTATCAGCTAGATTTGTTAAGATATTCTTAGCATTTACTGTAACCCAGGTGTCCAAAATGATGATATGGCACTGTATTTTGAATCTTCTTCATTTTTACAGTTATGATAACAAAAATCTCTGTAAGCATCTATGAAGGCAAGATTTAACAGCAGAAATTCTCTTCTGATGAAAACTTGCCTTTTGCATATTTTTACACCTTTTCTTTTCCCTCTAATTTATATATTGGTTCTCATGATTGGTTCAATGAATGCCACAGCAAAATTACATGTCAAAGTTCTCTCTGACCAAAATAACATACATATCAGTCACTCTGACCTCTTTGCACAAATAAGACAAAGTAACTCCTGTCTTCCCCCATTAACATTTCTGCAAGGTCTTCTGAACTGTGCAGCAGAAAGGATTCAGGTTCAAATATAAGGTCTTCTCTAAAGCAGTAATGCAAAAGGGGACCAAATTCTTCAGCAAAACCTGAGACAACAAGATCCTTCTTGAACAACTTTATTAGGCAATGCTCTTCCTTTTGTGGCCTGAGTCTGTGTATTAACCAAGGACAGTTTTTCTGGAGAGAGAGGGCATGGTAAGCACAGAAAATACTAAGTTTTATAAAGTAGATATTGTGGAAGATGGGTCAACAGCATAAATTTAGACCATACTTTCCTGTTATGTCTGAAAAACATATCTTGGAAGCATACTGAATACCACAGACAAGTCACATAATACCTGGAAGGATCGACTTTTTTGGTAAGTTACTTTGAGTATAACAGCATGATGGAAAAGCGTATTCTGGGGAAATTTGTTTACATTAAAATATAATTATCTTAAAAAACTTTTTGATATTCCTTATGGAGATGTATTATATTTATGCATAATGAAAATTATCCAGAGCCTTAACTGGTACATTAAGAAGATGACTTTGCTTTCTTTTGGTGTAGATCTTATCTACACGTATCATTGAGGTTCAGAGTTGTTACCAAAATGAGTTAGCTACTTGGAGTGAAAACAAGATTGGTGGAGTAAAATCAAAAAAACCTTAATTCTACACATACTTCAAGCACAGATTTGTAAGTAAGTTTCAAATTTCTAATTCAAAAACTTCCTTTTCTCTGTGCCTTGTAGCGAACATTAGTTTACATTCTGTAGTTGTATTCTTTTGCATTTGTGGTTTTTTTTCCATTTGTATCTGTGTCTACAGATACACAGTGAAGTACAGGTTGCAATTAACAACTGTAGTGATGTTTAAAAATCCCAAATAAAGGGAGAGTTTATTTACCTGTGTATTAATTATGAACTAGTTACATTAGAGAAAAATGTGTTTTGTATTAGGCTCTTTGTCAAATAGTCTTCTCTACTGAAAAGACAATTAGCTTGTGAAATCATTTGGAATACAGATAGCACTTACAGGAAAGCTGCTTTTCTACAGTGTCTAATATATCTGTTTAACATATTATTGCTAGAGAAGTTCTGACAGTTTAAGAAAGACAAGCATGAAAATGCATATCCTGTATGTTCAATGGTCTGTTTTCTTTCTCTCCAATCCTGTATGTAATGTTTCCTCATCACAAGAGTTAACAGTAGATGTGTATGGAATTAATCTATTGATAATGATATTAGAAAAAGCAAGTGTGTTCCCATTCACAGCAACAGGGGAACAGCAGATTGCCATATATATTTTCTTTCTGAACTTCTGAACTTCCTTACCCTGAGTCCTGAACCGAAGTGACCCTGTGTTCCCACTGAACAGCAGACTTGCACTACCTAGTGCTACAGCTGATTCTGCTCCTAAAGCAATAAAGTCAAACCTCCTTCTCTGCTCTTTCAAAAAAGGCTTCCATATAATTCATCTAAATACTCTATACCCTTACAGGAAGTTAAGTTGAATCTCAGAGTGAAAGTGGTAGGAAAAGACCAATCAGACCAATCTTCAGCTGCTGTAAATCCATGGAGTTCTCCTGCTGTCCATACATACAATTATCCCAATAGAATAAATAGAACAGCTACTCTGTTTTTCCCAAATGAACATTTGTTGCATAATTTTGTTCCTTAAGGAGGTGAATGGCTAATGATATTTCTTGTGTTACCTTGTTTGTTTTTTGTGGTGACTTTTAAACAAGTTGAGGTTGAAATATCATAGTAACTCTGCTCTTAAAGCCCTTATGAAAAGTTACTGTATACACATATGTAGACCTTATATTAAAATTACTTAATACATAGTAAGAAAAAAAGTCCAGGTGGTTTTTATCTCTTTAGGCAGATAATTTTGCCATTTTTTTTCTCCATATATGCAAGGAAGATTAGTCATGAGTGAACCAAGACATAAAGATCAAGTTGATGATACAAATCATAAAATGAGTTTATCTACTTTTTTTTTCTTTTAAATATGGTATATATTCATAAACTTACTGAGACAAATATTGATATTATTTAAACTGACTGCCCTGGGTTCTCTCAACCTATCCTATGATCCTATCTTTGGCATTTGATATATGGATAGTTACAAGCTGAGAATCAATAGCAGTTTCTAAAAGACAAAAATGTATTTTTAATGCCTAGAGAAAACAATCTATTCCATTATTAATACAAGTTACCCTCTAAATGAAATTGAAACAGGGAGATAATCAGAAGGTAGAACTACAGCTGTGTTTAGTATATGGCTAATCTGAGAAAGAAATTGTTTGTTTGGATTCTTATCTTCTTGTCCTGAAAAGAATTAACCAGAGCAGCAGTCCAAGAATTTACTGTTTGAATATAAAAATAAAAGAAAAGGGAAAATGGAAAAATCAGCATAGTACAATTACTGCCCCGTGAAAATAAATAAATAAATAGATTGTGTCTTGATTTTTTTTTATTTCCTCAGCATTGGTTTCAAGGTTAAGGAAACAAGGCCTGTCAGCTTTATTTATCTGTTTTTTTTGTTATCGGAGCATGGTCCAGATTTATCATGTGTACAAATTCACCTTTAAATTATACACAACTTCTCTTCCTGGCAAATGTAATTCCAGAAACTTAAAACTTATGGCAATGAATACCTATGTCCTGCTTTTATACAATTGACATGTGAACAGATACTGATAAAGCCCATCTGAACTCTCCTGCTAATCCTTCCTGAGGCATTATGCTTTTTATTATTCAAACTGGAACTGTGCAGTTTCCTAGATAGAAGGTTTTATTAATGTATCCTGGTGTACATGTGCTTATGTGCATTTGTATATAAATACAGAAGTGAGTCATTGAGTAAATTAAGACAAAACATTCCAGGCACTAGATGATCCAAAACTCCTTTGCAGTCAGAAGGCCAGAATTAATGAACATATATATTTTTTTCTATTTATTCTAAAAAAGAAACTAAATATTTACAAATAAATAATTGTACTGACTGCAGAAAATGATCATATTTCTAAGGGTTGGTAGAGAAAAGTATAGATTTCTGTGAAGCTGAATGGGCAGCTGATTTGGGCAATCAGGCACTAGTGTAATATATCCAAGCTCTATGTACCAATGATGTTTATAAAACAAAACAGGATATAAGGTTATATGGCCAGAAGAAAATTAGGGCCCTGATGCAGACCAGCAAGATTTGATCAAAGACTGCTCCATAGCTGTCATGCACTCTGTTCTATAAAGTAGAAAGTATTTGGTTCTCATCACATAAACATCTAAATTCTTTCTAGTATGACAGAAGATCAACCCAATATTTTACATGGGAAAAGATAGTTTGCACAACATCTAATGAAATAATGCAGGAATTTTAAGAGGGGTATTCATCCAACCTGAGCTTCTCGCCACAGTATATATGCTCAAGGAACAATTCTTTTGATTATCAAAATAATGGATTCCCACGGCTTACAAAGACAGTATAATTTTCAATCTCTCAATGACGGGAGAAGATAAGGGACAGACTATTGCTCAAAGACAAGCTGAGAAATAAGCAGTGTCATTTTCTGCTAGAATTGGAGATTGCATGCAAATGAATGCACAGAGGTGTCCTCCATGGGGAAGTGAAATTTAACCCTGACACACTGGGCCTGTTCAAGCCTCTTCTCACCTGGGAGCTTGTAAAGAGTGCTGAATGGGGCAGAGCATTTATCCTGATAATACTTCAGGTACTGTTGGTAGTATTTGGAACTGTCTGTAGATATGGAAAGCCATAAATTAAACAATTCAGAAGTAGGTCGAAAAAACAGCCTACAAGTGGCCGACAAGTCCCAGGCTCCCAGTGAAAATGCATGAAGAGGAATAGAAACATAAGGTGCCTTGCTAAAAATAAGATCTTTTTAGCTATGTAATATATGGTACAATGCGGAATGAAGGCTCTAGAGAGAACACAAAACTGAGGCCTTAATGCAAATGGTTGTGCCCATTCCATCTCCCCACACTCCTATGTATTGTGGGACACGTGCACGTGCAGTTTATACACTACTATCATATCATATGTGTATCTACAACATCTACTGTAGAGCTCTGCAGAGACAGGTTCACAGGGAATTCAGGTACAACAGTAACACAGCCATGACAGCAAGGTGCTTGAATCTTCTTATAAAAAGGACTAATTACAACACTGATTCTAAAATAAATTTTGTCATGATGGCAGCCTCATTCATTGGCAGCCCCACAGTAATTTAGGGATACTAGCTTCCTATTGTCTAACTTTCTTTTTACCTCCGAACTTTTGTTCACAGATTAAGTGTGTATGTTACATGTAAATGTGTATATTTTTATATATATGCATGCACACGTAATAGTGATAACGATGAATGGTGCAAACTATCATCTACCTTGCTGACCTTTTCAAAGAAAAGCACAGATTTATTTTTGCAAGGGATTGAAAATATACAACTCAGCGACATCTTCTCAATACCTGTAGACCTGTTTTCAAATAATTCTTACAACAGTATATTGTTGTTCAATAAAATTATATTTTTTGTTTGTGTAAATGATACTGCTTAAGTTCTCAGTACTCAAAACAACTTCTGATGGTGACATTACACAATGTAGTCAATGTACTGTTCATTCAAATGACAGTGATACAGTAGTTTCTTATCTTGCACATATCATATAATTTGATCTCCTGCAGCATATCAAGATCTTACAGGTCAAAGAGGTAATGTGTTTAGTATCAGTACTATACATAAATGGAAACATGGAAAACAAAGGGAAGCTGAAAAATATGGAATAGAGTATTCCATGAGAAAATTCATGAAACAAAGGGTCATACTTAAAAAGTCTTTATCTGTAGTAATGTGTCCTTTCTCTGGCACTGAGCTTCTCCTCCCACAGCATCTCCATCTGTGTCCCCAGTGATGCCTCCTTCATTTTGTCTCCACATCCTTCGAAAACATCCGTCACACTTCTCTTCACCTATCCTACCTATGTCTCCTATTGACACCCCCTCTTGTCTCTTCTGTCCCCGGCCTTGCCACATAGGGCTCCTGCAATCCCACTCCAGAAACCTGCTGGTTGTGCCCCATACTGTGAGGGGTGGTGGTGTCCAGCCAGAGTCACCGAGAACCATACAGCTTATGGAAGCGTTTGCTGACAGTCTAAGGCGAGTCACTGTCTCTGTCCTATTTGTGCATGTCATAGAAGTAAGAGGCTTGACTGCTGCTAGTCACTCCTGAATTATCCTCAGTCTGAAGATGTGATATATGTAGTCACTACAGACAGGCAGGTCAAGGCTCAGTAGTAGGTTTGAACCTATGTTTAGGATATAGGTCTGAAAATAAGCTGCCTGAAGAAGGTCTGTGGAGCAGGGATCTTATGAGTGTCACACTGACCTTGCACCTGAACATCTTCATCCTCCTGTCCACGTTGAGCTGCCTTAGGAGGCAAATTGGGAATTGCTTGGCAGAAAATTTCATGAGCAGATTAATTGTACTGCTTTTGCTAGAAGACCTAATAAACCTTCTGCAGCAGGTCAAGTATTTCCAAGAGCTCTTACTGAGGGTGGTTCCTGAAATGGCCTAAGTACTTATCGCTCCACAGTGCAGTTTGAGCTTGCTTTTCAGTTTATTCCTATGAAACTCTAAGAGGCTCAATGAAAAATATATCAAGAAACACCCTGCTATAAGATCAGTTTTCATGCATTTTGCGGAAGTGCAGAGAACTGCCGAGCTGTGCAGACATCACTAAGGTAGTGGTCTATTTGTAAGAGGTGAAATTGCAAGTTTTCACTATCTCTGCCTTCATTAACAGGCTTCAAAGGGAAGTAGAGCTTGAAAAATGCCTTAAACATTTTTTTTTTGCTGCACCATAAACCATCTTAGCTTTCATTTAATTTTATCCATGATTATTTACAATAAAATGACTTTCAACTGCCTATAAATCCTTACCTGGTACATTCCTTTTCCAAATTGCTTTATTAATCTTTAGTTATTATTAATTAGAAATGACACAAACAGCACAATCATTTCCTTAACTCTGACCGACAGCTGGGCTTTAATAGTCTGCAAAGCATGACTTTGGTTTCTGGAATTTATTTTTCTCCTGCATTAACTATGCCACATGACAGAAGGGGAAAAAAAAAAAGAAATATTTCTGAGTGTTGTATACAATGTTTTATTATAACCATAATGGATTGAAAACCATAGTTCGTGCTTAAATAATGCAGACAGGCAAAGCATCTTTGTTTTGACAATTATTCAGCTTTTTATTTTTCATAGTTTCTCCCTTAGGTATCAGCTTACTCCTCTGTTACAGGTCATGTGTCTGCTGTGTTTTGAGAACCACAAATTAGATCATGTGTGACACAAATCACATAATTTCCCTGCAGTGACAATTGATCAGGAAAAATATTCACTTTTTAACAGTACAAGATCTTGGTAATTATGTAGGTCAGGAAGAGCCTGCTCTTTCCCTGGATTGTGCATCTGATTCAGACTTTGGTAATAATTTTTCCTTGAATTTTTTAGCAGCCTTGCAGAAATCCATGATATAAAAGATATGCGAATAGCTTGCGAATAAAATGTGAGCACTGGGGACAGATAAGCTTTTGTCTTCTACGTCTAAATAGTAAATGGAAGAGTGGGGAAATGCCAATAACGCTGTCTGAAAATATGCTTGAAATCTTTGCATTTTGCACAGATCACTGAATGTTTTTTCCTTCGTAACAAAACAGTTGCTACTTTTTATGATTTGGTCTGTCTCATCAGTTAGCTCCTATGGTGAATGTGATTTCCTAGCTCATATTCTTCTGCTCACATATATACTGTAGATCCTGCTACAAAACTAAGGAAAAATGAAAGAATTCCAACTTTCTTTGACTAAGGTTTTTACAGAGGGTTTTCTGGAAATCTGAGAACATTTCTATTTCTGAATTAGAGAGATATTTTGTACCTGAAACCTGTGTTTTGCTAAAATAGTCATAACAACGGATATCAAGCTATACAAAATTGAATGCCTCTCATATAGCTGCCAACACAGCTCACTGTGAAAGAATAAATATTTTACATGTATTGATAAAATTTGATAGCCTATGTAGTATTCTTTTCACTTTGATCAACTGTGCCTTTCAATCTTGGAAAAGCAAGCATAAAAACCCCAGCTCTTCTGTACTGACACAAATCCTTGAATCAGTGGAGTACCCAAATATTTCATCGTCCCAACGCCTCTCAAGCAGTTTTGCATGTTTTGAACTACACTTTGTATGTTTCGAGATATGTCCTGCAGAGTGATGGGTCTTGGCTTGCTCTGTTCCAAACAGGCTGTGAGGAGCTAGCCTTCAAGCATGGCATGGAAGCTCGTGCACTGAAGACTACTTACTTAATATTAGCAGTACTTCATAAGAAATACAATGGTGTGTATTCTATTTGACTATACTTAGCTCTCCAGAATGGGTCTAAAAAGTTTTATTTACATCTTGAATGGAGGTCTCAAGGCTGAATTAAGAATGGTTTTTGTGGCTGTAAAACAAGAGTTATGAGAGGAACAGAGAATCAGAGGGAACTAGAGCTACACATAAAATTTCTTTTCAGTACATGCAACATTCTGTAAAGTAGGAATGAGCTTGGCACTTTCAACCATTTATTGCCGAGAAAAGAATTGTAAAACGACTTTTTCTAGCTTTATTAAATCAACACAAGTTATATAGAAAAAAAAGGATCTTCTTTTTACATACGGCATTATACTGCACACTGTAAACTGTCAGAAACACTTAACTTCATGCTGAAAAAATTTTATATCTATTGTGTCTCTCCCTTGAAATTTGCTATTGTTAAAAAGAAAGGACAAGTAAGGCTGTTGAAGGTTGCTCTCACACCACAGAGAAAAAAAATATAAAAAGAAAAAAGGAATCTTTTCAATTATAAATAGTGAATTCTATGAAACAGCTGCAATACTCTTCTGAATTCTTTGTTTCTGACTGCTTTCCCTTCATGCCTTGAGCAACCAAAAGGATTAATTCTGGGTAGTTATTTAAATATAGTTACTCGCTAAAAATCCTCTGCCAAGATCAGAGAAAAGGGATTAGGATTAAATTGTTCTAATCATTTTTTTTTCTTATAGAGACTTTTTTTTTTTGTCAAGAAACAAGCACTAACACTGGGGAGACTGCAGCTTTGTGTTGTATATATTTCTCAGTGCAGATAACATCTTTCTTGCTAAATATAAAGAAAGGATCTATCTGTCACCTTTGTCTCTAGATGTCCAGTGAATGACTAAAAATAGCATTAAAATGTTCTTCAATGCCATCTGTATTTCAATTTTCTCAGTTTGTAGAAAGGCTTTGCATTGCATCACTTACGCACTGCCTCACACAGAAACTGTGTGACTCTGATTTCAGTTGGAGCTCATTCTTGGTGTCACAGTAATTGTAATAATATCTTCCAAACCAAAATATTTTCCTATCACATTTCCTTCGCTTCTGTAGGAGATGAGGTACAGTAAAATAATGTATATAAAAGACGATGACGTGAAAGTATATTTTTAAGGTCTCATTGTTTCTTTCACTTTTCATTTCCATTGTATTATACTATTTTGTTGTTGTTCTTTGTCTTCTTTGGCAAATGATTGCTAGTGGATCTTTGCTGACACAATGATTCCTTTTGCATTTAAATTGCAGATGGAACACATGGGTATGAAAACCCTTTTTTTTAATGAGGCATTTTAGATTTTTAAATGAAGGATAATATGAATATGTTTTCCTGAGCGATACTTGAGAAGGCTGTTACACAACAAGTTGTAGGAGTTGCAGTAGGTTGATAGCTTATCAGCTGACCTGTTTGAACTGGTACAGAATATCAAGCATCTCCCATTCCTCTGCACCATGGAAATCAGGAGCAAAACAGAATTTCTGGGACAAATGGATAACTCCTTACTTCATTGTCACTAAAAAATCATATTCACCTAGCACTTTCCAAAAGTGGTATTACTGCCTTAATGTTGCTCTATGTTCACTTGCATGAAACTGCATCCATGTTGTTAGGAGTTAAGGATGTTTCAGGCAGCACTTCTGCACATGGAGGTAAGTGAAGGGGAGGAACGTAAGGGAGCCCTACTGCAGATTACTTTTAAATCTGCCCAGAGAGGCTGTGGAGTCTCCTTCTCTGGAGATCTTCAAAACCCACCTGGACACCACCCTGTGCCCCGTGCTCTAGGTGTTCCTGCTTAAGCAGGGGGTTGGACTAGATGATCTCTACAGGTCCCTTCCAACATCCACCATTCTGTGATTCTGTAAATATTCTGTTGTCCATTTGTAATCACTAACATGGGGCAATCAGAGGAAGAAAGGACACTGTCCTGATTTGAGAACATGAAGTGCTCTCAGCTGAGCCCATGGGATGAGCAAGGGCCGGACTGACTGACTTAACACTAGAATGGAGTCATTGCTAGTGTTGTTTAGAAGAGAAGTGATTTTTCCAATGGAAGACGATTGTCTGAGAGGGTAGAACTGACAGTATTTGTGTTGAGCACTATTGCTGGGAATAAAAGAAACTATTCCAGGTATACTTCTACTTTGTTCCTCCCTAATTTAATGTGTGTGTGACTGTAAGCCTGAGTGAGTCCGCTATTAAGTACATCCTTCCCTTTAGACATTTACTGTAATCTCATTGAGGATAAATAAGAAATACTGTGATTGTTAAAACTCCTTCTGGTAGTAGATTAACCTGACTCTGCTGATGTGGGAGCATTGATTGTTGGGATATTTGCTGATGAGGAAATGGATTGTAAATGAGGTTTGAAAAGCATTTTTCACAGTCCCATTCAGGTTCATTCAGAGTGAATGCTTAGTAGGTCAGAAATAATTTAGATCCTAATCTCTTGGGGACAGAAACTGTCTTTTTCACTACCTGTCTTTACCATACACAGCACTAATGAATCAGAATCGTGACTGACTGATATTAGCAATAATACAAGCAGCAACAATAATGCTACTGTTTAGCTGTTCTGTCATCTTGTGATGGTTAACTAAGGTTCTGGGCCTTAGGATAGTTCATTTCAATTAGGAAAACTGAGTCAGTCTTGTTTACTTACAGAAAAATGTACAAGTTATTTTTCTCTGAAAATAGGAAAATTCCAACAGGAATCTGTCTTTGCTTTTTGATCCAAAGTTTGGCTCTAGTGATTCTTTTGTTTTCTTGGCTCCCCTTCAGCTGCCTTTCCTTTTTCCTAGGCTTTTTGCTGTTCCTGTCACAGAGATGTGTGAACACAGGCCTTACCTGTGATGCTGAAGAGAGTTTACTGGATCCATGAGTTGCCTCCTTATTGACTTATTTTTTTTGAGGAGAGGTAGTGGTTAGTGTTGCTAGAAAGATCTCCTTTCTAAAAATTGGCACACAGATTTTATACTGCTCCTTTTTTAAGCTTGAAAGAAAATAGTCTCTTGCTTTGTTTTTTCATAAATAATCCCCTGAATTTTGGTCTGTCAGAGCCTGAACAGACTGTTTTATTTGTATGCAATTAATTATGGAGATAGTGCACCATGTTTTAATAATTTCACACTTATTTTCTTGCCCTAACACCATACAGGCTTAACAGTGAAACAAAATAGAGATTTTTGTGACTACATCAAAGCTACAAATCTGAGAGTTCAAGTCATACGAGCCAGCACTGTGTTTGCTACATTTTGGCTGAGCCCCATTAAAGGACTCTTACCAGAACTGAAGCAGGATATGCTATTATACTACTGCAACCAACATCATTGTTAGTCCTCCTATGTATATAAAAGTTCATAACTAAATTAGATAGGTAAGTCTCAAAAGTTATTATATCATGGCTTTGTAGCCAGGGAGGTGGAGGAGAGTTCACACAGCAAAGATAATTCCTGTTGAGCTTTGCCGTCCTGTTAGATCTTGCCTTTTCCTCCTCTGTCAAAAGGTGGGGAAAAAAAAGACCAACATTTCTCTAAAGAAATAAAGTTAATCTGCCTCTCACATTCACACTACCTCCCACAGACTTTCATTTTTGGAATATTTGGAATGGTGCTAGATATTCAAAATTCTTCCTGAGGAATACCTAGGATATGGTTTTAGATTTTCTTTGGCAAAGTAGCCTGAGCCCATAATGCACAGATGATTATCTCCCAGACTCACTGTTGAGGGAGGCAGATATCTGGGAAAGTCCTTTCTGCTAGTCCAGCTGCTTGACCTTGGTATGCCTTATTAGCAGGAAGTTATACATACATTTTTGGTCTTTGACTTACGCATACAGTCTCACTGGCTTATTGAGAAGTTCACATCTGTTTTAATGCTGGTCATATCCTGGGTATTAACAAATGCTTTGTTTCATTTTTAGTCTACAGTTGTTTGAATCTTGGTGCCTTTTTGCTTGGAGCCAGATGGAATTTAGACAAGATGCCACTAGTCCTGTGGAGCCTTGCCACCTGACTGCTCTCATATGGTCAGAAAGAACAGTAGCTCAAGGGCCTCTTATAGCGTACACTGATGGCTTTTTTTGACTTCTTGTTAGTCTGTCCTCTTCTTGTAGTCTATGCCTGAAGAATATGATATTTTTCCTTCTGTGGAGATGGAAAAATGTAGATTCTATCAATCAGTAGTGCTTCTGTGGTTTTCTAGTATTTAACTGAGGGATCAGTTGGTTGGCTCTTGTAAACTGGTAATGATGGGAAAATTTCCTATGGAGCAGCATTCCCAGTTACTGAACAAGTACAACAAATCCTTAACTCAGCCAACTGATTGGGAATAGCCTCACTTCATAAAAGATACCAGTCTAGCAGAAGCCTTCATTTTTGCTTTTCTTCTCTTTTAGCCATAGCAAAGATGCATGAGGAGTGATGAGTTCTGAAGACTGCACCCGTGTGCTGAAAGTGAGGAAATGATTTTCAGCTTTGTTAAGTTCCTGGGAAATTCATGATCATTATATAAGAAAATCTATTTGGTGTAGAGATGCATCCAGGTGATATAGACAAACAATGGGATTCGTAGTCTTTGTTTTTCATTCCTTACTTCCTCATTTATTTGAAGCTGTATTTTCCTTTTCAAGTGTTCTGGATGTTGATGACTATATCCAGTGAGCTTCTCCCACACTGGAAGGAGTGGATTGTATGTGGATTGTATGTGAGATGGTTATGAGAAAATGTGATGTGAGAGCCTCACACTTTGGAAACTGCTAATGTATATTACATAGATTCCACTTGTCATTTCACTTAATGTCTTATACGTCCATCTCCTTATTTTTCCACAACATGGTCTGAAATGTTCTTCAGATACCTAGGTCAGCACAGATCAGGCACAAAAGGTCTCATCATTGTTGAACAGAACAGAATCATGAGATTATTTTTTTCTTTTTGGGGAAAATGGCAGCACTTTGGCAATGGAGAATCCTTTAAAGTTGTGAAAGGTTGTTCTGAAATGATATAATTAATGTCCATTACATAGGTTTGGATGCTTTCTTATTAGGCAGTCAGACCTGTTGCTGAGGTACTGAGGAATCCTCTTAGCTAATCACTAGCATTATCCATGGCAGGAGTCTGTTAGCTCATAAACAGCTCACCAATCTACTTATGTGGGAAGTAATAGTCGATGGAGGTATTCTTTTAATGATTTATATGGATCCAAAATACTTTTTGTCAGAGAACAGTAATTCAGACAGAGCAGGAGCAGACTGGGAAACTGTAGTCTCATTACTACGAGAATAGCTGTAGTCCCTTTGCCAAGTGCTGCTCTCAGTAACCTGGTATAAACCAGAGGGAACTTCAGTGAGAGAAGACTACACCTCTCATCTGTGGATAAAAATATCATGCTGTATTAAATTAGTGGTGTCTATCCTGCAATGCAACCTGAAGGCAGTGTTACTTATCATCATCATCCTGAATATACATTGCAGCTCATATGCAAACATCTTTGATCCAGTGCTTACTGAAACTTGGATTTACCATGCCTGCAGAGATCATCTACTCCACTACATATTTATCTAAAGTCCATTCTGTTTTCCAGCTTGTGCCTGAAAGCCACATGGAATGTCCAGATAATGAGATGACAGATCCATAGGGTGACTCATTTAGCCAAACTCATGCATACACCTTGTCATATTCTTCACTGAAAAACAGAGAGAAGGTCATGATAGTCGAATTGTTCTGGTGGTGGTAGCTGGCTGAGAGCCTTATGAGGAATCAGCTGTTAAGACTGAGAAAGATGGGCTGATAAGGTAGTGGAGGGGTGCATGAACATGCTAGGAAAAATACTGAACTTCTAACCCACAACTCATTAAATGGGCAAAGCTTAAAAATGTTTTCTAGCCTCAAAGTCATCACAGAAACAGGATGCTGTGAAATGAACTTTTTGCATTTATACAATTTACTGCACAAAGATGATGATATACTAACAGAAGAAAAGGAAAAACAGGTTGAGTAATATTTTGTGTACTACTAAAACAATTCAAAATGACTCTGGGAATGCCATTGTAAAGATTCCCAGTTGGGTTATATTGTTAATTTTATTGATTTGAGTGGGATTATTCCATTATGAACTGAGTGAATAATTTGGCATGAGGTAATCTTGAGTGCTAAAATCAACACTAAAATAGTATATCAGAATTATGTTCAAATATTTGTTGCAATCAACCATCTGGTTATCTTTTTATTTTGACAGGGTTTGAAAAAGTTTCCTGACAATTAGAGTACTAGTTTCTTATCTTTATCAAGTCACACTTAAAAAAATGCAATTAACATTTATATTTCATATAGCTAATATAATTGTAATTGCAATTCTAAAACAACTATAATTATATAATTTATGCAATTAGTATTTATACTGACAATATTTATAATGACAGGGCGAATGTCTTAAAATATTTAAAGTGTCTGAAGTTAAACCTTTCTTTATAAATTATTTCTTCATTATTCTTATTAGCTAAGAAAAAATCCTGCCTTTCATGACATTTTAAATAGTTCTTTTTCTTCAAAGTCCTAAAGACTGTCAAAATTCAGTGCTGACAGAAAAAAAAAGGCAGATTGTTCTCATTATTTCAGAACACATTTAACCAGCATCTTTTTCTGTCTTTGGTGCACCTTGAACTTCTTGGGTTCTATTATGAGGACATAGACATGGTTTCTATTTAAAATTTCTACTCAGATTTATAGAAAAAAAAACATTCTGAATTCACTGCAAATTTTTATTCTGTAGGGCAATTGTCCTAGGTCTGTTCCTAAGACTCGATTTGTGAGATGTCGTCTTTCTTTTGTTCATCCTTTAGCTTCTTGTATTTCATTAATATTCTTTGTAACAATCCATAATCCGGAACAACACACATGATTCAGAGTTAGCTGTTTTGAGCTTAGGATACTCTGCAATCCTTAGTTATAAACTTTTGAATGTAATAACAGGAACACAGTAGGAGTGAAATTTGTCTTCTACTAACTGACTTTCAGCTCTATTAATTGCTCTATTTTTCTTTGATTTTCTTTCAGTAAAGAACATCTTACTTTGTTTATTAAATCCATTGATAAGAAATATTCAAACAAACTATATTTTAACAGTGTCATTTTTGAAGAACTGCTCAGCCTCTCTGTCAGGACAGGTGATGGCTTGGTTCATCTTTGAACCCATGTGTTGTAGCATAACTGTTGCAGAAACGGTCAAGAGACCAGCAAAACTCCCTGGTTTAGCAAAAGGATGACAGTAAACTGAGGACATATGCAACATACTGTTCTACTCTGACTGAAGGGCAAAATGGTTGGCTGTCAACCACTAATATTCACAGAAGTAATATGTTTTCAGATGTGCCAATATTTAAGCTCCAGTGATTTTTTTTTTAACTAATATAGTTAATAGTTCAATAACAAATTGGTTTACCTAACAAATATACTTGATACTGCAACAATATCCACCTTATCCACTGACCTTAAAAACGTGACTGGTGAAACGTTAAACTCAATTCTGGACAGAATTTGACATTTCCACACAACTGGGTACCGGTGATGCTGTCTGAAAAGTACAGTAAGTATGTGTGGTTTGTGTATCAGTTTCAAATGGTTAACTGAAGGCAAAGGAGTTCAGACAGGTAGCTGCTACTTTCAGTCCAATCAAAGAATCAGGGAATCATTATGGTTGGAAAAGACTTTCAAGAACATTGAGTCCAACCACAAGCCCCGCAATACCATGCTTGTAAAGCCATGGTTGAAATTCCCTTTTTTTTTTTTCCTGTGAATAATTGGGTCATAGATTTATCATTTTGCAGTATTGTTAATGCCTTGAGATAGTCTTTAGTGGCTTGGAGAAACTGTCTGATTGGGTGTGATTTCTCTGTACAAATGTGCAGTTGTTTTGCCAACTTCTTTGGATGGCTGTTGGGAGACTCTTTTACTCCTGTTTTGGACTGCTCCCTGATGTATTGCATTTGCCAGGCCTGTTGCCCTTCTCACATGAAGAAGCCATCCCAGCTGCTTTCTTTTTTTTCACAAACGCTTGCACTGGCTCACGGGACCCAATTATTGCAGTAATATCCAGTCTAATAGAGTCATTAGTTCTATGAACAGTGTAAGTTATTCTTAGATTTATTTGGAGAAATCTGAATATAAAGGCCTGAATTTGTCATTCTTTTCATAATGCTTAAACCCATGTGTCAGCTATACAGACCTATGGAGTATACAGTTCTAAGAAATGTATGCACTTGAGATTTTCTGGTCTTTTCAGGTTCTGCTGAGTTTTGCAAGCTCTGCTATGACAAAAGCAGTTCTAGTTTTGATTGATTTCTGTTTCATACTTTCTCCCTTTTGTGTCAATAATGTTGAGATACTTGAATGAATCTACTCATCCATGTTTCTCAACTTAGATGTAAATTCCTTGTTGCATATAAGAATTTCCTGTCTTCTCAATCATTTTTTTTCATCCTGTTTGTTCACCAGTTCACAGGTAGTGGCTTTTCTCTTAGACTTGCTGGTTATGGTACTTTTTTATTTCCAATAAAATTGATATACTCTACAAAGTAGAGATTGTAGATCTTTTAGCTCTAGCTGATAACTGTCTTATCAAAATTTTCAAGCACTTTGGGCTTACTGTGTTCAAGGGAAATGCAAACCAATGTGCCACCAGGAGAAATTTTTATCTCTTTGGTATTTCTTTTGCAGGAATGTGTGTTCTGTAAAGATTATAACTTTCAGATTGTTTCTAAAGCTTTTAGTACTAGTTCTAGTGCAACTGATTGCATAATTTTAGGAGAGGTCTATCCGGTTTGCCTGTAAGATTGAAGTTGCTGTCTTTCCATCTTTCCAGTTGTGGTTCTTTGGAAAGTGATGGGCATCTAGGTCTATCTAGAAGCAGAGTGCATAAAAAGTTTGTAAGCATGAGAACTCGTGGAGTTCAGGCTACCCTGGTGCACTGTGTGCTTTAGAGATATTTGAGTTCTCCAAGTGAGATATTTGCTTTAGTACAGGACTTCACCCAAACTAGTAAGCTCTGACTGCCAGCCCTGTGGCATGTATGCTTACATTGCATACAAAGGCTGCTTAGAACCTGTACCTGGTTTTCTTCAAACTGTTATAATTTTGAGCCTGGACTCCTAGCCCAGATCCTATTGTTTGCCAGGCCCTCTAAGGCCTGTGCAACAAGGCTTTGGAGATAACATAAATATATGTGAACTGATTGGTCTGATACTTGTCCACTTCAAACACGCTCATTTTCAGATGATGATTTTGTGCAGCTGCTATTTACATTAAACTTTGGACCACAGACTTTCTCAGTATCACTCATGCTTCACTCCTACTTCACAAGTTGTCATATGTCTGATCATGCAGTGAAAACCCACAGCTTTTTTAGTGATTTATTATTAGTGGATAGCTGAGAATTCACCTACTTGTGGCTTTAAAAAAGAAAAAAGGAACTGAAAATTAACGCTTTATTAGCCTGTCAGCACTAAGCAAGTTTTTAGTAATCGTTAAAAAAATCAGTGTACTGCAGTTCAGCATAACCCCTCAAATCTCACTTCATATCCTCAACCCAGTTCTCCTTCTCTAAATTTTATGCATTGCCTCTATAGCTTATGGCCTGCTTAATAATCATTGAATTCCTGCATTTAGTCAGTGGTCTGCTAATTCAAGTACTCAGAGCAGAGAATCTGAATCCAGAGCAGAGCAGGATGGGACACATCAAGGGTAGTGTTTGTGCTCCATTCATAGTCAGTGGAGATCTAGCCAGTATAGTGAATGCAGTCTAAAGTGTAATTCATCTACTCCTAAAGCAGCTGTCTGAAAGTCAAATGGATCACACCTTGAAAGTGCCCATTAGTCTCCACAGACTTGAAAGGGAGCTGTGCAGTACTAAATTCCATGTAGGCAACCAACCCTTAAACACCAGATGATTTTAGCCCCAGCCAATGCAACTAGCATATTTAACATGTGCTTGCAAAAATCTGTGTATTTGTTACATACATCCTTAGAATCCAATCTAGTAAAATCAATTTGTTAGAAAAACTTTATTCCAGTAGACTTTATGTTGCATATGCAATGGAAACTGCTTAATTTTGGGCACGTAATTACATTTCTTTCTATTCTATATCCAGATGGCCATTACCAGTTTGAAGAGAAAATATAAAGAGGACAAGAGAGAGAAGGGTTTCCTTGTCTGGTTAAACATACCCAGATCTGCTGTAGCTATGAAATTTCAGTAATATGTGATCCTGGCTAACTTATTCAGCTAGGGTTGCTTGGTGTTATGTCTGCTGTAAACCCCCTTCTTAGGCAAGTAGTGTTTTCTTATGTGCAAAAGGATTTCAAATTATGAAATTATGAATTTCTCCTTGTGACTGCATTCCTAAAAGTTGGACATTACAATACTGAACCTTGTGAATCTACTTCACATGGAAAATATTTTTTTCACTTCATTTGCAGAAAAGGAAAGAAAGAGAGAAAGGTTAATGTAGAAATGTAATGTATGTTAAACTCTTTGCCACTTGTGGGGGTCTCTCGTAATCTGAAACTTGCATATTTTTCCTTTCTATATTAATGAAGAGAGAGAAACTCCTTGATTTTATGAAGCAAAGAAATAATGACAGGAAATGGGGAATTTTATTTGTTCTCTGGTGTGAATTGGCACAGGCAGTATGATGAAGTTAAAACACAGAGGTTAATTGAAAAATGCGATAAACAAAGACCCTTGAAGGTCTTTTTGCCTGGCAGCACTGACAGCCAACTACCATCAGGCACTAAACCTACTCCAAACTGCTGGAGATAAAAAGAAAAGAAAAGAAAGAAAAAGAAAAAGAAAGAAAAAACCCTTTAAAGTTAATTGTCTTTCTGTTCCTTCCACCTCATTTCAGCCCAATTATAACTGGGAAAAGTCATTCTGTCTAATTTGCATTAATGCACCTCTATGGAAAAATAGCTTAGACAGTGAATTTGATCTTTTCTCAGTTTATTAGGGACATATTTAAAATAAACTCAGCAGAGCAATTGCTATGGAAAACTCATGGATAAGTGTCCCAGTTTTTATTGTGTTGCTCTGCTATAGAGAAATTTCTAATATTTAATGTTAGACTTGGGCATTTCTTCAGAAATCACTCTTTAATCACAAGACAGAAAAAAATGAAATACCTACTGAACTCCACTTCATTGTTCCTGGCTAAACCATTGTCATCAATAAGGAAGAAGAAAATGTTTCATGAATTGCAACAGCCTTAGCTGTTCTTCCTAGGTGTTTTTCAAAATAGCCTTCATAAAACCTACATAAATCTTCACCTATGCTGTGTTTTGGAAATAAGTTCAATGAGTGATATTGGGTGGATAATTTAATGTGTAAAAGTGTGGCCCTCACATTCATATGCAGTACAATGTTTCTACTCTGTGTTTCAATTCACATTTTAATAAACACATTTGGGGGCTCACTTGTGGTTGGAGCCATATTACATCTATTTTCTTATTGAGAGGGTGAAGAAAAATAATGTATTTTGCTCAAAATTGACAGTCAATATATGAGCTCAGTACGCCTCTTCTCAATGCCATTTATATTAATAGGTATGATTATCCATGCAGGCCTTATTTTCAACGTACTGTGTTTATAGTCCCCGTTTGTACATCTTGCTGGAGCTGACGTGTTCATAACGATGTGGAACAGCTGGCCACAAACTGTTGTTTCTCATTAAAAAGACATGTTTCCTGAGCTTTGGGGGATTCTTTATACTAAACAATACATACTATTGACATTTTGCCCTTTTCATTTTCCTTTTCTTTATTGAAATGAGGAATCAAGCTCAAATAAGACTAAAAGGGTATTTGTGAGACAGTACCAAGGACAAAGACACTTTAGGTCACTAAAGATCATAGGGTGCTCTTTGCAAGAAAAGTACAGTAGTCGTTTTTCCCCTGGTCAGATGCCACCTTGTATAGCTGTATTCTGTGCTATTTAATCACGTATTTTCAACTCTGTAATCTCCCCCTGATAGTCTGCTGTACTGTACTATTCAGTCTAGAATGGCTGGAAGTCTGTTCTGCTCCAGTAATGAATTCACGCCAAAGATTGGTTCCTTCATTCTGCTTCCAGATAGGGCAACATATGAATATTATATTAATTATACCAGAAGCTTGGTTCCTGTTTGTGTTGCTCATCAATTATAGGAGGGCTACCTAAAGACCATCACTTTTATTTTTGTTGATTCAAAGATTTTATATTGTGATATAGCAGTTTTTTCCTTGGGGTAGATACTCTCATTCGTAATACTTGCATCAGAAAGAGACTTATTTCTCAGACTTCACTGTGACTGTGGGAGGCAAAGAAGGGGAGTGTCTGCTTTTTTGTACATGCATGCTGGTCAGTCTTTACCTATCATAAAATGCACTCAACACACTGTATGGTTTGATCCTATGCACAGATACAACTTAGACAAAGTATCTAGTTTAACAGAGCTAAAGAAAAATTTCAAATATATTTTATTTTATTTTATTCAATCTCTGAAATTTTTGTAATTTGGAAATATGTATTTTCCTGCATAAAATGATACAGTAAGACACTTTGATTACAACTTAGTCATGGGAGTATGTATTTCTTATACTGTCATCTGAATGCTTTTTCAACAGTAACCTCTGCTCTTACATATTCACTAATTTTAAGCTTGCTAAATGACAGCCCTCTGAAAGTGGTGAGATCAAGACAATTTCTAACTCCCTCTGCCAGTATGACAGACAGTTTGGTTATTCTGGCTAAAACCTCAGCAATATTTTCCAATTCAGATCACTGTCCTCAGAAAACTAATGGAATTGACGTGTTCAACAAGGATTTTGTCAATTGCATAAGAAGTTTTGGATTATTTTATGAACTCCCAGTTAATCTTACAAGCAGATAAATTAAAACAAAACCAAAAAACAACAAATTGAGGAACGTTCATCCTCAGCTGCTCCATTTGGGGACCTTTCTATAATTTGGGAGCTGCATCAAATCTTTAGACTTCTATTAATTTCAAACTCCTACAATCATCTTTTACCAGTACACTCTTTGTGATGGTTCTAATTTGCTTGCACAGACACCTGAGGTCTCAGTTATTCTTAAAACAAATACATTAAGCGGCTGTCAGATAAGAGTCATTATTTTCATCAACAAGTCAAGTCATTAAATCAACATCAGGTTACGAAAGAAGGTGTAATGCTCAAGATCACATTAAGGTGAGAAGAAGAGTTATGATTACCTGAACAGTGACTGTGTAAACAATTCATATTGTATACATTGTATTTAGGTAACCAGTACAGATTCAATCCAATCAGTGATAAAAATGCACACTAATGCAAATAATAATAAAAAATAGATTACTTCAACAGAAACAGAAGACGAATACGTTAAAAAGGTGTGTAAGCAGAAAGGCTCTACTGCCCTATTCAGTAAAGATTAGTATTCTTTTTCTTTAGAAGAGTTCTCTGGAATAATTGTAGATATTTCATGTAGTAACTGTGCTGACAAACTTTCTCTTTGCAAATTTCAATGCTATAAGGAATTAGACAATATTAAGAGAAAAATGTGTAAATGGAAAGTGGCCCCAGGAATCTTTTATGTTTTAACTTTGTGTGCTATCAGTTTGTTCTTTTGTAAGAAAATTCTGACAGAACTCAATCCAGAGCATCAAGGTATTGAGTTTTTAAGTGGTGCTGGCTCTTAACTCCTACAGATTTTTTTTTGAGTTTGGATGCTTTCAGATGGTTGGGCCTGAGACTACCTAGTAAAATATACTGCACTGGGAAATGCAGGTCCTTAGAATATTGCTGAAAATATTAACTATGAGTTGGCAATGTTGGACAGTCATCCTCCCCTCCAGCTCATTCCACCCAAACATATAACATTGACACAGAAACAGAAAATAATGAATCATGATTTAAATTGACTCGCTATTTGCTGTAATGTGGCAGTGATTTTATATCCCAGAGGAAAACAGGAAGAGCAAAGAATTACACTAGCATAAAAAAGTTTTAACGTTAGAACTGTTTGGGAATTTTTACTCTATTTTTGTCTTCCGCTGGTAAAAATTAAATCTCAGCAAGTGCATATAAGTTAATTTACCTGATTTACAGGTGACCTACCTTTTAGCAACACACCTGTACAGGTGAAATTTCTGCTACTGTAATTAGTAATATAATTGCAATCTCGCAATATTGATGTTCTGTGCAGATGTAATGTGGGACTAAAATGGTGACCTAACCTTTAATGACCCTGGTGTAATTAGACTAGTGCAAGTTCTTCTAATGCAAACATTCCTTATATTTGTGAACTTGGTCAGTGGTTTCTGCACGTTGGAAAAACTTCCTTAGAAAGTGATGGCTTGAAAATGGAAAAGCAATCATCTGTGAATCCTCAATGCTCATTCTGGTGGCCCAGATCAAGGTGACAAAAGAAATTTTCTGAGAACAGGCCTTTCCCTAAAGTAAAAGGTAAAATGTTCTAAAGTAATGTGGTAAAGTCTTGAAGTGCGATATTTTTTTTTCACACAGAGATATAGTGCTTCCTTTTTATTTTATTTTATTTATTTTTTTTCCTTAATAACATCTAAATATTAGGTTCACACCATTTAGAACTCAAGGATTTGTCATTTGAAGTAGATTTGATTGATCTGCCTAAAACAAGCACACTTTTCTGACAAAGTGTTAATAAACCCCTTCAGGCAGTCACTGAGTGCTCCTTTCAAGATTTTACTGTTTGTTTCTGAAGTGATGAAATTTATAGAGAACTGCTATAAGGTTCTAATTGAATTTCACAGAGGTAGCCCTGGTGTGACCCCAAATGGGGGAAAAAACTCTCAAAGCTGGTCTCGGTGGAACCAGTGATTAAAAATGCTAAAAGGGAAATAGAGGTTCATGCAAGAAATAATCAACATGAGAATTAGTGAAGATTTTTGAGATAAGCTAAGGTTGATAATGCCTGTAAAATGTAAAAAGGATGAAAAGATCCACAACAGAAAAAAGTGTTTATTAAAACACCTTTTAAGAAACCCTGGGAAATAACAAAAGCTGCATTTAAAGGTTCCTATTAAAATAAACCCTAAGTGAATTAGATAATTTTCCCACCTGCAGTCTTAACAGAACTTTCTGCTTAGCTCTTATTGCAAGATTTAGTTCACTTTGGAGATCTTTAACAACCATTTTCATAAGGATTTTATGAAACTGGTGACCAGAGAGCGACATAAATTCTATTTTCAATAACTTTAGTCCAACTGGATTTCAGGTAACAAGCTCTCCTGGTTATGTAGAGTAATGTATGAATCTCAGACTAGTGTTCTAGTTAAAAGACAGATAAAAGGTGTGGAAGCTAACTTTGACATTTTATACACTATATGTAGACTATTCCTATGTCATGGAGATTTGTCATTTCTGGTCCCTGCTATGGATCTTGCTATAGTTCAATCAAGCTGGTATGTAACTGTCTTCTGCTAGGTATGCCTAAAAAAGTCTTTGCTTATTAGTTATCTTGATATACTTTGAAGGTGTAAGACAATTATATTAAGCAGTTATCAACATAACTTTGCTGTCTCCTCTGATGAAGCATACATTTTAATGCAATTTTTTCCAACTATCATTCTGTCTATGACTTAAGGATGGTAAGTATGGTAACTGCCATACTCTGTTCCTGAATTTGCCTTTTAAATTAGCTGGACATTAACACTGATGTAGAGATGGTGGGTGACTTCTCATCTAGAAAGGAGAAACATATTCCTTTTATATTTCACTTTTTGCATGTTGGTTCCTGAAAAGAGGTTAAGGAAATCAGTTTGCATCAGTAACATCCTCTCACTGCTTGGGCCACTAAATAGTGCTTTCTGTTTTGAAAATTCTGGTTTTGGATTTTGTTTTGGGAACTGGCAAAGAAAACAGGGTATACATGTTGACCTTCGTAACAGCCTGTGAAGCCTTCGTGTTTGAGCTGATGTCTCAAGGCGAAGAGATGCTGCAGGAATGGATTTTCACCCGGGGAGGATAGTTTTGTGTGTTTCCTAGGAAGAGGAAATGTATGTTTGTGAGCAGAGTTTGCTTTTTGAGCCTCTGCTGGGCTGCAAGCTAATTATTTTGTCATCAGGGACATCTAGACCCTCGGACTTTCATCTTAACTTATATGCTGAAATATATAAAAAAATCCCTACAATTTTGTTAGTGCTGTTTTACAAAACAGTATTCTCTCAAGCTTTATCCTATTTCAAAGTTTTCTACTTCAGCAACTGCAGAGTGTTGTAACTTATCATAAATTTGCATCTTGTTGTTCCAGCCAGGAGTTCAGGGAAGGCTGGAAGGGAAAGTTTACTGCATTTTCAGCATCTCTACCTTCCTTTTAATATTTTATGTCACCTTCCTGTGCAGCATCATTGAAGCTAAACCTCTAACTGGACAGATGGTACTGGTTATTGTTCCAAAAGTTTACTCACTATTTCACTAATCCGCAGAAGCCTCACAACTTTTGAAACAAACCGTGAGATGCTATTTGTTTTTTTATTTGCTTGTTTGTTTTTGTTTTAGCAGGCAGCAATAAAAATGACAATTTAGTGGTGCTGGTTTGTGATGCATAAATAATATGGGTATAACTATGCTTCTGTTCCTTACATTGTAAAGCTAAAATGGCTTTAGCCATTTGGTTACCATATAACAAACAAAGCAAGTAAATCTGATCTGATTAAATAATGAAAAACTAAATTTATTTAAATACTTTCTGACATTAAGGGAGTATGCTAATTGATAGTGAGTTTTCTCTATATATCTTGTTTCATGTCAGTTGTTAGATATTCACATTTCATTGGTAATAATATATTATTTTATATGTATTGTTGATCCAATTTTGAGGATGTTATGATAGCAACTGGATTTTCTTATGAATGGATTAAATCATAAAAAGGGTCCTTGTGGCAGTCAATTGATTCTTACTGTACAATGAATGCCTTTTAACTGAAGTGCAAATTAAATACTTATTTGCAACACATAATACAAAGCATTAAGTATAAAAATGGCTGCATTATAAACTCACAATGTGGAACTGAAAATAGGCAGTTTCAGAGCATGTTAAATATCTTTGGCAACCTGCTAAAATATGACATGGGAAGCAGTTTACACTTCAGCAATTATCTGATAAGAACCAGTGCTCACAGCGAGCCTATTGCAGTGTGTGTACGCAGATAAGTTAGTTATATATATGCGCACGTGCGCAGCCTGACACAAGAGCACAGCATGTGGTTGTTTATATATGTATATAATAAAACAAATGTTCCTTATATGCATAAAAACACACTACGCACATTTTAAAAAGACAAGGCAGATGATAGAGGATTTTTAAAAAGAATGTGTTATTTCACCTTTACAATGACAGGTATTTCCAGTAAAATTAAGGAATATATACTGACTCCTACCTGGACTAATACAGTAGAGAATAAAACCATTATTGCCATTGGAATTTATTGCTTCCCTCTGCTTTAACATAAATAAAACAAATATGAAAGAAAAATGTTTTTATTTCAGCATCATTTAGTCAGTTTGTTTAGTCTGTCTTTCTTTTCAGACTCAAATAATATTTTCTGCTTGTTCTGCACAGGAGAAGAAATGGTAGACGTCTTCCTAGACTCAGAGGTGAGCTGAAAATGAAGTGAAAAGTGTATATCTGCAGTGATTATTTGTCAAGTAGTAAGAGACTATACAGATGAGGGAGTTGAATGAAAGCTCTTCTCAGTCCCCCTAGATTATGTGAGCTGCCATTTAAGGAACTAGTTTCCAAAGCAGACTGACATCTTTGATTATCCAGCCTTTTGAGCCAGGCCAAGTTTTCAGCTGGCATAAATCAACATAGCCCCTTTGAAACACAGTGCTTTTCGTCAGCTGCAGTTCTGGCCCTTGTGAAATCCATAGATTTCTGCTGTGTATTTATTTTGCATTTGTTCCAGCTGTTAAATTAGGAAAAATGCATCTTTTGTTGCCCTGTTTCGCTGTCTAATTCTTTGCCTTTGTCTCCAAATAAATGAAAAAATAAGATGTTGTAACGAAAAGTAGGTTGTTGTAACTAGGTGTGATGCTACCCACTTTATTGCTGTAATATTTAATATACATTATTGAAAAGCTGGAAATGATAGTTACTGATTATTTGTTAAGAAATAATTGGTGGAATTTGGAATGTGAGGATATGCATAGGAGAAGATAACAGCCTTTTATAAAAAATTAGAGCAGCCGTTAGGTGATCTGATTATGCTAGCTGCCAAAAGCCCACAGGGAAGTCCTTTCACTCCATCTGTGCAGCCAGAAAGATGAGAATTGGCATGGGAGCTGTTACTCTGGCTCAGCATTGCTTTATACTGAGACAAACCTCTTGCGATTTACTCATGAAGGCTTGAGAGTAAGCTGAATGGGAAATAGTTTTCTCTTCCCAGTGATAATTTAAAGATATAGAAAAATGTTTTCAAACTGGGATGGGAATTTTTAAACCTGGAAATGTCAAACTGGAATCAAATTGTATCTGCTAACCAGTGCTAATCAGTGCTAAAGCAACGTCCCTAATTTATTTCTTTGTGAGTATGAACATATTAATCTGAAATTGACAGTTGTAGTAGAATAAATCACCAACACTTTTCCCTTATATAACCCAGTTTCATGAAGTGTCCAAAAGCTTGAAAAAGCAAAGCTTTTCATCATTGTTAAATTCAGGATTTCTTCTGTCTCCATTAGTACTGAGAGTACTGTAAGAATATGAAATATGTTGGACTCATTCTCGACTCATTCTGTTTCTACATATTCAAAAAAAAATGAAGTTTATTAAGGGCTGATATAATAAAAATAAAAAATGGGAGTAGAGTGGCTATTAAAACACGATATATTGAAAATAGTAATTCTTTAGCTTTCCAGAAGGAAAAGGAAGATTAACCAGAAAATACCACTTTAAGTTATTAGACTGCTTGCTTGTTGTTTTAATAGCTCTATAATGCNGAGTACTGTAAGAATATGAAATATGTTGGACTTATTCTCGACTCATTCTGTTTCTACATATTCAAAAAAAAATGAAGTTTATTAAGGGCTGATATAATAAAGAAAAAATGGGAGTAGAGTGGCTATTAAAACACGATATATTGAAAATAGTAATTCTTTAGCTTTCCAGAAGGAAAAGGAAGATTAACCAGAAAATACCACTTTAAGATATTAGACTGCTTGCTCTATAATGCAGTGTGTTTGTTTGAAATGTGATAGTCATCTTTGGAAAGCATCAATGAGTTTGCATTAACTTCATTATCAGCCACAAAGAAATAGTATTTTGTAGGCAGAATCCGATCTTTTAGGTTGCATATGCCCTACCTGCACCATGGAGCATATGCTCCCATTATTTTAGGCCTATGTGTTAGTATTAACCTTTGAATTCTCTTGTTCTAGGTGATACTGCAAAAATTACATCTTTATTTGCCTTTGTGTAAACATCCTTTAATCTTGTGGATAAGTTATCTGGAAGTGAGTATGACAGTGTGTTTCCCTTGTCATTTCTCATTCAGAAAACAGGGCATAAAAAATGTGCTGTCTAGATACTGGTTGCAGGTTTAACAGCAGCTAATCTCACCCATGAGGTTATCAGCTACCAGGTGATTCTATTTAAATCACCTTTGATACTGCAGCAGGCCTTATTAAGCATATGCTGTGTCTAGCTTTTCCAGAGGGAATGAATATTATTATCCACAGCTATCGAATTCATGCTAAAATAATATAGGTCTGTTCAGGCAAGTGTATTTTCTTTCTGAGAAAGGTTTATGTTTCAACAACAAGAAGACTTAAGACCAGGAATGTGCTAATTTCTAAAGGCTAAATGCTACAATCCTTGCTCATAGGCATAATCCATACTTGGATGTTGCAACAGTTTTGCTCAGAGTACAATTACCTGAGTTAAAACAGGAGAATCAGTCCTTGAGATATTAGTAAGGAACTGAAACATATTCAAGCAATAAAGGCCTTAAAGTATGAAGTACATTTTGGAAAAATTTAAATTGTATGAAAAAAACCCAGAGGTTTAAAACCTACTTGTTGAGTTTGCATCTATTTCATGAACAACCACTAAGCATTACAAGATTTATACAACTAGTTGAAACTAGTTATGGTGCAATATGTACTTATCTTGTTTCACAAAACAAATAAATGCAACAATGCAGCGTGTTTAATCTCTTTTTTTTCCCCAGCAAAACTATGATACTGAGTAAGCAGATCCTGCTCCCTTGCATCTGGGGTCACTGGCTGGATAAAAAGAATGCTGCAAGAGGGATGCCACAAAAAAAATTGCAAGTATGTTGTTTTCCCCTACTGCAATGAAAACTTAGGGCAGGCATTTGCTCCTTAATAAATAAAGCTTAGTTACAGTCTCAGTAGTTTCAAAATAAGTCACTCTTTACAGTTTTTGCTGGTAAAATATTATATTTACAAGTCAGGTTTAATGAAAAAAGGTTGTATCATAGTAGCATGAAATTTTTTCAAAAGTCACTGAAAGTTGTGCTCTGGCTTCTTATTTCAGAAAAAAAAAATAACACTAAAAAGTCATGAAATTTAATATTTTTTAAGATAGGCTTTCCAGAAATTTCCAGAAATTTCAAAAACAAATCATACCTTTTATCTTTGTTTTTAAATTTTATTTTTATGATTCAATTCCATATGCTTAAATAATTTATAAAATACATTTCATTTGCAAAAAAAAGATTTTGAAATAAAATCAAGCTATTACAATTTGAGAATGCTGACCATGTCAAAAGGTTTTATTATTTCAATCATTTTGAAGATAGAAAGTTCTTTTAATTGTAACTTCTCATGAATGGCTCGGTTACTTCCCTG
>VWPW01003279.1:1115-17809 GCA_013389825.1 Crypturellus undulatus | reverse complement strand
GCCAGTGGACACTCTTGAGCACACATGTCCTGTGCTGACAGTGGTGTCCACTTGCAAAGCGAACATCTCCAAACTCACCTCCCTTTCTCAGCTCACATGTCCTGAGAGTGATGGAGAGGTATGGAGAGGTTGTGACATAGTGATTGGAAAAAAGGCTTGGTGATCTGCTGCTGATTGTGAGTCTTTGGCACCCACTTTCTAGACAAAAACACACAGAGCTCATCTTATTTGCCCACATACCACCACCCCCAGCAGCATTTCCATTTCCTTAGCACCTCTGTGGTTTCTGCATGGCACATTCCTCTGTTATGAATGTTGTACAGAAGAGTTGTACCCCTCCGCAGCCCAGCAGCTCATCCCAGGAAAGGTCGGGGGTCTTAAAGGTGGGAGTCTCCTGAAAGGAGAATCAGAACATTACCCAGCCCCATAGACTGTACTGCTTTGAGCCACGAGGGCAAGAAGGATCCTCGCCCTCTCTCTCTGGAGACACCTCTGCAGCAGCAACCCCAGGGTCTGCGTCAGATTCTAGCTGCAAATTTCCTCCCCATAAAGTCCAGGAGCAGGAGCAAGGGCAGCCCGGCCTGGGAGGGAACAAGCAGCAACACTTTGGTGCTTCTGCCTGGAGTGGCAAAGGCAGAAGGAGAGGGGCAAACTGGGGAAGGTCTTGTCCTAATGCAGCTGTGGCAGGAGTGCTGCCCCTCTCCTCTTATAGAACTCTGGCAGCCAAAAAGGCACTCTCTGTCCGTGATCCCGTGGCCTTCAGGACAGGGGCTCTGCTGGGTGTCAGAGGAAAGGGGGCTTACTGATGGTAAAGCATCGGCACCGCAGGGGCTGGCAGAGAACTTCCTGCATCCTGACCTCGCATGAGGTTTCTGGCAGCAGTTTCCTTTCACCAGAGGGCATGCTGGGAGTGCACAGGGCATCTGTGCAGAAAGGGCCCTGAAGGTTACTGCCAGGGCAAGGCTTTTGCAAGGTTCCCTCTCCTCGGGTTTTCATGTAAAACAGTCTGCCTGTGCTTGAAGCGGCAGGGAGGAGAACAGGTCCTTGAAGGCTTGTTGCATGTTAAAGGGTTATGGCACCTTCTGGACCAGATGTATGTTCTGTTCCTGTTGTTGTCTTCTTTGAGGTAGGATTTCCCCAGTACTGACCTCTTTGGGACGGCAAACCACGGGGCATTTGAAGCAACTGCCTTGCCTTGCCAAAATGAACGTTTCCAGGAGGAACTCCCTGTTTGTAATCCATTCAGCAGCAGAAAATAAAGCTCAGTATGGGAGGGAGAAGGACATAAATCAGTTTCCTTTCCTCCCCTGGAGCTATTCATTCCTGTGTAAAATAGGAGGAGGTTGTGCTTTCCTTTGCTTGGGCTACTTTTTCTCTCAAGGAAGATATGCTAGCTCATGCCTTGGGCATGAAGGACCTCTAGTATCTCCCTCTCCCACACTTTGGCCTCACAGCTGCAGCTCAGTATTTTTCTGTCTAATGTTTCCCAGGGAAGGCAGCTGTGTGTTCCTGTTCTCAGTTATTCTGCTGGCGTAAACGGGGAAGGTTTGTTCTAAGTAGTTTCATACTGGTGGAATTTGTGCGTTTAGTTTTTCAGTGTTTCCATGTTTTTTTTTTTAACTGAACACTGGTCAAAAAGTTACCACTATCTTATGAAATCAAGTTCTCAGATGTTGGGAAATTACCCCAGTGAAGGGGTGTGTGTCATGCTGCACTTTTAATTCACATCCCACCAAGTCCTTGCCACTCTCAGTGACCCGAGGCAGGAATTGTTGGTGGCTGGAGGGTGCTTGAGGAACAGAAGGGATTTTGTTCAGAGTGGAAAAGGCGTAGAACACCACTCGTGTGCCACTTGTTTAAATGGCACATCTTTCTGTAATTCCGAGAGGGGATTTCCTCTAGAGCTGCTGTGCTGGAGCGCCCTGAGCTCCCGGAGCTGCCACATCCGCCAGTGCCTGGACAAGCTTTCAAGCTCGTGTGGAAGAATGGCCTGTAAAAGGGGAAACTTGGAGAAAACCTAGCGCCTAACAGAAGTCTTGGCCTTACAGAAGCTTGCTTGGGGTGATACACATCCAGAATGGCTGATGTGCGGAAACTACCTTGCCATGCAACACAATCTGCCCTCCTAGCACACCCTGATAAGAGCAAACAAAGAGGGGATAGTCCGATGGTGCCGTGCAGACATGAGTGAATGGAGGGTGGAGCGGAGTGAAGACACCGCGGCCAAACTCTATTGTACTCCCTGCAGAGGTGGTACCCTGATGGCACCATACAGCTGATGATAGTGTGATGACTGGTGCTGGGACAACAATGGTCGCAGATCAGTCCCTTCTGATAAGCTTTGCTCAAACCAATTCACAACCCCATCCCACTAAGCACCCCAATAAGCAAGCTATCTAGATTCTAGATTAACTTGGGAGACTTTTTGGAAACCAATGAATAACAAAAGCGAATATGACTAGAGTCACTCAAGCTCCACATGAATGTACAAGAAAATATATAAAAGGTAAACTAGTAAGAGCAGCAGAAAAGAAAGGAAGAAGGAAAAGCAGCAGCAGGAGGGGAAGAAGAAGAAGGAAGAGGGAAGATTCCATCGTAACTGCTGGGTCAGTCAACGTGCTGATCCCCCTCTCTCCTCCCCTCGGGTAAGAACACTGCCTGCGGAGACTCGAGACTGAGAGCCCTCTCCCATCTTCTGGGGTGAGTGATGATTGCACATTGGTAGCTAAAAACCCTATGCTGTAGTAGAGAATTTCCTATACTGACATCCGAAACCTGCTTTGGAAATGTTGCATTTGAATAAATCCTGTTGTTTGTGAACTTGACTACTTGTTTGGGGGCGGGCAATCGGACCTACAGTTGACAGACTGTTCGTGAATCCGATATTGTCAGAATCGAGCTTATAGTGATTATACTATTTGGGAACTCGATTCGCTCCTAGGAAGGCGATCGGACCTACGGTCCTCAGACTGTTCGTGAATCCGAAATTGCCAGAGTCGAGCTTATAGTTGATCATACTATTTGGGAACTCGATTCGCTCCTAGGAAGGCGATCGGACCTACGGTCCTCAGACTGTTCGTGAATCCGAAATTGCCAGAGTCGAGCTTATAGTTGATCATACTATTTGGGAACTCGATTCGCTCCTAGGAAGGCGATCGGACCTACGGTCCTCAGACTGTTCGTGAATCCGAAATTGCCAGAGTCGAGCTTATAGTTGATCATACTATTTGGGAACTCGATTCGCTGCCACCACTACGGCTTTCAAACTGCAACATTTTCCTTGACAGCTCGCCAGAGGTGAAGCACGTGCCCCTACTCCAACAGGAGGGCAGGCGAGGCTGCGTGGCGGGCACTGGGAGAGGATGCAGCAGCCAAGCCCAGCACCCAATGCTGTGGGACAAGGGGGAGGGAACAGGAGCTCCCAGCAGCAAGCTCTCACAGACTTTGGGATCTTGGGGTTAATCCCTTGCTCTTTTACTGCCCTGAGGTGATTCCCTTGGGAAGGGATCAGTGCCTGGCTCCTGGAAGGAGCACTGGTGCAGTGTGCTCCCACACAGAGCACTGGAGCCTGCGCACAGAGCATTCAGGGTGGCAGAGCACTGGAAGAGGCTACTCAGAGAGGTTGTGGAGTCTCCTCCTTTGCAGATCTTCAAAACATACCTGGATGTGACCCTGTGCCCTGTGCTCTAGGTGTCCCTGCTTGAGCAGGGGGGTTGAACTAGATGATCTCTACAAGTCCCTTCCAATCTCAATCATTCTGCGTGATTCTGTGTGGCCCATCTCCAAAGGACTGGAGAGGCTGCTTCTGGGCCACCATACTGACCATGTTATCCTTTCTCAGACTCTAAAGATGTGCAGGATGCTGCTGCCAGTCCACAAGGCCAGCCTGAGCAGCGTAAGTGCCACTCACAGCCCTCCATGGATTCAGCCCTGGGCTGCTCTCCCCTTGCAGTGCAGCCCTGGGCCAGGTCCGTGCAGACATGTAGCCTAGCACAGCTCTTCCCAAGGCATCTGCAAACTCAGCACACACGGGCAAGGACTCACTCTGACGTGACCAGGGGCGAGCCCCACTCTAGAAATGCCTAAGCACACTCAGGAAGCAAAGGTTTCCTGCTGTTCCCTCCCTAGTCCCCTTTGCGCCCAGAGAGGTGAGCATGCCGGGAGGTGGCCCATGGCAGGCTCCAGACTCACAGCAGCATCCACTTGCCTGGGATGACCGTCCTGTGTGGTGTGCACTGGCCTTGTCTGAGCCCAGCGGTGCTGGCAGGGATGTGAGCACTGGGGACAGACCCACAGGGGCATCTGTCGGGGATCAAGTGCCACGTGCCCTGGGAAGGGGGATTTCTGGCAGGGGTGAATGGGAGCTGGCAGGCAGCAGGGACACCTGCACTGATGCCAGGACCTAGCCTGCTTCTCCCTTTCAGGCTCCAAAGAGGGCCAGAAGGGCCAATGCGGGCACTGACTCAGAGCAGGTCCAAATGAGCGGTGATCAACAAACACACGAGCCAAACCATGGGCTTTGGCAGGACACCTTTTCCTGGGTTTCTGATGCTGGGCGCAGGCCTGGGTTCCCAGGGAGTGCAGTGCCAGGCTTGGCTCCTGCTCCAGGGGACAGGTATTAAGCACAGTCCACGGCTGATGTGTAGCACAGCTGCAGACCGCACAGAGCAGGAGAGTATCTTACCTGCCCTGTGTCAGCCTCACCAAGCCCTGCTGCTTTCCCCTCTCCGCACTGCCTCATGCTGGCCACACTAACACCGTTGGTCCTTGCAGGGCTTTGCAGCCCCCCTCCCCTGGGCTCCTCCTGCTGACATTGAGGACTGCCGTCCCCGAGCAGGACGGAAAATGAGGAGTGTGCGAGGCCACTACCAGGCCAAGGAAGATGAGCAGGTGAGAGCCTCTGTGTGGCATCCACTGGGCACCCATGGGGGTCCTGATCTCCCCTGCCCTTTCCCCAAGCTCGGCAGACCACCATGCCACTTGTGGGCAGGGCACAGCCCACCTTTGCAGACTGGGATGATGTGCTGACACTGCCCAGCACTTGCAGCCAGGGCAGGCCTTGTGCCCAAGCTATTGCTCACAAGCTGCAAGGGAGGCCTGCTGTTGGCATGCCCTATCTCCTGCGGACGTGCAGTGCACCAGCCTGGCCATGCCCCTCCAGTGCCACGTGCTGAGGCAACACGGGAGATCGCTCTTGGCCCCAAAACACTTTCTGCATGTGTGTCCCCAGGAGCCGCTGTTCCCCGACCTGGCCCATATACTCCTGGAGATCAGCTCACTGCCCCACCTTCCTGTGAGCGCAGTCAGGAGGTGGGCCAAGGCTCCTCATGCTCCATCAAGACCTTGTGCAGACAGCTTCAGAGCATCTCTACAACCTCTCTGGGGGGTCACCTTCTCACCCTCTCATAAAGAGTTTTTTCTTGATGTTTTGGCACAGCTTCCTCTCTTTCCATTTGTGCCTCTTGTCGCATCCTGCCATGGGGCAACACTGAGAAATGGTTGCCCCCTCCTCCTGATAGCCTCCCTTCAGATAGTTCATTGCTTTAAGAGGCACCAAGGCCCTTCATTTGCATTTGGCTTTGCCCCAGAGCCTTGTGCTTGTCTTCTCAGGTCCTCAGGACTCCTCAATTCACATTTTGCATTGTCCCCAACCCCTCTGTGCATTGCGCCGGGCCCTGGGTATGCACTCCAACACACAAGGAAGTTTTCTGTTAGTTTTCTTCTCTGCCCCAGAGTTTTCTGGTTGGTTCTGGGTGTGCTCCACAGGCCTTCCTTTGCCTTTGGCTGCCCTCCAGAATGATTCTGTTTGCCCTAGCCTGCCTTCCTTCCTTCCTTCCTTCCTTCCTTCCTTCCTTCCTTCCTTCCTTCCTTCCTTCCTTTCTTCCTTTCTCTCCCTTTTGCTCTCATTCTCTCACTCTTCCTCTCTTTCTTTCTCTCTTTCTATCTTTTTCCCTCTCTTCTCTTCTTTTTCTCTCCCTTCTCTTTCTTGCTCTCTTTCTCTATCTCTCCCTCTTTCTCTTTATCCCTCTGTCCCTCTTTATTTCCCTCTTTCTTTTTTTTTTGCATTTACTTTTCTTGGACCCACAGCTCCAGTTTGTTCTCCTGTCCTCAGAGCACTGCCATATCCTCCTGTGCAGAGTCATGGCTCTGCCTCTATCTTTCAGCAAGTTGCTCTCAGGAATGAGGCTGCCTCTGCTGCTCTGGCAGCCCCAGCTGTCCCTGGTGGTGCTGGTGGCCATTCCCTCTGAGGGAATTCTCTTTCCTGTGAGGGTGACAGAACCCTGGAACAGGCTACCCGGAGAGGTTGTGGAGTCTCCTTCTCTGGAGATCTTCAAAACCCGTCTGGATGCCACCCTGTGCCACGTGCTCTAGGTGTCCCTGCTGGAGCAGCGGGGTGGGACTAGATGATCTCTAGAGGTCCCTTCCAACCTTAAGCATTCTGTGATTCTGTGGGTCTGTAATAGTTATATGTTAACCTTGCATGACTGGAAGTCAATATTGCCCATGGTTCTAACTCCTATGAATTATCGCATATGATTAGACAAGTTTAAGGAAATGTCCACATTTCCTTAAATCTATGGACAATATCTTGCATGGTGTGCCGACCTCGTATCAGATGTTATTTGGGAAAGGTTTTCATGCTGCCCTGCAAGCACAGGTCGGTTATCAGAGGCCAGTATATGAGTAGATTAGGGATTTGGCTTTACGTGCGTAGCGACATATACCAGATGCTGGGCGTGAGACCGCCCGATCATTCGCAACAATCACTCAGCGCCCCACAGAGGGTTACTCGGCATTTCTGGACCATTTGCAAAGAGCCTTAGAACGTCAAGTTGAGCATCCAGATGCTCAAGAAATGCTACTGAAACTACTTGCCTACGATAATGTCAACTCAGATTGTAAAGTGAGCTTCATGGGCATTGCAGCCCATGAAGCCTCAAAATCCTTCCATCGCTGATGTGTTTAGAGCCTGCCAGAACATCGGCACTGCATAGCACTATGCCAATGCACTGGCTATGGCCCTTGCTGTGCATCTAGTGACGCAAAGCCAGGTCTCAAAGCCAAAAGAGGGAGTTGGGAAGTGCTTTAAATGTGAAGAGGGTGACCACCTTAAGAATGAATGCTCATCTAAGTTTCACATCAGGATTGACCGACCAGTGGCCCCTGCGTAAAGAGTGGCTGCAGCAGTTGCAGCTGCTGGTGGAAGAGCAATTAGCAGCGGGACATTTACAACCAGCTAATAGCCCCTGGAACACTCCTGTTTTTGTCATTCCAAAAAAAATCTGACAAATGGAGACTATTACAAGATTTGCGAGCTATAAATGCAGTAATGAGCCCAATGGAGCCGCTACAGCCTGGTGTTCCTAACCCAACTATGATTCCAGAAGATTGGCCTCCCTTTGTTACTGATTTAAAGGATTGTTTTTTTTACATTTTCATTTCTCTGGGCATCACGACTGAGGAATTGTCCCGTCTATTTATTGTGTTGAAAGGGGATTCAGATCTCTTATCTTCCTGAAGATTGATGTCAGAAGCAAAAATCGCCTTGCAAAAAGTGTCAGATAAAATCACAATTGCCTTTGCCTCCAGAATTCATGTTAAGTTACCAATAGATTTGTATATAATTTATGCTTCTTTTCAGGCCTATGCTCTTTTAGGTCAATGGTGTGCTAACATACAGGAGTTGAAAACTCTGGAATGGGTTTTTTTTTGTATTGTATGCCCATGAAAACACCAACTACAAAAATAGACATGATAGTGTCCTTAATAGCACAAGGTCGGAATCATTGTCAGCAATTGACAGGACATGATCCTGATGCTATTTATTTGCCGCTGACTAAAGACGACTTGGTGGTATTAAATAGGGAATCCTTATCGCTGCAAGCCACTCTGGCCAGTTATTTAAATGAGATGATAGATTAAATCCTTCCATGACAGGAGCTGTTACATTCCCTCTCTCAAATTGCATTGCAGCCAAGGAACGGATGTGTTCTTGTTCCCATTAAAGGAGTACACACAGTGTTTCTGGACGGAAAAGGGAAAACACACAGGGCTGTTGTTGTATGGAGACAAACAGATTCGTTAGACTGGTGTGAAAATGTTACAGTTTGAAAGCCATAGTGGTGGCGGCGGGGGAAGGAGATATCAAATCAGTATCGGATTCACAAGCAGTCTGTGGACCATAGGTCCGGTCGCCTTCCTAGGAGCGAATCGAGTTCCCAAATAGTGTGATCAACTATAAGCCCGACTCTGGCAGTATCGAATTCATGAACAGTCTGAGGACCGTAGGTCCAATCGCCCCCCCCAAACAAGTAGTCGAGTTCACAAACAGCGTGGTTTATTCAAATGCAACATTTACAAAGCAGGTTTCGGATGTCAGTATAGGAAATTCTCTACTACAGCGTGGGGGTTTAGCTAGCTCTGATGTACAAATGTGCAATCATCACTCACCGCAGAAGATGGGAGAGGGCTCTCAGTCTCGAGTCTCCTCAGGCCCTCCTGACCCGAGGGGAGGAAAGAGGGGGAGCAGCGCGTCGACTGACACAGAAGTTACGATGGAGTCTTCCCTCTTCCTTGGTGTTCTTCTCTTCTTGTCCCTCTTACTAGTTCGCCTTTTATATATTTTCTTTTACATTCATGTGGAGCTTGAGTGACTCTAGTCATATTTGCTTTCGTTATTTATTGATTTTAAAAAGTCTCCTGAGTTAACCGAAAATCTAGAGAGCATGGTCAGTGGGATGGGGTTGTGTATTGGTATTATAATGAGATTAGAAGGAGGAGAAGTTTGAGCAAAGCCTATCGGAAGGGACTGATCTGCCACCATTGTTGGCCCAGCACCAGACATGGCACTATGCTGTGGCCCATCAGCTGTGTGGCACCACCAGGCTGTCACCTCTGCAGGGAGTACAACAGAGTTTGGCCACAGTGTCTTCACTCCGCTCCACCCTCCATTCACTCATCCTCTGCACGGCACCATCAGATTATCCCCTCCGCAGGGAAGCCAGCAAAGTTTGACCGTGGTGTCTCCGTTCTGCTCCACTCTTCATTTACTCTTATCAGTGTGTGCTAGGAGGGCAGATAGTGTTGGCAAGGGAATCGTGGAGAGGTAGATTCCACACATACCAGCCATCCTGGAAGTGGTAACTGTGTATCACCTCAAGGAAGCTTCTGTAATGCCAAAACTTCTGTTAGGTCCTAGGTTTTCTCTAAGTTTCCGCTTTTCCAGGCCATTCTTCCACAACTGGCAGTCATCTATTTTAATTATTGAAGGATCCACACAAATTGTTGAACTATCAGCGGACTTGCACGCCTTTGAATTGTTTTCACCTGGACCACTCAGTGTTGTCGCAGATTCTGCATATGTTGTGGGTATTGTTCAACGCATTGAAGATGCAATAATAAAAGAGGTCATTAACAAACAATTTTTTTCCTTGCTATTGAAATTAGCTACACTACTTAAAAATTGTGTACATTTATATTTTGTAATGTATATGCGGTCACGTACTACTCTACCAGGACCAATAACTAAAGGAAATGCTATGGCAGACAAATTGACAATGGCAGCAGTCCTGCCACGTGGTTTTGAGCAAGCCCGATTATCTCATGACTTCTTTCATCAAAATGCCTCTTCCTTACATAAACAATTTGCTCTGTCCCGAGAGAAAGCCACGGAAATTGTCCGTGCATGCCCTGACTGTCAACGTATCATACCAGTATCATTCTATATAGGAGTGAACCCTCGGGGTTTACGAGCTAATTAATTGTGCCAGAGTGATGTCACACATATATCGACATTTGGCCGACTGCGTTATGTGCATGTTAGCGTGGATACCTTCTCAGGGTTTCTGGTAGCCACTGCACATACGGGAGAAAAGGTACGTGATGTGAACAGTTAGACAAAGCATTATATGTACTTAATTTTTTGAATCGTTCTCATCATCAGTCATTTACAACAGCAGTTGACCAACACNTCCGTGCATGCCCTGACTGTCAACGTATCATACCAGTATCATTCTATATAGGAGTGAACCCTCGGGGTTTACGAGCTAATTAATTGTGCCAGAGTGATGTCACACATATATCGACATTTGGCCGACTGCGTTATGTGCATGTTAGCGTGGATACCTTCTCAGGGTTTCTGGTAGCCACTGCACATACGGGAGAAAAGGTACGTGATGTGAACAGTTAGACAAAGCATTATATGTACTTAATTTTTTGAATCGTTCTCATCATCAGTCATTTACAACAGCAGTTGACCAACACTTCGGGATGGTCCCTCCATTTGTGGCTCGATCAAAGGTATGGTATAAAGAATTCGGGGAATTGCAATGGACAGGCCCCATAGAACTAGTAACATGGGGAAGTGGATATGCATGTGTTCTTCCTCCCACAGGTACCTGCTGGTTACCGGTGAAAAATCTGAAGCTTTACTTGATGAGAGAGGAGTCACAGCCACAGGAGAACGCCAGCCAAGTGCAGGAGTCAAAAACCAATGAGCCGTCAGAGTGAATCATGAATCATTTTTAAACATTTGATGCAGTAGGGAATAGACGTGGTGATGTTTGTAGATTTATGCTTTTATGTATATTGATGTTAACCTATATAATTAATAATTTATGCTTTTATGTGCATTGATCTCAACCTATATGATAAATATGGATATCCAATATGGAATATTATGGATGTTTGTATGCATGATGAGTATACCTATAACCTTCGCACAAATTTACTGGATTCATATCAATGAACCACCATTATTTCAACCACGAATACGGTGGGATGCAACCCCTCCAACTGGCAATAATGACGTATGGATTTTTTTTTGAAAAAAATCTCAATTATTGACTAACAGCAACCATTCTGAGGCTAATTTGACCCTTCTTCACACCCAGCAGGTTATGGTATACACTTCACTTCCATGTATTTCTATTAGTATCTAATCTGAGTATCACGAATTGTAATGCTTTGTTTTGTGTATCAAATAAGTACTAATCTTACTAAAAAAAAAGGGGGGGAGTATATATGAATAAGCATATATATACATATATATATACACACACATTATGAGTATATATTAAAATATGAATAAAAATATGTATTATTATTAATATAAAACATATATTATGAATATATATGTATTATAAATATATACTAATGTACATGGATAAATATCATTATTAATATAAATTCATAAAGTTCATGAATATAAATATAGATATAAATATAGCTGCAAACATGCAAATAAATATATATAAATATATATCATTATGTATATATATATATATGAAAAAATATAAATACAATTACTTATATAAATAAAATATGCAGGCCTCAATGAGAAGACCACTAAAGGCTGAAGCCCAAATCAGGGCAGCTCCTTTTGTTACCACCTGGCTAGACAAAAAGGGGGGAGATGTGGCAGATGGTGTAGCTTGAGACGGAACAGTGCTCTGCCATGACCTTGAAGGACCAGTGCAGACTGGTCCTCCCTTCACTGTTCTCATGCGAAACTTACTGCAGAGAGTAATTGAAGACGGCACGGGGCCAGCTGATTACTGGCATCTGCAAGGTCCCGAATGCACAGCTGATTGGTGCTAGCAGACATGGTGTTAATATATAAGATGTTCACTGGAGCAATGAGGGGATTCCAGTAAAAGGGGATTCCAATAAAGGAGGATTCGAATAAGGGATTCCAATAAAAGAATTCTGCTTCTGATTAACTACAAATTGGGGTCCATGTAATCATTCGCCCCAGTATCTTTCTCGCTGCTTAACGGAGTTAGGGATAGACAGAAAATGCCTTGATGTTGATGTGTGTTAATGGGCTAAATATGCAGGTTAAGTATTAGATATGACTCTCTGAAGAATGTCTTATTTTTCAGCTTTTCATCAAACTGTCGGGTACTGAGGATTTCAGTGTAGCAGTGCTCAATTCCTATAAAACTAGCCAGTTTGTCTGTAGCAAAGATCTTTCAGCATGCTAGACAGTGGATTTTNTTTTTTTTTTTTTTGCCTGTAGAGTCTTTCTGCAATCTAAGTACTGCTGTCGCCACTGTTAAGGACTGGAGGAATTACTGTAGCGGTGGAGAACCATGTGGAATGAGACATCTCTTGCTTCTTCTATTCTCTTTCTCTCTCACGGGAGTGCTTGTCTGCAGGAACAACACAGCACCTTTGCTTGTAGTGCCTCCGTTTGTGGCTTGGAAGGTTCTGCAACTTTAGCCAGCGCCTTGAGAAAGGGCGGATGTTGGTATTTGTGGAGGTGAGCAAGCATCAGCAGGACTTGTACAAGTCCACTGTGCAGGTGAACAGATTTATGTGTTTTGTATCCTCCTGCCTTCAGAAGAGGCTCTGGGGAGACCTTATTGCTCTGTACAACTATCTGGAAGGAGGTTGTAGTGAAGGGAGGGGTTGGATCTCTTCTCCAGAATAACCGCAGGTAGGACAAGAGGAAATTGCCTCAAGCTGCACCAGGGGAGGGTCAGGTTTCACCAGGGGATGTTCAGGTTGGACATTAGGACGAATTTCTACATGGAAAGAGTAGTCAAGCACTGGAACAGGCTGTTCAGGGAAGTGGTGGAGTCCCTGTCCCTGGCAGTGTTGAAGAACTGTGTAGATGAGGCACTTAGGGTTTAGCAGGATGGTGTTGAAGGGTTTCCGGTTGGACTCGATGATCTTGAAGGTCTTTTCCAACCATAATGATTCTATGATCCAGCCAGTAATACTGAGTTAGGTGTTCACTGCTACCATTTGCTTTCTAGATGACGCAGAACTCTGGTGCTTTGTCATAAGGTCAGGGCAATTTGGCGCCATGTGCTCCTCTGGGTTCCAGTTTTCTGATGATGAACCAAGAAGATGAAGATTTATATCAAAGATCGGTCGTGAATAGAATAGGAAGATTACTTTTATCCTGAAAGGCTGCCCGTCCCTTTTTAAAATCATTAATATCAGACCTTGCTACGACTTGGCAGGCTAAGTTAATCTAGAATTAACTGATGTTCCTCTGCTCTGATGTAGAGTACCAGCTGACATGAGGAAGAAATTTTGTGTGAAGGAAGCAATGGCATATCTGTGTGTGTGTGTGAGTATGTGAAGGAGATATTTCTAACCTTGTTCCAATCTTGTTTTTCAGATACGGAATATAACTGTGAGCAGGGCTGGGGCAGCCCTTCAACAGAGCTCCGTGAGCGTTGTTTTTTGCCATCCGAGATAAATGTGGTTTTCAAAAGGGGTCTGATGTCAGGGATGGGCAAGCAGAGCAGGGCAAAGTGTTGGGGGATGCCCTGCTGTGGACAGTGTGTGCTTTGTGGCATCCCCTACAGGAGTGCTCCTGTCTCTGTGTGTGCAGGTGTGGAAGAATGGCCTGGAAAAGGGGAAACAGAGAAAACCTAGGGCCTAACAGAAGTTTTGGCATTCCAGAAGCTTGCTTGGGGTGTTACACAGTTGCCACTTCCAGGATGGCTGGTACGCACGGACTCTGCTCCTCCACAGTTCCCTGGGCAACACAATCTGCCCTCCTCGCAGCTGCAAAGGGGAGTAACGGAGGATGGAGCAGAGTGAAGACAACCACGGCCAAACTCTGTTGCACTCCCTGTGCTGGGCCTCTGATAAGCCGCACAGTAGCTGTCCAACAGGAGATATACGATAAGATGTCTGGTGCTGAGCCAGCAAAGGTGGCAAATCACTCCTTTTGGATGAACTTTGCTTGAACTTCGCTCATTATAAGCTCATTATAATGCCAACGCACACCTCCATCCCAAAAGTTACCCAGCTCTGAGGTATAACCACTCCTCACTGAGCATGCACTCTAGATTTTCGATTGACTGAACCTTTAAATGAAAGCGAGAAACCTTTTCACCAATCAATAACAATATTAAGTATGACTATAGTCACTCAAGCTCCACCAGAATGTAAAGAAAAGTATAAAAGGTGAACTAAGGATGAGAAGCTGGTGGGGGAGAAGATTCCATCGTAACTCCTGGGTCAGTCGACGGGCTGATCCCCCTTTCCTCCCCTCGGGTCCGGATGCCGCCTGAGGAGACTCGAGACTGAGAGCCCTCTCCCATCTTCTGCGGTGAGTGATGATTGCACATTTGTACATCAGAGCTAGCTAAACCCCCACGCTGTAGTAGAGAATTTCCTATACCGACATCCGAAACTTGCTTTGTAAATGTTGCATTTGAATAAACCACGCTGTTTGTGAACTCGACTACTTGTTTGGGGGGGGCGATTGGACCTACGGTCCTCAGACTGTTCATGAATTCGATACTGCCAGAGCCGGGCTTATAGTTGATCACACTATTTGGGAACTCGATTCGCTCCTAGGAAGGCGACCGGACCTACGGTCCATAGACTGTTTGTGAATCCGATACTGATTTGATATCTCTCCCCCCCCTGCCACCACTAAGGCTTTCAAACTATAACATTTTCACAGCAGGTTTTGGGGGAGGTTGTGGGGAGGAGCAGCTGAGCAGCCCCGGGTGCCTGAGCAGGTGAGAGGGGGAGTTGTTGGCTCCCAGATGGATTGTGCAGCGGCTGTCACTGTGCGGGCCGCACAGTGCATATCGCAGCTCGGCTCTCTTTGCTCAGGCCCTGGTGCTGCTCCCGCTCCTTGTGCTCCCGAAGCATCGAATAATGTATTCTTGAAACTTGTTTTGGGGGTGTATCACTGCGTTTAACTTTTTTTTATCATTATTTATTTTATTTTATTTTATTTGGGGGTTGGCCTTTTGGGGTTTTGTTGCTTTTAGAATACAATGTTTTTTTTAGAAATGGCTATAAGTGTTAAGAGATGTAACAAGTGCCTACCACAACATTGGTGTTGAGAGGTTTATTCACAATGTTTTGATTTCCCGAGGTGACCGTTTCTGGTGACCCCATAGGATGCTGCTGTTACTGAATCTCGACAGATATGCAGGATGGCAGGAGCTCCCGCCAGCACCGAGGGGTTTGCGGGGAGAACCTTCAATCCCCGGACCAAAGAGCTCTGAGCAAGAGTTCGGGGAAGTTAAGGCATTCCTTTCTTCATAAGAGGATCCTTCATTCAAAAAAGCCTGCCCGTAAGACGAACACGAAACGACCTTCCCAGGGTTGGGCTGTAAAGGTACATGGCCAAGCGAAGGGGCAGGTTCGGTGGGTGTCTGGGTTAGATCCCCGCCCCACGGGTGCTGCCGTTACACGAAGCAAAAGCTTCGCAGGATGTCGGGCTTAAGGGCAGCTGCCACCAAAGGACTGAGGTTAAGGTCAGACCAACGCTGCTGGATAACTGCTGCTGAACCTCGGAAATGTGTCAGGTGTTCCCCTCTGCATCTTGTACTCGGTGATTGCTTGAGTGGGACGTGTTGAAATGGGGAACAGCATTGGGTGTTCTCGTATTGTTTTTTTTCATCTGCACTTTGCAGTTGGTAATTGCTATAAGAAAAGGGCGGGAGGAGTTGCATACCGTGCCCACACAAGGAGTAATACTTTTTCCTCGGAAGGAAGGATCTTGAAAAGATCTCCTCTGGGCTGTGCTCTGAAACATGGGGAAAAAGTAGGGGGAGATGCTCTTACACGAAGACAGCTTGTGGAATATTGTAATCATTGGTGGCCAGTGAGTACATTGGAGGACCAGGAGAAGTGGCCCAACAAAGGACGCTTAAGATGTAATCCTGTATTGCAACTGGTGTTATTTTGTAGGTGGGAAGGAAAACAGGACCAAGTCGCAGCTGTAGAATTGTTCTTTACCTCCAGAAACCCCCCAGAATGGCAAAAGGAATGTGGAATGCTTCCCTCGGATCCTGGCTCTTGGGCCACCGCTCCAGGCTCTTGCACCTTCCTGGCCCCCTTTTCACGTTTTTGTTTCCTGTGTCGTCAAGGCCGTGGGCCTTAGGGGTCTCTTCTGCAAACACTCTTCTGGGCTTACATATATTTTAGTATATATAGCTGTATATATATTGTATATATATTGTATACATAATATATATATGTACATACATGTATATATATGTTATAAATGGAGAAATCCTCTGAGCCAATTGATTTGCCAGTATGCTTTATTGTAAATAGCAAGCAAGCAGCGCTGGGCGGCCAGGGAGTCTCTGCTCCACCAACGGCGCACCTATAGCCCGTGGAAGCACCTTTTTTATCCCTTTCTTATCTCCGTTTCTCGAAAGTTCCTCCTTTTCTGCACATGTCCTTCCTGAAAGTTCTTCCTTTTCTGCGCATGTCCTTCCTTGTTGCTGGGGGGTCTTTTAAACTCCCCTGGTGGTCTTCTGGATGAAGGCTCCTCTTCTTCAGTGAACTTTTCCCTTCAGTGAACTTTTCCCTTCCTTAAAGTTAATGGGCATGCGCTTTTTGAGTCCCGTTGTTTTCATTTCCGACAGTTTTGTTTACAGAAATTTTGGTACTCCTTCACATTTGCTCATTAGCACAAACCGCTTTTTTCACGGATTACATTCCTGTTTATCACAATTCCCCCATTTCTTTTTATTGTCCATTTGTAATCCGTGACTCTAATTGAAGGACCGCTCGTTGGGCTGGAGTTTTTAATGGCTCATAGCTTTCCTGAGAATTTATACGCATTATAGCAGAAAGAAAAAAAGCATTTTGCGAATGCAAACAAATAAGCATGGTAACCTTATCAGAATACATAAGATTACTAAACAAATCCATAATCCAATCTTGATTAAATGTGACACCCAACCTGAAATTCC
>VWPW01003278.1:0-11937 GCA_013389825.1 Crypturellus undulatus | reverse complement strand
CAACCTTAGGCATTCTATGAATTCTTCCTTCAAATGAAACTAGCCTTCTGAAGTTGATGGAATTAGGACCATGACTTTGCCAGGGGGATGAGGAGAATTTACTTTTACCCATTTCCTTTAAGTGTGCACCTGAAATGCCAGAACAAGGCTGCCTCTGAGCTCGGTTTCCCTGGAAACCAGCATAGAGAAATGAGCTTTTGCTATAGAAGAACTCAGATCTGCTGGATACATTGGAGTAAAAATAAAGGGATTTGAAAATTAATTTTCTCTCACACCAGTGAATCCTTGAAAAGGTGGTCCTTTCCTCAGATCTTGATCTCAATTCAGAGATTTAGTGGCTTTCTGTGTTACAACAAACTCCTGGTTCCTAAAAAGTCTCTTTCCAACCACTTTGAGATGGAACTGTGTCAGGTCCCTATTCCTCTCCAGAGACATCACAAACAAAGTGATGTCAACTGTGTCACAAGTGGATCAGAGAGGAATTCACTGTTCACATTTTCATACTCTTAAAATATGCCTAGGGAAGGTATCAAAGGGTACAATACTGGCTCTTCATACATGGATGAGCTGTCAGTGAAATCTTAAATCAGAAATGCTGTCTGGTGGCAGAGGTGTTGGAGTTTTAATGGTTAAAGAAGTGCATAAGTCTTAAGGGCAATTTACAGCAGCTGAGACATTCAGTGAGGTGAGATGCTTTTGGAGACACAATGCTTCAAGCCTCTGACCTTCAGTGTATTTCTTCACCAGTCAGTCCAGGAACTCTAACTCCCATGGAAAGGACCTTGGACTGAATCAAGCACTTGTTCAACATACTTCTTTTTTTCTAGTTCTGTCAAAATACTTAGTGCATTTTTAGAGTCATGTGTTAAAACTTTCTAAAATCTATGCAGTTATGCAGACAGAAAGTATTTCCTTCTTTTTAAGCAGATGAGTTTAAATTTTTTAACATTTAAAGCTAACTGTGTTGCAAGTTGTGATGTCTTCTGTAATCTTGAACCAGATGGGTTTATAGAATTATTTCAATTCTTTGATTTAAAATTATTTAAATATATCATGTCTTACCTAGAAAGATATGTTCTAAAATATGGTAATTATTATTGTTGCTTCCTCTGAAGAGATTGTTTGCTTTTTCATGTATCCAGCAATTTAAGACTCAGATTTTCCATCCCTTTCTCAGAAATTAGACATTTTATATATTTGTTTCCCTTATGCAGTACAGGAAGAAAAGAGAATCATCTGTTCCATGGAAAGGCATAATTATCTCATTCCCATAGCAGGATGGGAACATGGGAAGATATGTAATCTTGGAATACTATCCTGCAAATTTACCACTTGGGCAATGTGTAAATTTGGCAAATCACTTCTTAAGCACTCCTTACTTTAATTTCCACATTTGAAAAATAAAGTTGTTGATACTTTCCCATCTTGTGAGAGTCTAACATTCATAAATCATTTAGAAGTTCCCAGATAGAGTTACAAATTTTTAATAAATGCAATGAATATATTCAAGGAGACCATCTTGAAGCTGTTTTGAAAATCAGTAATGCATCATTATTATTAAAATTGATAAAGGCAAAAAGGAACAAAAAGAAAAATAGAAATCAAAACACAGGGCAAGATCAGATAAACCATAATTAATTTGATTCAAAGTAGCTAGAGAGATCTAAAAAGATTTTGTTTTTAAAGAGGACAGATCCAAATATAAATCACAGTTAAGGTCTTTAAAAAAAAAGCAGGAACAATCATTTTGTATTGTATTTATGCTATGCTTAGCACAGATGGTTTGAACTTCTAAGTGCTTGAATTGTATACATAAAACTAAGAAAGATAATATGCATGTGGGTATCCCGTTCCACTGACGGGGGAGGTTTCGATATGATCCCAAGAGTGAGATTAAGACACCAACGGGATCAAATGCCATACAACCTTGTTAGCTTTATTCTCATAAGTGCGATAGGACAGAGAGAAGAAGAAGGAGAAGACAAAGAAGGAGAAGACAAAGAGAAAAAGATAAACAAGCAAGCAGGAGAGAGGCAACAAGATTTTAGTTACCACCACCACCAGTCCAACTAGGTTTCATTGGCTCCGTCTCGGTGCCTCGGTGCAGGTGATGTTCAGGGGCAGAAGGCGCAAATGCCGGTGCAGGTTATGTTCTGGGGGGAGGGTAGGGGAAGAAGGCCGCGCACCCCTGGGGAGGAATACGTAGTCCTTTTATGTCCTCCTTCTCAAAGACTCCGCACACTTTCTTGAAGTTTTCTGATACTGTTGTTCATGTCCTACGTGCTGTGTGCTCTGGTGTTCCTCTTTACCTGATTCAAATGGAAGCTCCACTTGGTAGGCACTGCTGAGAATGTCATTGTTCAGGTCTCGAGCTGATCTTCCCAGAAACAGGGTGCCGGGGTTAAGAAGTGTAAATGGTGAGAGATACTGTCATTGTTTGGGTCTTGAACTGGTCTTCCCAGAGTCAAGAAGCCGAGGCGTTGTTCAGGTAAATGGTGTGTCAACAATGTCAAGACAAACACAATCCACAACAGTCTCCCTTACAGTGGGGACACAGTGACAGTTTTTTTTCTGTTTTTAGCTTAATACCTGTACTTGTGCATATGGCAATAATTCAACATTCTTACTATGTGTGGGAAAACTTTACTTTTATATTCTTGCCAAAGCACACAAAATAGCTCTTTCCTCGTAATCTGAATTTGCTGTGGGATTCTATTTTATATATTTATATCAAATTTATTCCATTTTAAAACATGAAGGACTGGCAACCCAACAAAGGCATTTCAAAGTATGAAAAAGTTTTGCCAACATTAATGTCAGTGATTTCCCTAAACTAGTTTATTCTTAGGGTACATTAGGGTGTCATACTATAACATAATATATAGATTAAGTTGTATTATCCTTTCAAAACATCTTGACAGAACATTTTTTACTCTGTTCAAGCAAAACAAACTATTGGTATCATTTGTGGACTATGTTGGAAACCATAACAAAAGAGAAATTTAAGTTAGAGCACTTCTGCCCACAGCAAATGCAGAAATACACATCAGAGGGCTTTTCCCTTTGAAATATTTTAAGCATACAGATGTCCAAGCCAAAGACCACTGAAGGCAGTGTTTTCTCTTATTTCAGGGAGCTGTGGATCAAAGGCTGCTATAGAAAACTGTCAATAACAATAATTGTCATATAAGGGAGAAAACTGTTGTCCATTATACTTAGATTAAAAACAAAACCTATTTGAATATTGACATCCCAAAGGAAGTATAGTTGTTTGTAATATGACAGTTGCAAGCTTAGTAATGCTCTTTAAACAGATTTTTAAAAACCCAGTTGTTTGGTACAAAATATAGGACTCAGGTAGAATACAAGTTCTAGTGCTTTAATGTTTAATTTTCCCCCATATCTGGCCAAATGGATATTTATTAAGAGAGAGCAAGAGAACAAGAGAGTGAGATTCATTGTGAAAGTTTGCTTTGCGTGTTGTTGGGTATTGTAGAGATGCCCAAGTAAGCATATGAAACTGCTTGTTCTTACCCCAAATCGTTGCCTCAAATTGCAATCCAAACAATATTTGTGGCGTCATGCATCATAAAAAGCAACTGCTCATTATCACCAAAGAAATTAAATAGGAAAAAAAAAACATTCTTAAGGCTACAGGCAGCTGAATTTTCCACTTTGTTTCAAAGATTGAAATTATGGGTAAAGTAGACTTGAAATAACAGGGCAGCTTAACAAATGGCTGGCCACTCTGTCACACAATTTCTTCAGATTTAGTAAGTATGTAAACACCAGGCTTGATTACCATTTCTCAAAGAGGAAATAAAAGTCCCAAATAAAGCCTATGCACTTTGGGACTTTGCCCAGGCAGTGGATAGGTAGTGAGTCATGCTGATGTTTCTGGTTTCTGAATTTTTCTGTTGAACTTTGAAGAAAAAGCAAGTACTTCAGAGTTCAGCAGGTTAAAATATTTGTTACTCAATTTGTAATAACAGGGAAATTTAAAACACTGAAGAAAATGCCCATAAAATTGGCAGGAGGAATAATGAAGTAAAGGCAAATTCTGACCTGCAGGAAATGGATTCAGTTACACTGACTCCAGGAAAAATGCATCTAATCACACTGGGGCTGTATTTGGCCATAAGTCTCTGGCATTGCTTTCTGTGATAATAGTTTTGTTCTAGTTATTAACAGGATCTGATTCATAAATTCATATGAAATATTTTGGGATCGCTTCAAATCTATGGGCCAAAGTACTTCCTACAGAAACTCCAGTTTAACTGGAATAACAGTGAGGCTTAACCTGGGGTTTGATCTTGAATTGATGACATTCCTTAGTCCTAATAAGTAAATTTAATAGCTATTTTCAGCAATCATCATCTTCTCTTTGTAGCCCTACTCTGTGGTTCAGCTGTACCATTTGAGAATAAACTACAGATCATGAGAAAGTGACAAGTGGTTTTCTTTCCTTTTTAATAATGAATTACGGGCAAAATAGTCAAGGAAACTGCTTTTCTACTTTGTCATTAGGATGGGTCATGCCTCTTAATAGAAACCGATGTATGTAAATTTTTAATTTAAATAAACTTTAGTAAATTGTTTCTATTCCATGTAATAACAAGGTAATACACCTATTTTGTCACCTATAAGAATGTAATTTTATTAATTCTAAATCTGCAGCTGTAAAATTTGACTGTAAACCACAGTAAATAAGCATGACATTTCAGAATACATTTGGGTACTCTTTCTCTCCCTTTTTTATTTTTAACCAGCTGTTGAAGGTCATTGAAAAACAAATGTCTTCTGTGTTCTATCAAAAGGTTTTAAATTGCACTAAATGTTTGTAGGCTAAGAGCAGGGAAAACTGAGGTGAAGTTACAAATATAATAATTTATCATTTTGTGAGAAAAGAAGACAACAAAATATTTTTCCTGTAAATTTACAATGTCATATGGCTATCTTAACTCTTTTGTTTTTACTTAAATTTCCATGTGCATATTCCCATATTGTCTATCAAAGCAAGATTTCTTTTGAAAGGTGTCATGGAATGAATGGGGGGGTGAGTGATGCGATGCACTTCACTCTTATGAAAGAAATAGTAATATATTGTATTGATATGGCCAGTGGGTTTAATGAGATTCTATGGCAAGGTCACTGTTATTTACTGCATAGAGGACAAGTTTATACAAAATTACCAGGAAGACCCTCCCGTTGAGTCACAGGGTGCAGATTGAACCCCCTTGCCTCCTCAGAGCAGCCTGGGTGCGACTGGATCCAATCTTAGTCCCAGACTTGGTCACTGGTTTATGTCTAAGGGATTATGTGCACAATCAATCCTGGATGCAATTAAGTAAAACTTACAGTGTTAGAAAGTTTTTGCATGCTATGTTCACTTACCATGGATCTGTTGCTGGTAAGGGATCTCAACCTCGAGGAGTATCCTTGAGAGGCGTCCCTGCTCAAGGGGAGATCCTGGTGTGCAGCCCATTGCCTTGCAAGGAGAGCTCGCTGTGCTCTGGGGCTGTCCCTCTATTTATGGGATGATTGATTTATAGTTATTTTTGCATGTCAACTGAACTTCCACCGACGCCATCTTAGTTAGTCCTCAGCTATTGTGCTGTTGTATCTCTCTCCCCGAGGTCCATTGGAGCATCCCCCAGTGGAATACAGCCATATGGTTAATGTTGAGTGGGTAGAGGGGGGAGAGATTTAGGGAGGCAGACACCACAACCAGATAACGCTGCTGGTGACACCCATGCAGGGCTCTGTGTGGGAGGTCAGATCATGGGTGTGGAGAAGGAGCACACCCATCACAAAAGGACCAGATGATCCAGATGACAAAAACGCCATGTAATATAGAGTATGCTTAATGCTCTGTGCCTGGTTAGTGTAAATTCATGCAAGCAAACCTACGAGCATGACAGCTGGATGCTATTCTTATTTTCACTATCTCATTATTTCAATAGAACTGCATGCTTTCAAGCTTTCAACAAGTGATGAGAGTCAGTTGCAAGACTTCTAACATCAAATTAAATTTAGCAACAATATCTGATAAAAATTTTGATTAATGATTTTTTTACAGTGTTCTTCCCTTCATTATTCCTTTTTTACCACTTGAGATCACCCATACAGCATGCGTGTTTTTGACAAGCCTTTAGCTTTCAGCAGCTCAAAAATGAGTAGCTTTTGCCCCCTATTTATGAAGCTAAAACCCATGAAACCTGATTACTCAATATCCATACAGGCTGTTCTTTGTCCAGTTTTGTGCTCTTTTGGTACTTGATGTAAAATATGGCAGCCTATATTTGAGTAAAAGTACCATCTGTATCACAGGTTACTTATGCAATTAAGATATCCTTTCTTTAAATTTATATATGAACTTTAAGCTAAATGTGCAGGATATACCTCAAGTTTCTTTCATCGGGTGAGTATCTGGCAAGGCAAGTTGATAATATCTAAAAGTACCTGTTGCAATTTTAATAATTTGTAAGACAAGGACATACCTGTGTAAGAAGATTAAATGGCAAAATTATAATGATAGCCTACTGTAGCTGCAGCTATGATTTCTCTTTGTATGGAATAAGAGTGAATTTTTCTATTACGGCATAAATTCTTTCCCAACAACTTGCAAACAAACTAAAAACAGTCACTGTTGCTCTAGAATAGGTGCCCATGAAGGCAGTTAGATTTGTAATGATATTAATTCATACTTTATAGTATTATACTTCATAATGTGTGTATGTACTTGACTGCGAGTAAACCTGGCATCAATCGTGAAAGACAAATTGGAGTGCAATGCTATTCTAGATCTAGGAGAGCAAATTGCATTTCTTTGGAGTATATGTTTGAAAGAAATCTCAAATGATTTCTGATCCACTCTTAAAAATGTGCCTCTGGGCAGTGCCTTTGCCCAGCCCAGCTGAAGTTTGATCTTTTCTGACCTTGTACTCTTTCAGGTTACTTTCTGACCTTTTTGGAGCCAGTAAACAACATCACCATGGTCCAGGGGCAAACTGCAATCCTTCACTGCAAGGTAGCAGGCAACCCCTTCCCAAATGTCCGATGGCTAAAAAACGATGCTCTGCTGGTTCAGGAGCCAAGGCGGATCATCATAAGAAAAATGGATTACGGTTCGCGTTTGCGAATACAGGACCTTGACACCACTGACACAGGGTACTACCAGTGTGTAGCTTCCAATGGAATGAAGACCATAACAGCAACGGGAGTGTTGTTTGTAAGGCTTGGTGAGTTTGTGGCTTTTATAATCACTCTGGTTGCCTTATAGACTGGGTATTAGTTTTCACAGTGGCATAAGAAATGAATTTGGTGTTTTCCGAATTAAAAAAAAATTCTGAGCATGAAAGGAAATGAATAAAGTCACTGCCAGGGCCTCTCCCCCAGTGTATGGCTTCTCGATTGAACTTGATACCCATTTACTGGTAATAAGAGAAAGTAAATACAGATAGAATGGTCTGTAAATACCTAGTGCAGAAAAAATATAAAGAAGTGCCAGGGGAAAGTCTGAAAAGGTAACATTTCATTGCTGAGGGTGTTTGTTCTGCTGCTAACTTGCCTTCCTAGACTGTCCTTCAATAGTTGAAGATGCACCACATCTTTCAAGAAGTACCTATATTGCTTTTTGGAGGGTTGGTCATTCAGGCTGGAAGCCAGGCTTTAGTATATTTTATGTGTAAGTGTTTCTGAAGTGGTAGGAAAAAAAGAGAGAGATTTTCCAAAATTTTCTTTTAATTTTGTGATAATAATAGTTAAGTCCCCAGTTTTGTGGTGATTCATTAATTGTGGAGCACCGTATGTTATTGCTATTATGACAAAAGTTTAGGGCATGTCCTTGCTGTATTACACTCTGACGGTAAAGCTCAGGTGGATTTAATAGGGCTTAATATGAGGTAAGTGATGTGTCAAGACAGCATATTGCTGGGATAACACATTGTTTTTTTAACAGCCTATTTTTTAATCAGAGGAGACATTGTCTAAAAAAAAAAAAGTCCATTCAAGTTGCTGCCTCAATGGCCAGAAGATTCATGTGTTTTTTATTTGTGACTTTGAAAACAGCTATATGCAATTATGTGTGGGAAGCCAGAAACTTTTGTTTGAATCTTGAAGCGAACCTTCCTTAAAGAGACACGGTTTGCCCTCAATTTTTTATGCTGTCATCCTTGAGTCAAACCTGTCAACAACACTTATTTGTTTTGTGTTTGCAGGTCCAACCAACAGCCCAAATCACAATCTGCAGTAAGTACTTTTTGCAAGTTACTTAATGAACTCTGTTCAATTTTGTTCTGTAGGAATTTCGGTGGTAAACACAATATACACTGCCTGCAACCACTCTGTTTGCTAAAAATATTTGATTGAAAACTCTCAAAATGGCCCAAGCCAACTCAGACAAGGACAGCATTGTGTTAGAGTGGGTTTTGATTTGATAGAAATTTCTTGAGCAACTTGTGCTTGCATTTTTCATATTTTAGAGAAGCAAAATACCACAAAGTCATTATGTTTGAACAGTAATCATTTGCAGGGCAAGTATAAGCTGGACGAGTGGTTGAAAAAGAACATGTCAAATGCTTAGGTTGCTGCAGTTGTAAATATACTTATGTCATATTGTTATAAGTGGAAAGTTCAGATAAAATAGACTGGAATGCTGGGTTTGAATAGTCAGTGTAATTCTGGCTGTTTTAGAGGCAACTTGGTGATTTTGGTTAGTTGCTTCAGCTCGCATGCTGAACCAGCTATAAAGATGAAAATAGATCAGTTCTATTTCATCATTGCTTTATGTGTTAATATTACTTTAAATCCTGTGCATTGTATGATTTCTAGAGATAGATTCTGCTGTGGCTCAGTTAACAGAATGAAGAGTGCTATCTGGGACCCTGGTATATGTTAATTACTTAACTTGTTGTCCACCAGAACTCCCAAATCCCTCTCCATGGAGCTGCTTTCCAGCAGGTCAACCCCTAATCCATCCTGGTGTCTGCAGTTATTCCTCCCCAGGTGCAGGACCCTGCACTTGTCCTTGTTGAACCTCATGAGGTTCCTCTCTGCCCAACTCTCGAACCTCTCCAGGTCCCTCTGAAGGGCAGCACAGCCCTCTGGAGTGTTGGCCACTCCACCCAGTTTGCTATCCTTGGCAAACTTGCTGAGGCTGTACTCTGTGCCCTCATCCAAGTCATTGATTAACAAGTTGAACAGCCCTGGGTCCAGTACCAATCCTTGTGGGACACCACTGGCCGCAGGCCTCCAACTAGACTCGGCCACATTTATCACCACCCTCTGAGCTCTGCCATCCAGCCAGCTCTGTCCACTCTGTCCACTCACCTAACCAACACTTCCTGAGCTTCCTCATGAGGATGTTATGGGATATGGTGTCGAAAGCCTTGCTGAAGTCAAGGTAGACAACATCCACAGCTCTCCCCTCATCCATCCAACCAGTCATCCCATCATAGAAGGCTATCAGGTTCGTCAAACATGACTTCCCCTTGGTGAACCTGTGCTGACTACTCCTGATCACCTTCTTTTCCTTCACATGCCTAGAGAAGGCCTCCAGAATGAGCTGCTCCATCACCTTTCCAGAGATGGAGGTGAGGCTGGCCAGTCTGCAATTTCCTGGATCCTCCTTCTTGTCCTTTTTGAAGACTGGAGTGATGTTGGCTTTCTTGCACTCCTCCTGTACTTCTCCTGTTCTCCATGACCTCTCAAAGATGATGGAGAGTGGTTGAGCAATAACGCCTGCCAGTTCCCTCAGCATTCTTGGGTGCAGCCCACCTGGGCCCATAGATTTATGGGTGTCCAGTTTACCTAAATAACCTCTAACCCAATCGTCCTCAAACAGTGGAAAGTCTTCCTCTCTCCCAGTTTTCTCTCTTGTCTCCAGGCTATGTAGTTCATGGGGACTAGCCTTAGCAGTAAAGGCCGAGGCAAAGAAGGCATTTAGTAACTCTGCCTTCTCTGCATCCTCTGCCACCAAGGTACCCTCCCCATTCAGCAGGGAGCCCACATTTTCCCCAGTCTTCCTGTTGCTGCTGATGTATTTGTAGAAGCCCTTCCTGTTGTCCCTGACATCTCTTGCTAACTCTAATTCCAAACAGGCCTTGGCCTTCCTCGTTACATCCCTGCATTCTCTGACAATGTTCCTATATTGTTCCCAAGTGGTCTGACCCTTCTTCCACATTACATATGCTTTCTTCTTCTGTCTAAGTTTGCCCAAGAGCTCCTTGCCCCTCCACGCGCATCTCCTGCTCCCCTTGCTTGACTTCTTTCTTGTAGGAATGCACCAATCCTGAGCTTGGAAGAAGTGGTGCTTGAATATCAGCCAATTCTCCTGGACCCCCTTGCCGTCTAGGACCCTGGCCCAGGAGATTCCTCCAAGGAGCTCCCTGAAGAGGTCGAAGTTAGCTCTACTGCAAGGTTGCATAAGTAGAGGGAAGTGATATAACTGAGGTTATTTCAGGAACTGGAAATAGTGTGGCATTCGCAGGGTTCTAAATCTCCAGGAGAGTTGCAGTTGGGATTTAAAATAATACAATACTGAAGTCACTTGGAATCAGATGCAGTTACCTCTTATTTCTATTTATCTGAAAGAGGAACTTTATCTCAGATACAGTGTACCTGATGTTTTAACTGTCCTTTTTTAAGACCGGTGGCTAAAATTGGAAATAACACATCTGTTCACTAGGTTCTGTTGTTAACTCTACATGTTATGGAATTAGAAAGAAGCCAGATTAAAATTGCCATGTTCATTTAATGAAGCCAAAGATTGTTTCTATGCACGAAGCAATAGTTAATCATCATGGGGATTTATAGTATGAAAGCATTTCTATTGCCATGAATTTTAAATTTGTTACTTAAAAACATATTTTCTTTATAAGCCACCCTCCTCATAGTCTTTCAAATTTCTTTTCAAATCTACTAAGTAGCTCACAGAGATTTGCAGAGCTAGTGTAATTTGGATTCGGAACCATCATTTTTAATACTCTTACCAAGGAAACCAACTCTAATTTCTAATGTGCTTTAAAAGTAATTATTTGATATATATCACCATTAGCCAATTCATAAAGGAATTTCTTTCAGAGTCGCAAATGCCATTGTCATGGAGAAACATGATGGTGGCTAGAAACACAGGTAGCAGCCTAGAGAAGTAAAGCACCACATAGGGACTGCCTTTAAGTCATTTAAAAACAGAAGCACTTCAGGTGCATAACATTAATTGGATATAATGAATTGGATATAATATGATTTCAGCTGAGGCTGATTTTTTTCATTTTTTTTCCCCCAAAACATAGTCTGAGGTTTTACAATTACAATAAAGATCTTTGCCTTGCCCAGTTGTTANGTCTGAGGTTTTACAATTACAATAAAGATCTTTGCCTTGCCCAGTTGTTAATCCTATTGATACATTTTTTTTTGCTGATCTGCATCAAGATCATCTGCATCAAGAATGCAGGTGATCACCTGCATCACCTGCATCAAGAATTTATCTGCAGTGTTCTGCAGGAACCTCCTGGACTGTCTCTTCCTAGCTGTGTGGTCTTCCCAGCAGACATCAAGTCCCCCATAAGGACCAGGGCCTGTGATCGTGAGGCTTCTTGCAGCTGCCTGTAGAAGGCCTCATCCACTTTCTCTTCCTGGTCAGGAAGCCTGTAGTAAACACCTACCACAGTGTCACCCCTGTTGGCTGCCCTTTAATCCTCACCCACAGACTCTTGCACTTGGTCCTCCCCTCGGCAGAGCTCCATATATTCCAGTTGCTGTCGCACGCTCATGTCAAGAGCAACTCCATCACCTCACCTTCCTGGCCCGTCCTTCCTAAAACGCACAAAGCCATCCATGGTCATGTTCCAATCACGAGAACTGTCCCACCATGTCCCAGTAATTGCAATGATATCATGGTCCTGCAAACGCACACACATCTCCAGTTCCCCTTGT
>VWPW01003276.1:0-17700 GCA_013389825.1 Crypturellus undulatus | reverse complement strand
GTGCTCTCTGACCCAGTCTTCCTCTACGCAGGGCAAGTGTTCCTCTTTCCAGACTTCTTCCCTTGTCTCTAGGGCCTGGGACTCTAAAGGGCTGCCCTTGGTAAACACCGAAGCAAAGAAGGCATTCAGCAACTCTGCTTTTTCTGTGTTATTTGTAACAGAAGGGAACAGAAGGAAGATGCCCATGCTGCTCTGCTCAGGCACTAGGAAGTGGAACAGTTAGAGAGGTTTGCATTCTTTTCCCACAGATGAATCCCAAACCCAACGCCCGGTGTTTTTTTCCCTTTTAAAAACTCTCTGATACAGTGGCACCCTGGCCTGGTTTTCTTAGTAGTGCTCCTTGCTCTGTCATGTAGCCTGTGAGCATCAGGGCCAGGTGTGCGGCAGGATCACAAGGACTGTGAAGTGTTAACAACAAACATAGTCATTTTTGGGAAATAAGTAGCTGTAGTTATTTATAAAGACAGATGCCTCTTAAGAGAATTTAAGGTGTTCTAAGCACTGAGCAAATGTTGATTGATACATTTACCACTTGAACTGCTGTAGCACCAGGAAGAGTCGCTAGATGGAATTAGGGTGTAGAGACCTCCCCTGCCCCAGACAACTCCTGTTCTTCCAGCAGATGTGGTGCAAGGAGCTCAGTCCCCAAGTGTAAGTAGGAACGGTGAGAAAATAAGTGGGTGAAGGGTTAGGGGAGAAAAGAAAAGCCAAACCACAATAATGCAGTTGTTTAGCTAGCAAGCGCTTATCTCATTGCAAAATCCATGCTTTGTCTTGAGCTGCTTAATCCATTTAGATCAGGGTATTGTTTTATACAACCAGTTTTCTCCATCCCTCCGGTCCTACCAGCCTTTCTGTGGGCCTTTAGGACTAAACTATGGCAAAAAAAAAAGAGTGCAATTGAGAAAGGATTAGGGGTTCAAATGTGTTCCCCACCTTTCTTTCCTCTTTCTTTTAAACGTTCTCCTGATGAAGGTGCTTGCATGCCCAGGCAAGCTTGATGATACTGGTGATACTTGGTGAATGGGATGTGGAAAGGGGGGCAAATGGTGTTTGCTCTTCTCTCTAAGCCTCTGTACAAACAGAAGTGTGGTGACTAATATATCAGTCTCTTCTAATGCTGCAGTTTCCCAGGAATTCAATATGCTTTTCTACAGTTCATCATAGTTCGCCTGAAGCTCTGTGGATAGTGTTGGGAGCAGTGCAAGTATAGAAGCCTGGATGTCATCCTAGGTTTTTGCCCTCTGCTTGCTCTTGTCTAGGTAACAAGTGCTGGATCTTTTGTAGAACAGCAGGATTTTGGCAGAAAATAAGCTGAATCTGTGAGGGCTGCTTTCCTGCAAGTACTCCTGGCTCTTCTACAGCAAGATATGCCTGTAAAAATACCTTTTTTTTCTAGAGAGCATCATGTTTTCCTGGAGACTTCATCCCATAAGCAATGGAGCATTTTCAGCATAATTTGGCACTCCTTTGTTTCAGAAAATTGTGTGTTGGTGGCCAGCATACCCTGTGCTTTACTCTTCACTGAGTTTTTCCCTCCCTCCTCCATGCTTGCCTTTTGGCAAGAGGAGGAATTTTCTGCATTGACTCTGCTGACCGTTGTTGGTTGGTCAACTGAGAAACAGCAGGGTGGGTTGCCTCTTTTTCAGCATATTTTTAGACAGCTTTTCCAAGTAAGCTTGAGGTAATGTTTTGACCAGCGTGGCCCCCGTGAAGATCCTGTGGAGTGGGACGAGCTGGCAAGTCTCAGGACCTTCCCTGCTTGCTGACCTGGTCATGTTGCCCTCCATGCTGCATCAAGTTCAAACTCATAAATCTGTCTCTGAAGGTTGCAGGCAACACTGCCCCTCCCTGCTTATCGGCTCTTGGCACTGAACTGTGCTACCCCACCCTTCTGGATGGCAGGTAATTCCAATCCACCTTTTTCTTCCACCACTGCCTCTTACTGTTTCCAGGCCAGCCCTTGCCCATGAAAGACCCTTTCCATTTACCTTGCCTTAGCTGCTAATCTTCATGTGTGTCCTTGTGAAAGCCTCATGGTGCAATATTGTCAGAGACTTTTTCTCTTTGTAAGAGTGTGGCAGGTGGGGAAAGGAAGACAATGCAATCGCTGTAATGCTGTTGGCCATCAGCAGAAGGATGCAAAGACAGCAGCTTCTCGGTTGTCTTCGTCAGCTGCATCCAGGATAGTTGTCTTCAGGTGCCAGCCCTGCTGGGTGGTGATCTGCCAGGCCAAGCTGTTGGGTTTGAAGTCACTTCCGTGCAGCCTCTTTACTCTTGTTGCAGTGCTCATCCCCTGCCTCCTTGCTGGGCTGGGAATCTAGTTCATGTGAGCCTGGGGGAAACCAGACTGTGGGCTTTAGTCATCTCTGCAAGCTCTCCTTCCTGGCGGCTGCCAAAGGAGTCTGTTCACTGACAAGAGCTGTTGAAACCCTGGAGCAGGGAGAGCACATTCCTGGACAACTTCCACTTTTATTTAATCAGTTCATACCACACAAGGCTCTAGGAGATCCAACTTCCTAAAGCTGGATGCCAACTTCTGACTGCTCTTGCAGCCCTGTGGAAGGTAGCGACTCATGTTTTCTACTCCCTGGGACAGCAAGAGGTAATTGACAATTAGGTCTGCACAGCAAACTTAGTGGTTTTTTGTTCCCTCCATCAGGGCTGGTGGAGAAGAGACAGTAGAAGGCACCCATCCAAATCTTCCAGGACTTGCCCAAGGTCTGCCAGTTGTTCCTTGCTGGGAATCCACTGGAAGCATTGCAAGTTTGCTCCTGGTTTGTGTGGAGCTATTGTGTGTCACTGTGTAAAGGTACATAATCAGAGACAAGATTTGGATCTAGGATGTTTCATGTGACACTTGTTTTTGTTCTCCCCAGGATGCCTTTGGTGATCTTGCTTTGTTCTTTTATGAACGGTGGAGAAGTGATTGCAGTTTTGTGGAAACCTGTGAGCTTTCTCAGCCTTTTAAGGTGAGTACTTTAGGCTTCGTGTTACCAACCTAGTTGGTTAGAAGACTGCCTTCTACGTTGTAATTGCTTTATCTGATTCTCATCAACCCAAAAGTTCTTGGAGAAGTTGAGCTAAGACTTCTGTCCCTGTATTAGAGGAGGTGAAGCTGAGACAGGGATGTGATCATGGTTCCTTAGTCATCAGCAAAGCTGGAAAGAGGACTTCTATCCCTAGATGAGCCCCAGCACCCCAGCAGCTGCTCGGTAGGTTAAAACAGAGCTTCAGATGCTCTTTTTTGGTGCTCTTTTGGGAGATGGGGGATGCATTGTTTGCCGGAGATGACTGGTATGTGTGTGTGTGTGTAGCAACCTGTCCCTGCTTCTCATGGGCTGCATGTCTCTTACCCAGAAATACCCAACCTGTAAGAAGCTGGGGCAGCAGCCTCGGGTTTGTAGTGCCCAAGTCCTGTTAATATATGGAAATATTTTCCAGATGCAATGTGTGGATTGTCAAACTCTAGAGGGTGCTTAAGGTAGTTCTGAGGCATGCTGGAGTGATTCATACTGCTTTCTATGAAGGAAAGATGCAAAGAAATTGGTGACTCAAGACACAGAGTTGGCAGTCCAGGCTCCTCTGCTGTCAGTCTCCCTCTGGGTGATTTATTCTCCCCTCTTCATGGCCAGAGGCATTGGCCAATTCATTGTGGCTGCTATTGTGAAACAGTTACTCACAGCAGTGAAACAAGAGGAGTAGATGCTTGGATCTGAGCTGAGCTTGGCCTTTCTAAACATTATTTATTTATTTTATTTTACTTGGATGGAACCAAGGATCTTTCCCACCTTGATGTCTTCACATCTGATCATAGCTCAGAGCCTAGGTGTTTAATCACTCTGGGATGTCTTGCCTTTCAGATACCCTGTCTGCTCAACTCTGGAGGTCCTTCATGCACCCATGCCTGTCACTGTGAATATCACAGAATCCCACAATGGTTGAGGTTGGCAGGGACCTCTAGAGATCATCTTGTCCAACCCCCCTGCTCCAGCAAGGACACCCAGAGCATGGGGCACAGGGTGGCATCCAGGTGAGTTTGGAAGATCAGTATAGTGCTGTGAGAGGGTTGGATGTGTTGAGGCAGAAGAGCGGTTACTTTTCATACTTGGGGCTTGCAAAGATTGCAAAGCAGCTCTTGGGCATTCCCATTTGCACAACTTTTGTGTCTCCTACAGTTCTCCAGCATGAAAGAAAGGATGGTGACAACTGAACAATGAGCTGGTCTGCATGCCCAATGTGGAGGTGATTCTAGAGGACTTTGAAGTTTTGGGAGAGGGTCTGGTCAAAAGAGTGGAAGCTCGTATGGAGAAGTAGACCATCTAAGGCTTCTGAGAGGTGTCAGAGGGACCTGTTTGGAAGCGGAGCGTTTGTTCACGCCGTAACTCTTCCTTTTTACGAACTGGTCCAAGGAAAGGTGTGGTTTTTTTTTTTTTTTTTTTAATCCAAAACTGTACCTCTTGCTCTATTTATATGCCTTCCTCAGATAAATGCTGTCCTTTTTGAGAAGGAACCTATTACTGTTTTTAAGAATACAAATGCCTTTTTTTTTATTTTGAACAGAATATAAAGATGGGATGAAACATGTGAAAGTTCTCCTGTTTGTCACAGGAAATAAAATTGCATTCATGTGAAAATATTAAGAGTGTTATGTGAAAATGTTATGGGTGTTGAGAAGGCTCCTCTCTAAACAGAGTGATGTTAGGTGTTACTCTAAGGGTCCACAAAACCAAAGAGATACTCAACCATCCAGAAAGGGCCAGATTGTTTCTCTGAATTTAGCTCTGGTAAGACCACATTTAGAGTGCAGTGTCCAGTTCTGGGCTCTCCAATACAATAGAGACATGGATGCACTAGTGCAAGTCCAGTATTGGGCCACAATGATGACCAAGAGTTCAGAGCATTTGACATGTGAGGAGAAGCTGAATCTACTGGGCTCATTTAACCTGGAAAAGGGAGGGCTTATGGGCTGTCTTACCAATGGGTATAAATACCTGACTGGGGAGGGTGAAGGACAGACTCTTCTCAGTGAGGAGCAGGTTTCCCTTCCCCCTCCTACACCAGGGCTGTCACAGGAGCAATAACCCTGGGGCTCTGTCCCATGTTGGCTTATTCCTTGTTGGGGAATATCTAGAGAGGGACAAACTCTGTTTGTAGCCAAGAATCCTTCCTGCTCTGTCCTCTCCAGAGCAGCTCCCACCCCAGGTAGCTTGTGGGATATACCCTGGATATGCCCTGCAGCAGTAGCGTTGCAGCTGACGATGTAACAGAAGCAGGTAAAAGCAATCTTATTGTTCCTCCATTTCCTTTATGATTTTAAAAAGATAAAAAAAACTCCATGCAGCTTGAAGCTAACAAACCTTGGATCCCTGCACTGCTTCTCTTTATTCCTTCAGTTGCCTACCATATTCTTCCTCTTCCTTGGGTAAAAATACTGCCATTTGCAGTGTGCAGCAAAGGACGAGGAAGCATTTAGGTCTTTTGTGGCATAATAGCCTTGTACAAAAATAACTGCACCAAGATCCCTGACGATAAATTGGTAGCCAAACCCTCATTCAAATCCTAACCTGATGCTGCTTCACAAACTCATGCCACCATGATTGGCAGCCACATATGAACTTGTCAGGTCTGTGCTGCAGATGATTGTCACAGAAATGTCCATTTTGGAGACTGATACTGGTATAGCAGCAGAAGCCTTGAAATAGATGCAGTAAGACTTAACAAAACTGACAAGGGCTAGACCAACTTGAGGGACAGATGTTTTCAAATGTTTCCTCTTGAAGTGTTCAGCTATTTCTTCTTTGCTGATTTGGAAAGTCAAGATCTTTTCAGAGGTGTTTTTGGTGTCTCTGGTTGTCTGGTTTGAGGCTGACTCCCTAAAAACACCAGTCTCCTTCAATATAGGAGCTCTTATAAGGAGCTCTTCAAATAAAGGCTCCTGTAAGGAGCATTTTGCTCGGACACTCAAAATCACCAGTCCTTTTTGAAAGCCCTTAGCCTAAATTTCCATGACTGACTGGGGAAGGCGAAGTTTAGTTTTTTGACATAGGAAGGAAATGGTCTCCCATAGTTTACTGGTAAAATATGTACATCCTCCCAGTTCTATTCCCACGGTGGCCTTGCTGCTTGGCTCTGGGCTGGCTTGTTTGTCAGGGTTTCTGTTATCAGGAAAAAAAGCTCTGAACATAAAGCAATTTTTCCTGGCCGAGACAGTTGCTTTCTGGAAGCGCTGATAATGATGTGCGGCTCTGACAAGTGAGGGCTTTTGAAGCACATGGGTCTCCCCAGGAAGGCAGAACAGCTGCCTTGCCGAGGTGAGTCACTTAACAAATGGGGGTGCACTTCAGGGAATGGAAATTTAAAATTGGAGGAAAATGCCTCAGAAAGAAAAATCCCCCCTCCCCTTATTGAAGATTGGAAGTAGGAAAATGATCCCCTGACTCCATGTAGGGGCTTTTCTCTGTCCAGGTCAAACCAAATGATCTCAGATCTGCACCATAGAATAGTGGTTATGGATGAAGATAAAAATTATGTTGAAAATTTGTAATTCAATAGCAAGCTCTCTCAGTAAGCCCAGGCTTATAGGGATTTCGAACTGCTGTTGGTTTGTATTGGTTTATCTAATTTGGGTTTGAAGGAGAAAGCCACAGTGGTGATGCACCTGAATGAAAGATGAAGAAAACATGTGTCCCTTGTTTCCGTGAATATTAAAACATTGGGACTTACAGTAATTGGGAGGAGACCTACAGTGCTGGCTCTGCTCAGCTCTGAGTTTACAGCTTGCTGGCCAAGCTCAGTGTGTTGAGGGGTGACCTGCCTTGTGTTAAGGCAGGACAGGAGCTTGATCCTTGGCTGGAACTGCTGCCAAAGGCTTTAGCCTTGTGCCTCTATGTGGCTGAAGACCTTGGTGATGTTATGGGACAAGGAAGAAGGGACATCTGACTGCTTCTGGGTAGCAGCCCTGTAGTGACATCAGGAAACAACCGACCCTGTCCTGGAGCAAGGACCCTACCCCCCAAACCAGGCACCCAGTGAGGCAAGGGCGATGGTGCTGGCTTTGCTCCATCCAGCAGGATCAGGGCTTGCGGGGCAGGACAAGCACAGGACAAGAGGTCTCATATAAAGCAGGGCTGAACCAGCTCTCAATGTTGCATCTTGTTGACAGGGATTAAGTTATGTAAAGGCTCAGCCAGGTGGAATAATCTGCAACTGAATCCCCAGCTCCCTCCTGTGCCAACCCTGTGCTTAGCGTCTCCAGCAGGTCGAGGGAAGTGATTCTGCCCCTCTACTCAGCCCTGGTGAGGCCACATCTGGAGCACTGTGTCCAGTTCTGGGCTCCCCACTATGAGGGACATGGAGCTGCTAGAGAGGGCCCAGCGCAGGGCCATGAGGATGATCAGGGGCCTGGAACATCTGCCCTATGAGGAGAGACTGAGGGAGCTGGGTCTGTTCAGCCTGGAGAAGAGAAGGCTGAGAGGAGATCTGATCAGTGTGTACAAGTACCTCAAGGGAGGCAGTGAGGAGGATGGGGCTGGCCTCTTTTCACTAGTGGCCACTGACAGAACTAGAGGAAATGGCCACAAACTGAAGCATAAAAAGTTCCACGGGAACTTAAGGAAAATTTTCCTGACTGGCACAGGCTGCCCAGAGAGGTTGTGGAGTCTCCTTCTCTGGAGATCTTCAAGACCCGCTTGGATGCAGCCCTGTGCCCTGTGCTCTAGGTGGCCCTGTGTGTGCAGGGGGGTTGGACTAGATGACCTCTAGAGGTCCCTTCCAACCTTAGGCATTCTATGATTCTGAGGAGGGAGGGCGTGTGAGGACGGTGGCAGGAGGACCTTGATCTGATCTTTTCTTCACCTGATGGTCCTGTCCCAAAGACCTTTGCTTTCCCCTTCACCTTCCAAAATAGCCACCCTCCATGGCCCTCCCTTGCACAGATATAGGGCAATGCTCCCTTGTTATGTTTTTTCATATGTTATATTTAGTCTGTATACATGTGCCTGCACCTTTTCCTTCCCTGTTGTGGAGCACCTGGTGCCTGAGACCTGTCTAAGGGGTAGCGAGGCGTTGGGGAACCAAGTGTCTTTCACTGGCAACCGTGCCGTGGGACCATTGGCCTCTGCTGTCTTGTTATTTGCCCTAGATGAGCGAATGGGGACTTGTGACTTCCGTCTCTGCAACTCCTAACTCTGGTCCCTTGCCACCCACTTGAAAGCAATTCTTCCAGTGAGTACTGCAGCTCCTAGCTTTCATGGTGGTGTTTTTTCATTGGTAATTGCAATTTTTTTTAGCCCCAGCGACTTACTGCAGCCTTTTATGAAGCATCAATAAGATCCTTTCCCTGCCCTGGGACACTTTTACATTTGGAGACAGATGCGATGAGACAGGGTGGGTGTGAGTAACAGCTGGGGCAGGGAGCCAGCAGGGCCCTTTTGGGGTGTGTGGGGGGAAGACAGGTCCAGGAGGGGAGGAATGGGAGGACACATCACAGTGGTGGATCCAGATGTAACAAGAATCCCTGTGTGACCCCAAAAGTGGCTCCTGTTGTCCAAAGCATCAGGATTTCCCTGGATTCTGTACAAGGAGAGCCCCAGCACTGCTCCCTTTCCTTTAATTCCTCCTTCTGGGGCTCTGGGAGATTTTGGTTGCACCAGGACTCTCTAGCATGGCCATCCACTGGAGTCTCTGGATTGTTTCTTGCCATGGGCCACCCCCTGTGCCAGCAGCCGGTAGTGAGTCCTGCATGTGAGGCTGCCCCAGGGCCACAAACAGAAATTTCACTGCGTGGTTGAGCCTGACCTGATGCTACTTGGCTTTTTGCTACCTGTGCGTGAAAAGCGCTGTAAAAAGTGCCTTATAACCATGATCTAGCAGCGTGGAGATGTGGCTCCGTTTATCTTTCCTTCTCAGCTGGCTGTAGCAGGGCTTGCAGAGGTGACGTGACCAAGTCCTGCCCTGGGAGCAGGGTCAGGACTCTGACATCGCTCCTTTCCTCTGCTCCCCAGGACCTTGTACTGCCTCCGGGCTCTGCAGGCTCAGAAAAGGGGGAAAAACAGCACCTTGTAAAGTCTTTTCTTGGGCGTGAAAATATTTTAATAGGCCTGCCGCTGCATCTACGGAATAAAGTCAGAAGCTGCCAAAAGGGCTTTTCTCCAAGGGCAGCTGCAGTGCTGGCATTTGGGAGCTACCCAAGATAAACTATCAGGTAGAAACACACTTCTCCGAGGCCCTCCTGCACCTTGGCCACTGCGGAAGCAGGAGTCCCTGGAGTGGCTCTTCTCTCTGCACAGAAGAGCCCTTCTGCAAAGAGATTTCTCCTGCGAGGCAGGTGCCCCTGGAAATACTGGGTGGCTGCATAGGCTCAGCATGGAGCATGGTCGCCTCCAGTGCCACTCTCACTCCTATCCTGCAGAGGTGACCAGCTCCTGCCGAGGGTCACAGACTGGAACGAGTGCGGAACCTGATGGTGAAACTCACCTGAAAGGCTCACAGGGCTTGAGTTTGATCTGAAACTGCAAGAATGGTGGTAGGTTTTTGTGTCAACTCAGCGACCTCCTTTGGGCCTATGCCAGCCTTTTAGGCAACATTTTACTTATTGTTTTCCCTTCCAGACTTTGGGCTGAGCAGCAGGAACTGACAGACCTCATTCAGGCAGTGATTTACACCTTGAACTGGTCTCCTTGGGGCAAATGGGTCCCAATATGAGCTAGGGTAGATATCAGCTGTACCAGCACATATACACACACACACACACACACACACAAAACACATCTCCAGCCTGTGGGCTCCTTCAGGCAGTGGACAGGAAGCTGGACAGGGTGCTCCTCTCTTAGAAGGAGACTAAGCAATCTTTATGCAGAGCTGCCAGCAAGGGCCAAGGCAAGTCCACCACCGGAGCAGCAATGCCAGGCATTGAGCAGACTAACCCCCTGCTTGTACTGGAACTGCTGGGTTTCAGGCATCCTGATGGTGACTTTCAGGCCCAGCTCTGCTACCAGGAATCCCCAGCAGCCTTTGGCCCGTGTTCACCTCACTCAGCGCAGAGCAGGTGTGTTGTAACACTGACACAAGGGGAGCCAAGGTCTGTTTGCCGCTTCAATATCAAGAAAACATGAATCCAGACCAATAAAAATAGCTAATCTGGGAGTGCAAGTGGCAGGTTTAGAGGTAACACTGGGAGAGGAGAGGAGAGGAGAGGAGAGGAGAGGAGAGGAGAGGAGAGGAGAGGAGAGGGTGTGTTGCCCTCTGCTTTGCCAATGCTGCCTTCAGGCTCCTCTTGCAGTGTTGCCCATCCCCCGTTAAACCCTTGGACTTCAGAACCCACTAGGATATGCTGAATCTGCAAAACCCTTCAGAAAGCTCAGACTACATAGCCTCTGCTTAGGCTGCTCTTGTGCAACTTGTGACTGCTGGTGGGTGTCCTCTTGGCTGCCAAGGGCTGTACCATGTGACTGCTCTCCAGCAGGCACTGCAGCTGCTGATGCCGACTGGGGTCAGAGCAGGGTTGATCTAGCTGGGACCCTGCATCCCATGAGCCTACAGACACTCTTGTCATAAGCACCACGTTCTCTCACGTATCCTGGGACACCTGGAGGACACTGGGAGAGCAGAGAAGTGGGAAACTCAAAGTGAGTTTCCCAGGAACATGCTCTGCATCTCAAGGAGGTCCCTCAGCACTGACGATGGCTCTGGGGGCTCCTGAGTGCAGAGCTCCTGCTTCCACATGGGGCAAAGGAGCCCTGGGACTCAAGTGACAGCCCTGCTCCTGCTCTCTCTGATAGCAGCACAAAGGACATGGGAGGGCTGGATATGTAGGTTTGGGAGTTGGTCTTTCACGTGGGAGTGTGACAACAGTATGGAAAGATCCAGTTTCCATTTTCGAACTCCCATGATTTCAACAGTAATATATCCAAGGAGCAATGTCCCAGCAGATGGATGGATGGTGCTACTACTCAAGGCTTTCCTTTGTGCCCCATAAACCACCCATGTCGTGCTGTGATATGGGACATCCGGCACCCTTGTGTGGTCCCACCACTGAGCTGCACGTTGACTTGGGCATTGAGCAAAGAGACGTAGAGCCGTTGCCTCTAAACATCCAAGTTAGATCCTTGATTGACTTTTGGTTCATGTGGTCCCTGGGGGCTGCGTGTCTGTGGGAGATGCTCCCCTGAAGTGAAGTGGCAGTGCCAGATCTCTGCATTCAGCAGTTAGAGAATACTGAATTCATTTCCCTGCCTTAAAATAGAGATAATTCATTGTGGAGCTCTACTTCCTCCTGTGCTGACTCTAGCTCAGGGACTTTCTTTATTTATTTTCAAAAACAAAGTGTAACAGCTTCAACAAAAAGCACAGAGAGGCCCCCTTTTCTCCCCACTCTAACCCTCTCTCTGTACCTCCCTCTGTGGCTTTCTTTCTGCTCCTAGGGTTCCCTTAGAGCTCCAAAGTCCCAAGGTCCAGCTCTGACCCAGCCAGGCTGCCCAGCCTTGGCCATAGAGCTAGGCAAACTGCTACGCTCTGAGATAGGATTGCCAGAAAAGCCATGGAGTAGAGTTGTGCAAGGTAAGCAAAGTAAAACTGCAGACAGAGGTAGGATTGTTCGGACAGACCAACACGGAAAGGTGTAAAATCCTAAAGGAAAAATAACAGGGAGTCAGAGAATTTGCTGGAGGACAGAGTCTGTTTTCCACTGGACATGCTTGATTCCAGACCTTGAGAAAGAAGAAGTTTGCCCACCTGGGCTGAGCGATAAGGAACACGGAGGCAGCTGCTCAGCCAGATTCACAGCCGACATCCTTCAAAAGCAGTTGAAGGCGGCCACTTGACCGGGCTTGTAGCCAACTTAACTGCAGACGTCCGCCAAACTAGCTGTGGAGGTCAAACACCCGAGAGGGAGGAAGAAGATGAGCACAGCAGGACCCTCAGAGTGAGGGCTGGAACCCCCCAACTGGTATGCGTGCCTGCGCACCCAGGAGGGAAGGTTATGTGACTGAAGGTGGAGTTTGTCTGCCCCTCAACCTGCCTGCTGGCACGTACTGACCCTATGTGGCAGGATGCACCGGGCATGAAAAGACAGTGCAGAGAGAGGGGGGGTGAGACTCCTGACACCAAGGCCTACCTTGTCTCCGCGGGGACGCCCGCCAAGTTAGGAGCCTGTCAGCAACCCTCTAATCCTCCAGCTTGAGAGGATGTTCAGTGTCAGTGTCCTACCAGCAGGTATTACCTCGATTACTTTGCTCCTTTAATGTGCTTTCACCTGAATAAAGGCTCGCCGTAATCACCTCGTTTTTTGTGATTATTATCGAATCTCCAGCCCATCTGCAGCATAATTGACGACGAGGGTGGGATTCGGCAATTGAAACAGTGGAGCTCACTAGTGGAGTGCACAGTTACGTGAGGTTGTGTCACTGGATAGAAACTGTGTTCGTGCTGATTGTGTCTGTGGTCTTTAGGTCTTTCTTGTGTAATATATATCAGCAGAGAGGGCTGAATAGGCACAGCAATAAAGTGCAGAATTTGAAAGCAGGAAAGCCAGGAACAACTCAGACTGCGTCCCCTCCCCTCCCTGCCGCGAATGGATCAGATGTTCCAGGGGAGAAGGAGGACTGGGAGCCTTATTCTGACTTGTATCCTTGGAAAGAGACTAGGGAAATAGTTCAGCATAGGAAACAAGCAAGAATGAAATGATGGCCAGGCCCAATGTGAAGGACATGGAAGGACCGGTGACCCCGTGTAGAGTGTCAAATATATTGAGAAAAAAAGATTCTCACAAATTGTAAAAGCCTTAATTGTTACTGGAGCAGAAGCCTCCTTAATGTACAGAAATCCCAAGAAATTTAAAGGACAATCTGTAATTATTACTGGTTTTGGGGGGGAAAACAGATTGAAGCTGTGCAAACACAAATAGAAATGAAAATAGGGAACCTCTCAAAACAATTGTATTCAGTTATGATTGTTCCTGTCCCTGAATATATAATTGGAATTGATATTTTAAAGGGACTGACTTTGAACCTTTCTGACGGTTTGTATCAATTTGGAACAAAGAACTATATTAGTGCCTGGACAATTTTAGTCAGAAAATTAAAATGCCCCACAGTAAAAGCTTCTGGGGGTGGGGGGGGGGTGGTGGTATGAAGACATTTCGCAGACAATTAAAGACCTAGTGGATGCAGGAGTTTCAAAAAGCGACTACTAGAGCTTGGAATAACCGTGTTTGGCTTGTCAAAAAGAGTGACGAGTCATGCAGAATGACTGTGGATTTCAGAGAATTAAATTAACACACCCCACCTCTTACAACGGCTGTACCAGATATTGTCACCTTGATAGAAAAAATCCAGAAGCATTCTGGAACTTGGTATGCAGTAATTGATTGGGCTAAAGCTTTCTTTACCAGACCCAGTGCTGAGGAGCATTCGGATCAGTTTGCCTTCACTGGGCAGGGGCAACAATATATGTTCACCAGGTTGCCTCAGGGATGGTTGCACGATCCAACTCTCTGTCATCGTACAGGGGAACAAAATAACATGTCCCTTGCTCTTAGTTGCACCCAGGCCCAGACGTGGGTGCAGAGTGTCGTTGCAGGTATATTGAGAGATGGAGACAATGGGATCCTCCCCACTGTTATAAACGGATAAACGGACAAATCCTCTGAGCCAATCGATTTGTCAATATGCTTTTATTTTAAATAGCAATGTAAATAGCAATGTAAATAGCAAGCAAGCAGTGCTGGGTGGCCAGGCGCAGCACTGGGCGGCCGGGGAGTCTCCGCTCCACCAACGGCGCGCAATTTGCAATCTGCAAGAGTGCTTTTTATTTCCCCCTAGTTCCTCATTTCGTTGTCTTGCTGAGTCATCCGCCAGCCTCCTTTCTGTGCATGTCCTTCCTTGTTGCTAGGGGGGTCTTCCAAGCCCTCTGGTGGTCTTTTTGGTTGAAGGCTCCTCTTCTTCCTCGGTAAACTTTTCACCTTTCTGCTAGCGAGCATGCGCCCTTCAAACTTCTTTTTTTCAACCGTTTTGCAACCGGTTTGTGGTAGAGCTTGTGGTTTTCTACCACCTCGACAGCCACTTTTGGCAAAATAACTGTCGAAATGGCAACAGAGAGCACAAGCTCCCTGTCCTCCTGTCCTTTTTTTATTCAAGGCTCACATTCTTGCTTACATTAGCGGTTATTTTGCACATTCTTGCTTACCATACTATTTTAGCGACTAATTTTGCAACATTCTGTCCCTCTCTGTTCACGGATTACATTCTTGGTCACCACACAACTGAGATGCAAAAGATTGTGTGGGACACGGCCACGGAGAAAGAGTGACAACTTCAAGCGTAGTGGAGACCTGTGAACTTCACCCACGACAAGGTCCTCGACACAGTCATCGCCTACGTACTGACCGTGGTGGATGTCACCATGGAGAAGGTTTACCCCATTGTAGCCCTGAGAATTAACACCAACGAATCTGTGTTCTACCCGCCACTCTCCTCTGCCCGGACCACTGAATATGGGCAAGAGTGTCTGATAAAACATGGCAATTGGTAGATCTAGAAGTCTGTATTTTAGAACGGGGTCTGGGGTTCATATGGTAAGATGATGCCCTTAAGGCGAGCAATGTTTCCTTTGATACCAAGGAGGGTGTGTGCCATTTTGAAATCAATCCACAGAGTAATAATAAAACTGCATTAGTTTATGTAGGGAAAGGATGCGTGTGTTTTAGAACAAGGTGTAAATACATGCTAAGTAATGAAATTTATAACCAGACTGTGTTTAATGACTCTAATATGTGTGCTTGGAATGTAGTTATTATTAGAGGCTGAGATTTTGTGTATAAGCTACCTGTGTTTACCAGTCAATTGTTAGTTAGAAACTATACCCTATATTGTGGCATAAACCCGATTCCAATCGGTATGAGTTTGTTGCTTGTAAAAAAGATATTAAAGCGTGCAAAGTTACAACAGCTGTTAGAAAATGCTAAGGCAGAGGCAAAAAAGATCTTAATAACTGTGTGTCATGATAGCAACTTGTTACTGGATGAGGCAGATGAGACACTACCTTGATGACTAACTGAAGAGCCTGGGTCTGGCTAAGCGCCTCCTACCCAGTCGCTCTCGTGTGATTTAAGACTCCTTAAGCAGAGCAGAAAAGGCCTAAGGAAAGCCAAGGGCCATGTCTTTAGAAGGAAATAGAAAAGGAATTTAACACCATCTTGCTTGTGAAACCCGAGCAAGAAAATGGAAATATGTCCCCGCAATGAAATGTTATTTGCGAGAATAACTAGATGATAAAAAATCATGCAAAGTGCATTGTTGACTGCTTAGCCATGGTATAGGATTTTGTCTTGCAGAACCTGCATGGCTGAATCTACCTGTTTACTGCCACGACTCCTTCGGAAAAGGATATCATCCACGACACCTGGTCTGAAAAATCAGCTTTTGTTAATGGACTTTATCCTTGGGTTTAGACTGTTGAACCCTCAATTGCCCTCCTTATGATTGTTATTCCTTGTTTAGTTCCTTGTGGTGTACAATTAATTGAGTGCAATACAGGGAATGCGGTGGCAGTCATGCCTGAAGAAATGGATCAACCAACAATATATGCCACACTTGTGGAACAGCCGTGATTCACCTGTAAGTCAAAGGACTGATTGCAGTGCTAGGGCCTGAACCCCAGGCCCAGGTAAGAGTTGATTTACGGCTGAATACAACTCTGCCTTTGTAGAAGTACACAGAGCTCGCCTGTAAATTGCTTATGCTAACTCACACATAGGCCTGCCAGACTGCTTATGCCACCCTGCACAGTAGGACGCACCTTACCCCAAGTCCTCTGGAACTCCAGGAGATGAATCTGCTGGGATCCTTGCAAATGGACTACTGTGTATATTTCAATTATACTGGTAAAAAACAGTCTCAACTCCAGAAGGTTAATTTGTCAATACCTACCTATCAAAACAACACTATCTATCTAGTGTAATCATACAAGTAAAAATGCATCAGTATCAACTAACAGCCCAATAGCCTTACTGTCTGGGGTATTTCTTATCTGCAGTGATAGAGCATAGGGTGCTATTCCCTCCCACTTGCATGGAGGGCCTTGTAGTCTGGGGCGCTTGACGCTCCTGACACCAAACATATCCATGATATTAAGTCATACAAGGATGCATCACTACCACAGGGCAAAATGATCGTGCATGCATTTAATGACCAGTGTAGTGACGAAGTAACATTCTGGAACCTTGGTGAAATAATCGCTGCATCCATTTTCGCGCCGGGGTTGCCACTGAAGCTGCCCATAATCACCTCGCTAAGCTTGGATGCTGGCTTGCTAAACAGAATAACACAACTTGCTCTCTCTGGCCTATTAATGGACGTGGACTCGGTCCGACATGCCACTCGGCAAAACAGGGCAACTATTGACTTTCTGCTTTTAGTTCAAGGATGTGGGTGTGAGGATTTTGATGGCCTGTGCTGCATGAACCTATCATCTGATCACTCCAAGTCAATCCACAAAAGCATCCAAGAGCTGCAACAGCTAACAAAAAGGCTCAAAATGATGGACGGGTGGAACCCCTTTGAAGGACTCTTCCTTGATTTGGGCCCTTGGCTAAAAAGACTGTTGGTTGTTGCCGCAATGCTACTTTTAATCGTTTTCGGTATTATGCTTTGTGTTCCATGCTTGTTACAGTTAATGCAATTTATTGTTAAATGCACTCTGAAGCAAGCATGGCCAGTGCAAATGCAAAACAAAAAAGGGGGGGACATGGGAGAAGATGCTGAAGCAGTCAGTCTATTAACCCTGACCCTGCATAGGCCCTGGTCCAGCAAGCAAGGCCTGATAACCAGGAAACCATGGGAGTAGACACGACAAACTAAACAGCCTTTTGCTTAGCCATGTCAACGCAAGTTGTAAAGTTTCTAATTGTTGTACTAACTATATTTTGTTTATTGTTAGTGTGTCTGCCTTGTTTCTTATTATGTGTTCAACGATTGATTGATTGCTCATGTAAAAACAGCTATGGGAGTACAGTAGTTAAATAAAGAAGGGGGAGATGTGGAGGCCTACTTCAAGGACAACAGTACGGGATGCCTCGTTAGTAGATAACCAACCTCAAGGATGGCAGTGCAGGTGTTCTTCAGCAAACAAGGAGCAAAAGCAACTGTACAGCTGCTGCGGGACCGAGAAGCTGATTGGATAGTCTCAGCGTAAGCCTTTAGACTATTGACTTATTCGGTAACTGTGCTGTGCATGCTTGTAGGCAGTGCGGTATTGTATCTGGGACAGCATGGTATATAGGTTTTATCTGATGCTCAATAAAATGTCTTTGGTTCATTATTCTGGAGGCCCTGCTCTCAACACGCCACAGCCAGGGACATACGCAGGTTATGAGTAGGTTCAGCCCTTGGAAGAGATTCCTGTCTGTACCTTGCAAAACTCTCCTTCGATGACGAGGACAATGTTGGCACTTCATCTGGCGAGCTGATCTTTCTCAAGTTTTATTTATTTATTTATTCATTCTCTACTTTTATCATTGTTTTCTTATTGAAAAGAAGGATCCAGCCCCACAAAAACAGAGAGGAACATGCACTGCAACAGGTGTAGGTGCAAGAGTGGCTAGTTCACATGAGAAAGGGGAGGTGAATGTTCCCATGTTACTCTGGGATCTCTCTACCCATAGCTGTCCATATCTGATGCTTCTGTTATAAACGGACAAATCCT
>VWPW01003275.1:0-27798 GCA_013389825.1 Crypturellus undulatus | reverse complement strand
ACAGCACTGATCTGCTGTTATCCAGTCTGTGACAGGGCTACCAGGGACTTGGGGCCGCAGCCATGGGGACTCAAACACGCGTTTTCCATGTACCTTCCACCTGCATCAGCCAGGTAAGGTCCCTGCAAATGCACGTGATGCCCCTGGACAGCTTCACGCAGGGCTGCATACCCATCCAAGGACCAAGCTGAGCATTGGCCACGTCCCAGCCACAGTCAGGGCTTGGAAAGCACCCCAAAAGGGTCCCTTTGGCAGGGGATCAGTCCCCTGGTGACTGTGCAGGACCTGGCACGACACCCTCCTGCTCTGCTGCCAAGGTTTCAGCAGCCCCTGGTGCATCTTAAACGCAGTTCCAGTTTCAGACACCTAACGATGGCCATATCCTTGCTCCTATGATCTTTTGGACAAAGGCCTTTTTATTATTATTTGGTCCCCATAACCAGCATGCTAGTGCTCTATAACCTGACTATTTTATTTCACCAGGATTCCTGCAAGGTAGAAAACACCTCTGTTGTCCTCATGCTATAGCAGGAGGATCAGAGCAGCCTAAATCCATGAAACAGCAGGGAGCAGCACTCACAGCTCACCCTGCACAGACCTTCTCTAACACTTCACAGTTCGATGACAGTTCGCATCTTCGCCGTGTCTGACACCAGATTCGCAGGATTTCCCTCAGAGCAACAACAGATCAGCAGATTAAATTTCTCCTTACATTGAACCTCAAATGTCTGCTTGAAAAAAAATGACATGATCCTGGCGGGATCTGTTCCTAACAACGACACCAAGCCACATTCTCCCTAAGCAATCCCTCGGTTTGCTTGCTTGGTATTCACATCCTCCGCAATGGAGCAATTTTCTTCCCTGACATAACAATTACGGAGTAAGCAAACAGGTTATTACACATATCAAAATGCACAGCAGTTAAATGCTGTTAGGGAGCATCTGGGGCTTTTGACTGCTTTTGCTCATTCAGTCTTTTCATTAAAATCCCTGAAGGCCTCTGTATGTGGATGGAAGTGGTGCAGGCAACTAGGCCTGCAGAAGCACTTCTCAGAACTGAATATTCCTCACGAGAGCCCCTGCAACTCATTCCGAGACAGGCAAAATTCACCAGCATTTTTTCTGGCGAAGCATTGGGCTGACTGGAGGCAAAAAGAGGGATTCTGCTCTCTTGGCCCCCTCCTGCATCCAGAGGTGCTCACACACATGCTGTTGGCCACCTCTGTGCACCCCTGGGAGGACAGCATGGGTCAACCACAGTTATTTTCCTTTATGTGAAATGGGAACCCCAGAGAAGTCACAACTTCAGGTCACATCTTTAGGCCACTTAACAGAAAAATCAAATGTGGGTGGCAAGAGATCTTTTCTAAGCACTTGGAGTCCTCATATTTGGCTGAACAGGAAAGTTGCCCAATCAGTGGCTTCCCTATAACTCCAGTCCCCTTGTTTTGCATCCCATCTCAAATTGCATCCTTCCCTCACCTGTGAGATGTTGGACTGCGTCTTCTCGCTCTCTCTATCCCCCTCCGTTTTATCCGTCAACAAGCCTTGGACTTGGTACTCCAGGACGTAGCTGTCAATGAATCTCTCCAGCTCCTCAATTTCCTGAGAACGGCTACTTCCTGCCTCGGATGAGGCAGATGCCACAGACGAGTTTTCCATCACTCCAGGTAAGAAACTGAGAATGGAGGAGGCCTGAGAAAGAAAAAAGAGAGAGAAATTAATTCTTTGTCCTCTAAAATGCACAGTCTCCCCAGCAATGCCTCTCACACACACCACACAGACATCCCAGTCTTCCTTAAGGGATAATCACGAGCATCTATTTTGACTTTCTACAAATCCACTAATTATAAAAGGTGTCAGATTGGAAAAAAGAGCAGCAAAAGTCTATTGGTTATTGCCAACAGGATGCTTTTTGCTCTTCTCCTTGGTTTCCACCAAAACTTCAAACCATTCACTGGGATCCAAGCCCTATATCTTCCAGTAACCGTGAGGGCATTTCCTTTACGATATAGCTCATGGTGAGAACAACCCAAGAACTCAAGAGCAATCCCACTTAGAAACTGTTGCATGTCGCCCTGGACCAACAGGAGACGAGTTTTTTGACCACACCTAATGTATGCTCCATTTTTGGAGGTTTACATGTGGAGTGGAACTACAGATCACACCAGAATCTTTATGACAAGTTTTAATATAAGATATCCTCAGGAGGTGAAAATCTTCCCTGATCGATTCTAGAAATCCCACGGATACCTCAGCCAAGATGCTGAACCTTTAGATAGAGACCATGAGTGATTCGCTAAATGTTCTGTGTGCATTATTAAAACATATTTTTGATTGTTATAGTCAAAATACAGAGGGGAAAAAGGAAAGAGGATGGAAGAAAATACAAATAAATGCAGAAATCACATTAGATAGATAGTGAGGTCCTAGAGCTTAATTCAGCTACCTAATCATCTAGAAAAGCCCAGGGTACACTGGCCTCCAGTTCATACTCCATGAGTACAGCCATTTCAGGTGATCCGGTGTGTGCACAGAAAGTCACGGGCTGGAAGGGATTTCCAAAGGTCATGCAGGTTATTCCATATCCTTAATTCTGCCATTTTCCATGGAGTTTTCTCAAAAACCGATCTGCCTGATGCTGATCACATAGCAGTTCCATGGGGCTGACGTGTAAACACAGAATCTGCCTTATGAAGACTGAGTCCAGGAAGCAGAGATAATACATTGGGGAAATATTGCTATATAAGACAGTACATACATATACATGTATAGATAGGAGTCTTGGCCTCACCCAGGTCACTCTTTCGTTCTCACTGAAGGACACTGAGGACTCCCACACCAGATACTTGCCCACCACATGAGCAGGAACGTGCTCAAGCTGTACTCAGATGCAGCATGGAACCAGCTTTCACATCTGAAGTGGAAACAGGGCATATTTGGGTTCCTCACCTGCATAGATCATAGAATCATAGAATCATAGAATGGTTGAGGTTGGAAGGGACCTCTAGAGGTCATCTAGTCCAACCCCCCTGCACACACAGGGCCACCTAGAGCACGTGGCACAGGACTGCATCCAAGCGGGTCTTGAAGATCTCCAGAGGAGACTCCACAACCTCTCTGGGCAGCCTGTTCCAGTGCTCTGTCATCCTCACTGTCAAAAAGTTCTTCCTTAAGTTCCTGTGGAACTTTTTATGCCTCAGTTTGTGGCCATTTCCTCTGGTTCTGTCAGTGACCACCACTGAAAAGAGGCCAGCCCCATCCTCCTCATTGCCTCCCTTGAGGCACTTATAGACACAGATCAGGTCCCCTCTCAGCCTTCTCTTCTCCAGGCTGAACAAGCCCAGCTCCCTCAGCCTCTCCTCATAGGGCAGATGTTCCAGGCCCCTGATCATCCTAGTCGCCCTGCGCTGGACTCTCTCCAGCAGCTCCACATCCCTCTTGTACTGGGGAGCCCAGAACTGGACACAGTACTCCAGATGTGGCCTCACCAGGGCTGAGTAGAGGGGTAGGATCACCTCCCTCGACCTGCTGGAGATGCTCCTCTTAATGCACCCCAGGATGCCATTGGCCTTCTTGGCCACGAGGGCACACTGCTGCCTCATGGTCAACCTGTCGTCCACCATGACGCCCAGGTCCTTCTCAGCAGAGCTGCTCTCCAGCAGGTCGGTCCCCAGCCTGTACTGGTGTCTGGGGTTATTTCTCCCCAGGTGCAGGACCGTGCACTTGGCCTTGTTGAATTTCATGAGGTTTTTGACCGCCCAGTTGTCCAGTCTGTCCAGGTCCCTCTGGATGGCAGCACAGCCCTCTGGAGTATCCGCTACTCCTCCCAGCTTCGTATCATCTGCAAACTTGCTGAGGGAGCACTCTGTGCCTTCATCCAGATCGTTGATAAATAAATTGAACAGGACTGGACCGAGGACTGACCCCTGGGGCACTCCGCTCAACACAGGCCTCCAACTAGACTCTGCACCGCTGATCACCACCCTCTGAGTTCTGCCATCTAGCCAGTTGCCAATCCACCTCACCGACCACTCATCCAGCCCACACCTCCGGAGCTTGTCCAGGAGGATGTTGTGAGGGACGGTGTCAAAAGCCTTGGTGAAGTCAAGGTAGATGACATCCACCGCTCTCCCCTCATCTATCCAGCCGGTCATCCCATCATAGAAGGCTATCAGATTAGTCAAGCATGATTTCCCTTTCGCGAATCCATGCTGACTAGTCTTGAGCACCTTCTTGTCCTCCACGTGCCTGGAGACAACGGCCAGTATGAGCCGTTCCATCACTTCTCCGGGGACGGAGGTGAGGCTGACCGGCCTGTCGTTGCCCGGGTCCTCCTTCTTGCCTTTTTTGAAGACTGGCGTGATATTGGCCTTCTTCCAGTCCTCCGGCACCTCCCCCGTTCTCCAGGATCTTTCAAAGATGATGGAGAGTGACTTGGCTACGACATCCGCCAGCTCACACAGAACTCTGGGGTGCATCCCATCGGGGCCCATGGATTTGTTGGTATCGAGGTGTCTTAGGTGCTCTCTGACCCAATCTTCCTCTACCCTGGGCAAGTCTTCCTCTCTCCCATCTTCTTCTCCTGTCGCTAGGGCCTGGGACTCTACAGGGCTGCCCTTGGTAAACACTGAAGCAAAGAAGGCATTCAGCAGCTCTGCTTTTTCTGTGTTCTTCGTAACCAGGGTGCCCATCCCATTCACTAGAGGACCCACATTTCCCCTGATCTTCCTTTTACTGTTAATATATTTATAGAAGTTTTTCTTGTTATTTTTAACATCCCTTGCCAGGCTGCGTTCCAGCTGCACCTTAGCTTTCCTAGTTGCATCTCTGCATTCCCTGACTACGCGCCTGTATTTTTCCCAGGGGGCCTGCCCTTTTTTCCACATTCTGTATACCACCTTCTTCTGCTTGAGCATTGCCACCAGCTCCTTGCTCATCCACGCAGGTCTCTTGCCCCCTGTGCCTGACTTCCTACGCACAGGGATGCACTGCTGCTGGGTGCAGAGCCTTGGTGAAGTCAAGTCCAAAATACAATTTAGATAATGATAACCATTAGATGCCTGTTTGGGGAGCTGAACCAGGTGCTCCTCTGGTGATATTTAGACAGGGAGGGTTAATATGTACATGTAGATTATTGCTAGCAGAGTAAGAAGCCGTTATCCAGGAGCTTATGTTACCACCCCTATTAGGATAGTCTTATTCAGTGCACAGATCATCATGGAATTAAGGGTTCTACTGCAAAACAAAACCAGACCCTATGCACATGCCTACCAATAATTCCATCCTCTCTTCCTGAGACCATCACATGTGAACACGGCCTCCCCAAACACACACTTATACTTGACTTCAGGTGAGGTAAGAGACTAGACTGAAGCCGAGCATCTCTTCAGATGCGAACAAGCCATGAGAGCCTCTAGCAACTAAATGGCGCGTTCTGTAGGTGTGGAAAAGGCACGGAAAGGGACTCATGCAGTCACCTGAAGATACCAACACACCCCATGAGCCTCATGAAGATATTCAGCCTCACAAAAACAGCCATGGTGTTTTACTAAGCAAGATGGGGATTTACAATGATTTTCAAAGTATGAGGCATTCTCTGCCTGAGGACTTGCTGTACAAATGCTGAATCACAGCCCAGTGCTCATACAATAAATCTGATGCTCTTGGGATGTACCAGATTTCACGTGTGCACTCAAATCAAGTGCAGAGAGTCACCTGGGTTGCTGCGACGGGTGAGTTGCTGGAGGGAAGAGTGCGTCACGTCATGCACAGGTCATCACTGCAGCCCTGGGAGGTCTCGCAGACAGTGACTGCTCACAGCACAAGTGGACCCATTGGTCGAGGCCGCCTGCATTCTCGACTCAAGCTCATGGAGCTGCAGGCTCCTCGCTAATCACACAGCACCTTCTGTGTCTCTTAGCTCCCAGTCCCCAGGGACCCTTCACAAATTAAACACAGAAACAGTGCTAGGAGAGGTGACGGTTCCTACAGATCCCTGCATGCTGCAAAATACACACGGCAGCCCCAGAACACAAATCTCTGTAGCAAACTCATTTAGGTCTCCCAAATGCTCCAGCCCCAGCAGCAGGCACGGAGTGTTCTGGCTCATGGGTAAAGACCACAGAAATGGCAGGGATCTTCAGACAACGCAGCCCTTGACTATCCTGGCTGAGGGGGAAGGTGAGCAGTGAACCCAAAAGACAGGAAAATCCATCAAAAATAGTATTTTCCATGTGATATATAGCCTGAGGAACTGTCTGCCACAAGAAATCAGGGAGCTCAGGGCCTCACCAGGATCCTCAAAAGGAATAAACACAGCAAACATCCAATTTATCCTAGAGAGAAGAGAGGGGAGTTCCTACCATGTTGCAGGCCATGAAGGTTTCATCCCTTGCCTTCTTCACTGAAGACTGGTGTTTATAGTCTGTTTTGATACAAGGAGAAAATCATCAAGCAAATCCTCTATGAGTTACATGCCATCCGGAAAGGAAGAAGAAAAATCTGTTCCCGGCTCGTGTAATTTCCAGCTCCGAAACTACTGCTCATCTGTCACTTCTGAACAATTGTGGCTACATTTGGAAGCAGCTTCGAACGAGCAGTTCTGGCTTAAGGATTTCATATGCTCACAGAATTATTCCCAAATGTGCTCAGGCTGTCAAAAAGGCTCATTATGTAGATCAATAACACACATTAGCTCCTCAGTAAAATTGTGTGGCACAGTGAAAAGGAAGAAAAAAAAAAAAGAAAGAGAGAAAATATATAAAAAAAATGGAGTCCCAGAAATCATGGAGCCCTGGAGGAGGCCACGCTTGTCACCATCTGGTTAATTAAAGTCAATTATGGAACGGAAAGCATCAATTATTAAGTAGAAAGTGCTTAAAATAGAGTTGAAACCACAGCTGGGAGAATAGGTGGCTGTAACACATGTCCTCAAGGGCATGAAATTGTGCGGGGATGATAAATTGGCGGTGGGAGACACTGATAGAGGTGCCGCAATTTAATGGCATCACTTCCCAGCTGGAGCTCATGATGGAGGCTTGGCAGGCGCAGCCAGGGGGGTCTCTCCCATCCTCTGGGGTTGCATGAACACCAGAAGGGTCCTGCCATGTACAGGTCACAGTGGTGGAAAGGAAGCCAAGGCAAGATTAGGAAGATCCCAATATGTCACTGGGACATGGAAAACACACATTATGCAGAATAAAGCAGAGCAAGAGCTAGTACATAGCACTCTACTTTTTGGTGGAGGGATCAGCCCCATGACATGCCAGCATTTTGATGGCCAGGAATATGTCACACTGCGTCTTGAAATGGAAGACATGCTAGGGGAATTGGTTTGCCCAAAAGTCATGAATTCAGCAAACACAAATTGCAAGTCTGGGATGTTTCTAGGCCCCTAGAGAGAAGCTCTTTTGTCCACAAAAACAAGCCAAGTTCTGGCACCTTCATCTGCCTCTGAAGGAAACTGTAAAAAACAAACAAACAAACAAACAAACAAAACAACCAACCAACCAAACAAAAACAGCTTAGCAGAAAGAAAATTACCCTGTGCTCAAGGAGCGATGAGTTATCACATCGCATGGTGCAGGGCTGTCATTTTACCCAAACACCTTCGGAGCAGATGAATGGGCACTGACAGCAGACAGCCTGGATAGCAAGTTGATTGACAACCAACTCTTGTAACAAGATGAAAGACTCACATCAGGCAGGGTGTAATCTGCTTTACGTGCTTAGTCTGCACAGAGCTCGTGTGAATCATGTAATGACATGGAGACCAACAACCCGACGTGGTTACTCCAGCGATAGCTCCGTAACCTACTTACGGTACCGGCTCCACAACCGATATGTCACTGCCACCAAATATAGCACCTCAGGAGAGAGGCAATACACACAGAGTCAGCTCGAGATGCTGAGGATTTCCCCAACCCTTGTGCATTGCCTGGGGGACTGAGCAACTCAGATTGGAAGACTGCATCTATACAAGTGCTGTCAAATGAGCACCATGAGGAATTCATGTTTTGACAGCACTCTCTTCCTAGAGGCGGGTTACTTGGTTAGCACCACACTTGCCCAGCCACTACAGATAAAGGGTAACATCCAAACTCAGTGTTGGCACTGTTTTGAGCAAGGAGATGGACTAGAGATCTCTTGAAGTCTCTTCCAATCTGAATGTTTTTGTGATTCTAGGAGATGCTATTCAAGCACTTCACTATGGTTCACAGGTCTCATCTACTCTCTTAATCTACTTTTTCTATTTTCAGCTCCATACTTCATTCTGAGCAGTGTCTCCCTGTTAGAAGAGTCTCTGACAGGACAACTGTCTTCCCCACTCCCACCAACCTGTGGGGCTGTGAGACACCTCAGCACTCCCAGAAACACACTCAGGAGAGGATTCTTCTGGTCTCCATCCTCTAGGGTCTTTGCAAAGTAGGACCTTTCAGCTGATACTTATTGATCTCTGTGCTTTGTCCAATTTCAAGTGTGAAATGCATGTTGATTCCCTAGAACAAAAACCAAAAGTCACAGGTGTAGTTGATGGTTCCCTAATCTGGAGCAATACAGGTTTCACTTGAGCCAGCAGTAATATTTCCTCCATGTTTGAAGAAAAGCTCTTGAAGAAACAGGTTCCACAGTGCAAGGCCAGAATTCCCAAGGTCATCTGCTGGGTCACCAAACCACTTGTCCCTTCGAAAGAGACCAATTTTGGAGTTCAAACTGTGGTCCTTCTTCTTTGGTAGGAGACAAAATCAAGGGCAGGCCTGTTCACCTACAAGGGGAAAAGGCTAGCTATGTCCAGAACAACTTGAGGCCCTCTGCATGATGGACTCTCCATCCTGATGTCTGACCAACACAAACCCTTTTCTTCCTTTCCAGAATTAACAATCATCATCCACTGACCCAGAGAACTATTATCCCATCATTTGCTTTATATCCTGTTGTCCACCAGGAGAATGTCTCAACCTGATCATAGCCAAGAAAAATGCCTGTGAAAACAGCTGGTCACAGTCCTCCTTATGACTCTGTGGCCAGCATAGTGTCTATGCCTGCAACTGCCCCAAACTGATGCTTCACCTGAAGCTCAGATGAGGACAAGCTCCATCACACTCCCAGTTGGTTGGTCTAAGGGTTAACAACTACAGCCCTGACCCAGGTGTCTTTGGGTCAAGGCTGAATGCCCAGCAGAGCTGAGCCATTCTCACTAGCCTCCCATAGAAACAAATATTCCTAGGAGCTCTTTGAGGGGCACTGAATTTGCATTAGCATTGGCCTTCTTACTGCCAAAGATTCCCAGACCTCAAGCATGGTCCTGTATGGAAATTAATAGAGATCAATCCACATCCAACCTCTATTTTTCTCCCTCTGCTCCTCACTGCTCCACCTTCTGCCAAAAAAGATGCTATTCACTTTTTGAGACTGAAAACCACCTTACAAATATTTTCTATGATTTTCCATGTCACACTCATTAATATGTGCACATAACATATATGTGTATAAATATAAATAAAAATATAAATAAAGCAGTGTATAAATGGGTAAACTGTATATCATTACCCATTAATTGTTGACATTATTGCAATAGATAATTATTGTTAATAGCTGCTATTTTAAAAAGTGATCTAAATGGAGTTCTTCCTTTAGTCCTCTAATTGTACAGTTTTACCTTTACAGTTTTTACCATCCTCCACGCTGGTGTCAAACTGGAACAACTACCTGATGAGTCCCTTGGAAAAAATCCTTCCCTTAAGTGAAGGGCGGGATCTTTTAGCCCAGAAACTGCTGATGTGGCAGCTCTGCCTGCAAGACTGCTGCCCACACGAGATCTTTCTGATATCGCTTCTTACTTCATCTCAGCAAGATAATCTGAGACCCCAATCTACCCTTAAAGCAACAACTGCACATTCCCTTGCCCCTACCCAACTCCCAGTCTGGTAGGGTATCTTGATGACTGATAGTGCTAATGTTGTCATCGCCTTCCACTGAGTGCATAAAAAGCAACCAACTGCATCCAGGATGCCACCATCAGAACAAAATTACCAATTTATTACCAACTAGTGGCATGCAACTAAATACTGTTACACAATCCAATATTGACTTTGTTTTCCATACAGAAATGCCAAGGTAGGAAATACACTGAGGAGCTGCTGCTCCTCAGCACGCCTTGGGAAGTCATAAAGCTCACCGAGCTGGGGGAAAAGCTTGGGGATTTATGCTGGAAACCTCTTGAGGGTCAAGTGCTTGCCCTCACTCACAGCAGCACACGTGGGCTTGTCCTGATCCAAAGTTTCCTTGAATTTTGACTCTGGTGTTGGGCCTCGCTTAAGTTTGAACCCATGCTCAAGGTACTTATTTCTAATGTGTTCACCAAAGCTGACTCACTTAGGAAGTGGTAAAAGAGGGCTCGGAAAAAGCAAGGATTAACATGACCACTCCATGGTGAGGGTGCAGGCTCACATCTCTGGGATGCCAGCAGTTCTCCAAAGCCTTCCCATAACTCACCATCACTTGCCTCCAAAAGGAGAAAATGCTCTGCAGCAATTTGCTTTGAAAGAGTCTAGACAGGATTGGCTTCGAGTAGAGCTTGAGCAAAGCTAAGAAAACCCAGGATGCTCCTGCAGAAGTCTCAGCCCTGGTGTGGACACAGTAATGCAATGCTCATTCACAGCAGGGCTGCTCTTGGGCTAGACGAACTCAACAGGACTGCAGCCTGTGGGCAAGATGGAGCGAACACCAGCAGCCAAGTGCCAAAGCATCCCAGGGAGGCCAGGAAGTGCTGCTACTGCTTTGGCAGAGAAGAAAACTAGAAAAAGAGATTGATTTCCACATTTTTGTTGCTTCCGTAGGACGTGTGTTGCAAGCCTAAGAGAATTTCTCACACAGGGCATGTCTCCAAAAACTATGGGACAGGTAAAAGCACCAGGAGCATCATGCACACATACTCACATGGCGTGAGCGGGAGAAGGATTCCTGCCCTCCCCCCCCCTCCCAGCTACACTGCCAGGAGTTGCTACTTGCTTGATGCTAACATCTAAATAAGACAGCTGGAAGAGATCCATGCTAAACACAGAGTTCAGGCAGGATAGGCTAATGCAGGTACTTAGAATCAGGCATCTCAAGGTTTAAGTACCTTTATCAAAGTTCAGTTATTAAAAGCACCAACTACCCCCAAACCCCAACAAATGGCAAGTGTCCAGCTCATCTCCCCAACCACTTTGCCACAGGTGCTTAGATATGGGTTTAAATGACTCACTTGAAACATCCTACTTTGAAAATCTAGGTCTCTTCAGTCCTTATCCTTCAGCTAAGTGCTGAAAAAGCTCCCATGCTGATTTGCTGCTCTTGCATTATTAAAATGGAAGGAACAAAGAGCAGAATAGCACTTTTTAACATATTTACAGAAGCCTTAGACAGGCTGCACACGCTCTCTGCTATTTGCACTTCCCCGAAATACTACAGAGAGCCTCGGGCCAACCAGGTACCGCATGAGCTGTTTAGAGGCAAGTCTTGACGGACCCCAGAACTCCTCCAGCAGATCACTGAAACCGCTCCTGCCATATGGGATTTATCATGCCATGTTTTGCTAAGAACAAGAGATGCTTCCTATAAAAGGAAGCTGCAGTGCAAATTCTTCTTGTATCAACAGGGCCACCTCATGCTGCTCTGCCCTGGGGTGGTGATGGTGATTCACTGCTCAAGTACGTGCTGGAGAAGCATCCCGATGGGAAGGCTCTGGATGGGCTGTCTGTGGATTTATTCCTCCCTTGCTTAGAAGTGTTGTCATTTGTGGTTTGAGTTCATCTCCTCTGCGAGAGGATCCTTCTGCTTGCCAGGATCAAATGTTGGGCAACAACATCTCAGCCCTGCAGCCAGTAAACATCTCAGCCCAACGACAGGAACTCGCCCTCAGCAAAGCAAAGGTCCTTGGAGAGAATCTCCGGGGCTTTCAGGGGATCATGCTAGTGGCTCAAAGCAAACAGTACTGCCCCACAGTCTGACCTTCACCTGCAGCAGATTCACAGCACCACTGCTTCCTTGTGCAATCTGGTCCACATACCAGTGGCCACACGGAGTGAATCCAGCAGAAGGAATGAAATGCCACGACATCCCACTGCAACAAGCCAGGGGAAAGCAGGGCAAAGACATGCAAGGTTGCTCTGCATCTGTGGCCTCCTATAATCCAACAGGCTCCATTCACTTTGGGTCCCCCCGGACGGACACACAGCCCACTCCAAGGAACGTGCCGGAGAGAGCAGGCGAGAGGCTCCAACCCAGACCAGGCCCATAGACATGTTCTGTCCACAAGCCCTAACATGAGCTTTTGTGTCTCCTGCCTGACTTCTGACTTTGGTCCCAGTGCTCTCTACTGCAAACCACTGTGGGACCTTCCCCCCTGGGAGGTGACACCCTACCTTGCCCACCCCCTTGCTAAGAAGCACCCGGGCAGTCACTCACATCCTGCTCGCCTGTTGTGCTCTCCAAGCTGCACTTCAGTTCCCTCAGGGCCCAGGTTCTGCCCATTGTTCAGCTAAAAGCCCTAAATTACCTGCTTCCAATTTAATATCCATCTCCAAGTAGGCTGAGTGTTCCCGTCAAGGAGTAAATGCAGTGCCTTCCCTGTTCTTACTGGTCACAAAGAGGTTATAAATTCACCAAGAGGTAAAAATCTAGCTCTGAAAGGCCACAGACACGCAGTTGTCCAACCCAGGAGGCAAAAGATGCTGCTCAGACCACACAGTGAGAGCACCTGTTCCAAGGCACACGACTTATCTGATACAAATCACCATCCATCACAAGTCCACAATACATGACTGCTAAGAAATGTCCTATTTCTACAAGAGGCAGGCAGTGTTTTAGCAAGCAATGTGAAGGAAGGGCACACCGAGAAGATACTTACACCTTCACTGATGCCCCAAGCAGACACCAGAGCCCTGCAATAATCCATGAGTTTAGGGTCACACTGGTTAGCCCCTTTGTGGCGCCCACAGCCCTTCATACACTTTGATTTCACAAAGTGTTGGCCTAATGTCCTCGCAGCAGCAAGTGGGGAACAACCTCTGGCTGCCTGTGCACGTGGAGGTCTGAACTACCGCCTATCTCCATGGCACCTGAGCTCAGCACTGGGCTCACTTCCCACAATCTCCTTTTAATGAGCTTCTTTCGCAGTGATATTTTCTCTCCTCTCATGCAGCAGATTTCCAACAACAAGCAATTAGCAATGTGTCTAAAATGGGGCGAGCATTGCAGCGAATTAAATGAGCAGTTTTCTTCGTTGCCAAAGGCTAACTTTCATCTCAAGCAAATGGTCGAAACAGTCACTACAGAAAATGAAAATGATCAAGAGGAACCACTATTGCCTGTACCCAGGTATTACCATATCTCTGCAAGAGCAGATGAAGCATCACGTGTATGGCCTGGATTTGCTGCTCCTCAGCAAGTAGGTTTGGGGTGGCAAAATGTAAAGCACAGCAATGGAAATCACTGCGTTCTGCATCCAACCCCCTTCTAATTAAGCTCTGAACACCTTTGAAAACTGTATTGAATTCCTGTCACCGCACCCAGCCTTGGGCTTCTTGGATATTCATGCATGGTGCCTGGCTGAGCATTTCATATATTTCCTCATCCTCTCGGATGTGGTTTCGCTACCTGGCGATGCGGAAAACCTCGCACGAAACACTGGAGGCCAAGCAGCTGTCACCCTGCGGTGACATCCAGGCAGTTGGCAGGTCACAGAGTGCAGAGCAGGCACAAATCACAGCATATCAAAACAAAGCTACCTGCACTAGAAACAGGAAAAGAATCCCACAATACTCAGCAAGAAGTTTTCTGGTGGTGACAACTTGGTGACAACTGTGCAGTGTCTACCAAGTGGTCTGCCAAGACAGGACAGCAAGTCCAGGAACAACCAGAAAGCAAAAATTCCTTTTAACCCAACCAACAATTTACTGTCCAGCTTGCTTCACTGTGATAAGAAATCTTTGAGAGCTGGGAGGTAGATTTTTTCCTCTTTTAACAAAAGCAAAATCTCTGAACGTCCAAAAGCAAGAACACTTCTACTCCAACAAATCAGATTGCAGACTGGATTGCCTTCCTAAGAGACAGGACCACCTAAGGGACAGAGCGGAGCTGCTACCTTCTTGACAGCATGGATGGTATCAAGAAGAAGAAACAAGAAAAAGCCACAAAACCAGAAGGCAATTAAGAAAAGCCCTGCCCCAACTTTGGGAGGTGAGTGGGAAGAAGTACTAACGCCATCGCTTACGAGTCTCGTTTTGTCTAGACTCACTTGAAGGCACTGCCCTGCTCTCCTCTGCAAGAGGAACCAGGTGTCCTAATCATGTTCTGCCCTCACCCAAAACATTAGGAAGACGCTAAATCCTTCCCTTCTACCGCTTCGAGCAGATCGCCCAAGACAGGGGAAATGGTTTAGGTGCTATAGATTGGGAAGACTGGTCTGCCCACATGGGCTGATGCTGCAGGACATGGGGTCACCAGCCAGGCATGGCCTCTGTCACAAGCCCCTGGCTGCCATGGGACACCAAACATGCTCTGCCCTCCAGGTTGAGGTCCTGTATGCTTAAAAATAAATAAATAAATAAAAATAAAGCATGGAAATATAGCAGCAGTTCTGGAAATTAAAAAAAAAAAAAAAAGCAAGCGCAGCCTAAGTTTTAAAACTGTAACTTATGTTGGTTTATACTATGAAGTGGGACTTGGTAGTTAGACATCACCTGTTTCCGTGTTCCCTCGCTTCCGCTAAGAATAAAACAAAAGCCCACATATTACAACTCATTCCTTGCATTTTTTTTCACCTTTTCCAAAGGAACATAGAATCCAAAAGCCCAGTTTGAACAGGCAGCAAAATAATGCTCATTTCTCATGTGCTCCCCCAAGAAAGCAGCATGCTGCAACTGCCTCTGGCCTGAGCTTCAGTTACAAGATACCTATTCAGGAAGGGAAACGAAAAATGCTCCCTATCCAAAACGCACACGGGGAGCGGGTTCACCCATGTGCCAAGCACACAACAAGGGAGGCAGAGAGCAAGGTCTTCGCTGCCGATGTGAGCAGTTCCCAAGGACCTCGGGGAAGCTGGGACATCTCCTTCACAGTTGAGGGTTGCGAGCACGTTCAGGGAGCATGTATGGTGCCCAATGCTGCAGGCAGGAGAGCCCGGGCCCCATGATGCTGGCACGCCCAGCGCACAGGATGTGTGTGCCAGCAACGACGAGCTCACCTGCACAATTGTGCTCTTCAAATGGGCACTCGTGCCCTGGCTCCCAGACAGGTAGAGCATCTCCCTCAGGACTCACATGCACTGCTCTCTGCCTCCATGCCCTTAAACCAAGCCAAACACTCGCGTTAACCACAACCTTTCTGCTCGTCAGAAATGAAGCTGTCCTGTGCTCCAGGCAGGAAAATAAGCAAAAACATGGGAAAAGACAGAGAGGACAAGGAAGGGAGCCATGTTCAGGCCATCCCAGTGTTCAGCTGCTGAGTGATGTGTAGCAATAGAAATCTGTGGTTAATGTTGCGCAAGGAGGCCCAAAATTGTCCATAGCCAGCCAAGGAATGGAGAGATTAGTGCCCCCTGTGGGAGAAGAGCCACTTCGAGCTTCTACTACATTTAAAGATGCCACAAGCCAGGAGCTACAGCTGCTTGTAGGATAAAATGGGACTAAAAAGGGCTAAAACCAGCGTCCTCCTCAGCAGTCTGTACCTGATCCTTGCCACGTGGGCTGGACATGGTCCAGACAGCGGATTTCAATCTCAAAAAGTGACTGCTTTTCCTAGCAATAGAAGCAGTGATTCTTTTTCCAACCAGATGAATTGTCTCATTTAACCAAGCTCTCTGATTCACTTGGACAAAGAGGCAACTGAAACATAATGTTTTATGATTGCACCAGATTGCCTGCAGCAAAGAGCAGGTCTGTCCTTTCACTCAGGGAGCAATCACTTTTCCACCCTTTGCAATAAATTCTCTCTGTGATTTAATAAGGAGCGGATGGCTTCATTTAGCAGGAGCACTCAGAGAAGGTTCATTATTTCCTCCACCCCTATATAGGAGAGAGATCCTGGAAGGCAGAGGAGGAACTGGGAGGGCTCCCATTCATCATGCTGGCACCTGGCTGCCAGTCGCCAGCCTGAGACACTGTTTTGCTTTCTGCAGACAATAAATGACCATCTGGTGGGAATAACTTCCATCACAGCCTATCCAAACAGACTGGAGCTGGCGCCCGAGCTATGCAAAGTGCCACGGGGGTACAAAGCTTGCGGTGATGCTCCCTGCTGCAGCCAGCTAACGGAGAGGAGATGGGATGTAGCCACCAAGGCCTGCAGACTCTCACTTGGTATGGGATCCACCTCCTGGTCTCCCACCTGGTTTCTGTGTTTTACAAGCACCAACGCATCTATCCCGCAGGAAAGGAGGGCCAACTGCGACACTAGGACATGGAGGCGAGTGCAGTGGGATGTGAAGCTTGCTGAGTTGCCACTAGTGACACCCACACACGAGGAGCTGCTGTCCAGACATCAGCCCTCGGCTGGATACAGGTTTTATTACTCAGCTGGACCAAATCCCCCGAACTGCTCTGGTGACATTTCAGGAAGAGGGGCCGGCTGGAGAAGCGGCAGGGGATTCGCCCCACGGAGGGTCATGCATGACTGGGAGGCACTTTGAGCCACCGAGCAGTGCGGTCCTGCTCAGCGCAGTTGAGGGAGGACACGAGCATCCGTTTAATCAGCACCCATTGTCTGCAAGGTCTCGAGGCGCAGAGCAAGTGACCACTTGCCTGGGGCTGCGGGCAGGCTTGGTGGGTTGCTCGCTCTGAGTTTGTCGAAGAGGAAAGGGGAGCATTTGGAGCAGAGATGAGCTGCGGATTGGGGGCATTTGCAGCCACATGCGGGTCGTGGCAGGAAAGTCGGAAAGGCACCGCTGGGGGCTGGCACTGCAGGGGGAAAAGACAAGAAGAGATGCTACGGAAGCAACCGTCCCGTGTGTCCTAAGCACTGGGTGCGGAGCTCCAACCAGCTCTGCTAACCCTCCTGAGAGCAGGATGCATGTCCTGGCCTCGAAAACAACCCCGAAGGCAGGACCAGGCGCTGTCCTCCCTTCAGAGCACTCAGAGCCAGGCTCATCTAGCACATCCCTCATCCTTCCACCAGCCTCTCCTTCATCACACTTTCCCCGGCACAGGTAGCTGCAAACTGTCCTCTCCAGCAGGGTCGCTCCATGTCTCAGCATGGGAGATGCTCGCAGGGCCTGGACGGATGGGGAAAGACCTACAGTAGATGCTCTGAACCCAGTTCTTCTCCTGACTCACTTTCCACAATCAAAACCTGCTCTCAAATCTGCCCCCAGCTTTTAATGCCTGGGTCACGAGCCACGGAAAGGAGTTAAAAAACAGCTTACCAGGATAACGTGTCCCTTAACGAACCAGCCCCACAAATAGCAAGAGAAGAACCTCCTCAGACAGGAATTTTAATGCATTATTGCCTGGTCACCAGCCTCACTTTGAGGCCTTAAGTGCATTTTTTGGTGCAATCACCTTCAGGCTTGTCCCTCCAGACAAGTGCTGCTCTGCACCAGCAGGGCAGGATGGAAGGAGCCCGTTAGGCACCACATGTCCCCCAGAAGTGCCAGGTGGCTCTGCCCTGGCCCTGCCACCCTGCCCGCACATGCCAGGCCATCAGATGCCTCCCCACCCTGACACCACGAAAAGGTGACAAGAAGTTAGCCATGACAAGCCAAAGAGGAGCAGCCTGCTGGCTCCCTGGGGGTAAAGGCGCTGTGAGCAGCTATGTTCAGCTCTCGAGGGATTGCCAGTTTTGATTATAAAAGTAAATAAGGCAGCTCAACTGGCTAAGCCCTAGTGAATGGGAGAGGAACAGATTTGGGTAATAACAAGAAAATGCAAATGACAAAGCTTTAGTGCATTTTACTTGCCAATGTCATTATTTCAGCCAGATGGTTAGGGCACATTTTGCAGAATCATCTATAAAACAGGTGTTTGGGGCTGGTTTGTCCCTCCCTGCCATCTCTGGCTCCCAGAAAGAAGCACAGGCAGCCCGGGCTCATCACTGAGCAGGACGAAGAGGAAGGCTGTGCTCTATTTTGTAGAGTCCTTTGGGAGGTTCGTGCAAACGGATGGGTGGTGGGAAAATCTGGAAAAAGCAGAGAAAGGGGCTAGAGCAGGATGTCTTTCTGTGCATGGCCCTTCAGACAGGCAGACAGGCTGCTCAGCCTTCACTAGGGCTGCTGCAGAGCCAGTGTCCTTGGGAGAAGCAGCCTGGAGCCCAGCCACGATTTCCAATCCCACATGGAAAGCAGGACGTGACACTCGCAGCCGGGGTTGCTGAAGACCCTGCTGTAACAGGGAGCCTGCGGCGAGGATGACAAGCCAGGTCACGATTCACTGACCTGTTATAGAGATGAGCCCGAGATCAACTGAGCTTCAGGAGTGTCTATTTACCTCCAGCAACAGGAATGATAGTCTAGACGGCTGGCCCAGATATGGCCACACAGACCTCCACACCTAGCACCTTAACATCACTTAGTGCCAAAGTATCCTTGACATTAGTGTCTCCTGCAAACTGCAGCTCTGGATCTGCCAGCTCAGCATCCATGTTTCTACTGGCATGGTGATGGCAGTGAGGAAATGCAGAACCGCAGCTTCCTAAAAATGGTCAATCAATGTTGCTCATGTCAGCGACTCCCTTCCTAAACTAACAACAAAAAATAGGAGATTAAGGCCAATGCTTAGAGTCAGAGTTTCTTGCCAGGATGTTACACATGGACCCATATTCTCTTGCAGGTGTCCCCAGCGACAAGCTGGAACCACCAAACCTGAGTGTACGAAGTAGAGAGCCAGAGCCAGACAAGGAGCAAAGGGGACAGGGGCTCTGCAACTAAAGCCATGGGAATTACTTGGGTTTATCAAGAAAAAAAAATGCATGAAAGATATGAACTGGTAAAGTTTTGGGCTTCCAACTCCTACATGCACACACAGTTTCACAGCAATGAATGAACAGGCACAACTGTCACCGTGACCTGGCACTGCCCTGTTGTTTGTTTACTAAAGTCAAAGCCAGGTCTTAAAGACTGGGGTGGAAATGGCTTTGATCATCTCAAAGTAAACTTCAACTCTTGACTAGAAAAGGGAACATTTGGGAAAGGCTAAGCCTTGTCTTAATGAAGATGACATCTGTGATGGACACTGAAAACCCACATGGAAGTTGCACTTCATGCTCTCCAAGACACAAACATGCACTTCAGAGCAGGGACGGGAGAGCCTTTACTTGTCTTATCAGGTAACAGGCAAAAGATAACCCGAGTGTGCTGAGCTCCTGGCTCAATACGTTCGTTTTTAGGCAGTTTAAGCTGTATGTGTCAGGACAAGAACCTCGAACTTGTCCCCTATAAGGGCAGACAAGCTCAGTCTCCAAACCCCGAGCTGACCTCCTTGCAAACATCATTTGATACAGATCCCAGCACAACCACACGCACATGTGCCACATGCCAAACTCCTCATCCCAATTAAAAACAAAACATCGCTTTCAGTGCACTCAATCCATCCGTTCCACCCACAGAGCAGGGAAACGCTGTCTGGACTGTCAGTTCACCAGGAACATCTCAGAAACAGAGTCGGGAACAACGCAGGACCCAGCTCTGTGTCACTGTGACTCACACATGCTGAAAGGCTTCACAAGTGTCGCTGACACTGCAAACACTCAACTATCTATCATCTGAGCTGACACAAGGGGAACGCTCGCTTGAAACAAATACAAAAGTGTAACATCTTCCTGACCTACTGTGCTGAGGCTACAGACAGACAGGAATAGTTAAGCCAGGTTTATCTTAGAGACCTAAATAGAGAATATATTACCCTGTAACATTCCATAAACAGGCCTAAAGGGAATTCATGATCTACCAGGTGGAATAACTGGTCTACAAGCCTTCTCTATATGAGAGGTGAGACTGTCTGTCCCTTCTGGATCTCCTACCCAAGGATTTAGAGGGTTTCTGTAAAAAAATAATAAATATTACAAGATTAGACTTAATTTTTAGAGTGTGTCTGGGTAACCATGTTGGGTAAGCGCATAGCAGCTCAGGAAAACCACACCAAGAATTCACTAAGTTTCTCCACAAATTCTTCCAGGCTGCTCAGGGATAGTGCCAGAAATATTTATTTTGACAAGTTTGCCTCACGACCCAAAAGGAAACACAGTTCCCAGAGACCTGGGGGAGGACCGGAAGCCCCAGGACCACCCAAGGACATCGGAGACAAACGAGATCCATCCTTCAAGAGAGCCGGGTCCATGTGGAGGCTCCCATCCAGACACCACGTGTGGCAATGAGACCCAGCAGCCCTGCCCACTGATGCTTTCCACGCAGTGAGCGGAGGACCCATGGGTAGGAACATGATTCAGATGCACATCCATGGAGTAGTTTTGAGTAGCTTATGTCATGGCACAGAGCTCAGAAGCATTTCACCAGCAATCCAGACGGGAGCAGGGGTACGGTTGGAAACATTAGCACAGACACACTGCGAGCACCTTCCCGCACCGCGCGTCAGCCCCATCAGACACTGCAGCAGGGATCAAAAGGGCTTGGGCAAAGCTCTACCAGCATCCGAGAAAGCGCATTCCCAAACCTCACGGCGTTGGCCGGCCTCTAATTACACAAGGGATTAACATCCCTGAAGTTAATTAGAATGAGAAGGCAAAGGGAGGATTTTAATTGCAGCAAGAGGGAGAATTGCTTGCAATGGCGGCACAAACTTTGTGTCAGGGAGCCTCCTATTCATGTACCTTCCACTGCAGAGAGGCAAAAGGAGAGCTCCGGCTATTTAGCTTCCTTTAGCTGGAAAAAGAAGCTAGAAAACAGCAAGTAGAAATGGCACAAGAGTAACTAACGATGGGAATGGATAGCAAGGAAGATGGCAATTTTAGCATCTCCAAAACTTTTCAAACAGGGGCTGCCACTGTAAAATACGTCCTTGTTCAGCCAGAAGTGCCTGAATTAGTTAAGCATATTCCAAAGACCAGCTCTGAGCACAGCCCTGCACGAAGCCCCGTCCCTTGTGTTCCATGGGTCTGGTTGGACCATTACAGGGATCTTTACAACCCATGAATTAAGTTGCTGAGCACTTGAAAAGACACTTCCAGAATATGTGGATGGTCAAAGAAAGCATGAAGCATCTCTACAGCGTGCACAAGTGTCCAGCACTTCCCAGGACCACCACCTGCTGCAGCGGGAAGTAGAGAGGACATTAGCACTGAGCTAAACGCACTGAATAATCCTCCAGATACGGAGAATTAGGATGCACATGGGCGAGCACCTATGGCCAGCTGTGCTTGCACGATCCAGCCCTCTGTGCAACTGCACCGTCCTTTCCATAGTGAAGGGCAAGATGCATTTATTGACTTTGCCTGCAGTCTCTTGAGGAACCAAATCCACTTGGGTGGAAGCAAAAAGACTGAACAAGTAAAGTTAGTTTAACCCCTTCTCTGCAAGTCAGCACTTGGCAGAGATGCAACTTTTCACAGTCACATTGTAACAGCCACAAATAAATTAATGTCATAGAGCCAAGGAAATAAGAATTCATTCGCTTATTGGCCAGCAAGACAGAACTGGCCTTGTGTATTGTAAATACTTCTGGTCAAGCCATTTCAGCCAAAACCCTGCAAAGAAAGAATTCCTTCTTATTTTAGGGTTACAATTTTTAACAAAGTATTTCTACTTTTATTTCACAGGGATGTACATAAAATTTCCACGTCTCCTTCACAGAATACACAAAAATATCATATTTCATTTTGGATTGAATAAAATATCTTCAGCTCAACATTATTTTCTTTGCTGTTTTAATGGAACTAAAAAGAAAACTATGCTGACTGATCCCAGACAAAAATCCTCTTTCAGAGCAGTAATTCTGAGGCCTTTTGGAGCAATGTTCCAGAAAAGAACAAGTAATTTAAAATGTAGTTATCATTTTTAAATATCTGTTGTCAGCTACAGAGTGTCACCTAAGTTACTTTTTTTCTCAAAAAAGAAAATAAAAAGAACAGCAAGATGTGACACACATATACCCCCTGCCAGAGAGAGAGCCAAGCGCCATGCACAGCAGCCCCAAGGACAACGTGCAACCCAGCCTGATGAGCCCTTCCTGGCCCTCTGCTCCCAGGAAGGTACTTGGCTTCCTAACAGCTCCTCCATGCACTGTTCTGCCCTGCTGGAAAATATTTACTCGGCAGAAGCTTTTGGCCCTTATCTAGGATAACATCGGCCACAGAAACCCCAGTGGCAATAACAGGTTGATAGAGCCTGGCAGCTCCCCCTGTTCTCCACTTCTGCCCTGTCTCCCACATCCTCTTCTGCCTCTCCGAGGCCCTTGGGACCAAAATGAGCTCAGCTGGATATTCTGCAGGACATGGGGGTAAAAAACAGGCATTTTGGAGGGCGATGCCAAGTTGTTCTGACCCCTGCAATGGGCAGGCTCGGAGCTGGGTCCACAGGGAGCTTAGCCATAAGCCCCGCCACGGCAGGGGGGCCGTGGGTTGTAATTACCCAGGTGATTATGTTCTGCAGAGGTGCTGAGACAACATTCAACTTTCTTCTTTGCACAAAGAGTCCACGTTTATGAATGGAGAAGATGCAATGTTTTGCTGTTTGGTTTCGTTTTCTTTTCTGGGTCTGCTTTTGCTTATTTATTTATTTTAAAGCAGCTGTCAAATCCTGTTACTGGGCTGTAAATCCCTGTCTTGCAGGAAAAGCATTTGGCACCTTTGGAGGTAGCCAACCTGCCCCAACCAATCTGAACACGAGGGAGCTGCTGCTGCCTCCCAGAGGGATTTTTGCATTGTGAAGATTTCTACTTGTTTAAGGAGAGGGAGGGCACTCCACTTTGTCCATCTCTTATCCCGAATAAACCCTGGCAGGAGGGAAAGCAGAGGGGGCTGCGAGCACTGAGGTCAGGGTGGCAAGAAGAGCAGAAGACCAAGAGGGGTCTTGCAGAAGGGAGGCAAAATCAGACTGGGCCAAAACGCTGGACCCACAGGGAGGGCACAGAGAGAGAATTTGCCTCTGTTTCTCCCCACGTCTCCACAACTAAGGCAGGCAGAGGATTTTCTGCAATCTGGCAGAGCTCAGAGCACCCTTGGGGCTTGAGGACTAACCCCACCAGGTGGCAAAGCAGCAGAATGGCCGTGGAGGCCAGCGGGAGTGGGAAAGGCGGTTTGCAAGTATTTTGCTGTACCTTATTGCTCCTGGTCCAGATCTTATTTTTTGGTTTACATAACATGAGTGTGAAAAGAAAGAGAGAGAGGAATCAAAGTGTTGCAGTCAGCCTGGGGCCGGTGAGGGGCAGTGTCTCCTCGGCAGATGGGGGACTGAGCAGAAGAGGCGGGAGCTGCAGCCACGCGGCCAGCAGGTGACCAGGAAGCTCATTGGACGGCCTCGCGTGGTTGGCGTGGGATCACCTCGCTGCTTGGCTGGGTGGGTTGCTGGGCTCTGCGTGCTGCCGGGCAGGGCGGCAGCTGCTCCGGGTCGGGAGCTCTATAAGTGGCATTTGACCCTAAATAAAGGTCTTTGGCTCACCATCACAGGGACCCTGCTCCTCAATATGTGGGCATCAAAGAGCAGCTCGGAGAAACCAGGCAAGCCTCCTAAGAGCAGGGAAACCTGCATCGCCTAGGGAGGAGCAAGCCACGTAATTAGGTCAGCCGTTGATTAGCCTTCCCCAAGGCACTGAGCATGTGAAGTGCTGCTGCATTTCCAAAGAGTGGCAATATCCCCCCAAGTGCCCCAGGCTTGGCTCCAGTGTGGCTGCAAGGGCCACGGCAGCTGGGAGCTCCCGTTTCCAATGGCCCAGAGCAGCAAGTGCCATGAGGGCACATGCGGGCTTTGCCCTGCGGGGAGGAAGGTCAAGGCTTCACGTTACCAGTCTGCTCCTTCCTGGAAGGTTTGACGTTTCTTTTGCCCATCTCGGCAGCCTTGAGACGTGACCTAAGAGGCCGATCGAGGCCCAGGTACAGCCTCAGAGTGGGAATTTTGACCCAGCTACATCCAGATGTTCGATACGGGACCCTGTAAACAGGAAGGGTAGAGCAGAGGAGAATGTGTTCATGGTGCTGGTCTTACCCCCTCCCGCTCCTCCTCCTTCCCCGCTTCTGCCAGGCAAGGACCATCATCTGCCTCCAACTTAGCAGCCCTGCGCCAGGTGCCAAACCTCCAACCCCCAATGGCTCTGGAGGAAGTGAATGTGTTGTTGCAGAAACAGCCTCTAAACATTTTCCAGTTTGGATCCACTAAAAATACCTAAGCTCTGTTTATGCTGCCAGGGTTGGATGCTATTACTATGGGAGCAAAAAATGCCCTTCTCCAGGGTTTACTGGGACATGAAATCCAACCATTTGCATGGAGCAGTGTAGGACACAAGCCGAGAGCTTGGCCTTCTGTCACCCTGCTGCACCACTTCTGCTGGTCTTGGACCAAAAAACTGCAGATACCAGAGAGCCTCTCCTGAAACACGCACAAGCTTTGCCCTATTACTGGCTTACACAGAAGACCTCATGCTGGATGTTCATCTTTGGCCTGCAGGCCCCTCTCTTCAGCCACCTCTCATTTCATTCAGTTCTCTGGCCTCCCTGTAGCACATGGCAAATGATTGGCTTCAAGTTCTGTATGTTGAAGTAAAGTTCAATGCTTTTTTTTTTTTGTAAAATAATTGGCTAATCAAACACATTGCTTTTCAGCCAACATTCCCCCTAATGCTTTAATCAATAGATACACTCAGAAGAGACAGAACATGTTCCAGGTTTCATTTGAGGAGCCAGAGGACAAGGCTATGGCTTCTCATTCACGTGGCTTGATGCTGTGGAAGTCGATAAAAGAAAAACTGGAAGCTGGATGAACACTGGCTAAAATGACAGAATTAAGTAAATAAGTGGAAAATTTTAGCTAGAGTTATTACCCGTGAGAAGAAAGAGAAAGGGGCTTCACTGGCTGGCATTTCCAATCAGACACAGAAAAAGGTCTGTGGCATTAAGAGGTGGAGTGGAGGACTCGCTAACAAATCTGCCTCCTGACACCCAATTAAGACAGATCGGAGAGTCCCGCCGCCACAGACACCGAGCGGTCACGCTTTACAGCAACTATAAGTCAGCCAACTAATGGCCTCTGGCAGGTTCATGATTTGCTTGGACTGCTTAACAGAAAGAAAGATCCACCTTGACCAGCAGCAAGCAGAGCACAGAAGCCTTATGAAACCATTCCCAGTTGATGACCTTACCACTGCCATGCAAATATTTACCTTCGCTGCTACATTTCCATGAATTTAGGATTATAAGAGGGTTTTTTTCACCTTATCACCAAACAAGTCTAAAGCACTTGCCATTAAACTTTAAAAGCTCGAGGGTCTCTCAGTTTACTCTAGTGGCCAGAACTGGTCAGGAATGTGCTTTGAGCCAGGTATTGTAAGTAGTTTCATAGGTCTTTACTTTCTGGGGTTTCTTGTAAGATCCCTGGAAACCCTCAGTGTTTGTTTTTAACCACATCTTCCTCAGGAATATCTGCTGTTGGCTCTGACCAAACTAGACAGGTCTGATTCAACAGAGATCTCTGTAAAAATCAGGTGGGTCTTATCTACTCTGGGGCTTGGTTCTTGCTGCGGGATCTCGGGCTAGTTAAGGGACATGTTCCCAGAGGCATCAGCAGCAGCAAAATATAAGGACACCCAGGCAGCCCCTGCGAACCCGGAGGTCGCATATTAGCAACCTCCTGAGCTTGCTCTAGCCCAGCTGAGTGGTATTTCCAAGCTGTTGAGAACTAAAACTGCTCCTGTGACATGAGATCACTGCCCATCAGAGTAAGAGACCCAGCTTTTCAGCTCCTCTCACTTTTCCCCTAGCTGCACTCACCGCTGAGGCCACAGATTTGCACAGCACTTGGCACAGCGGGGTCCTGAAGAAGATCCACATCGATGGCTACAACGCTGGTTAAAGCACAATCTAGTGGGGTTAAAGCACAACCAGAAAGCTCCAGCCTGGTGACCTCAGCACCCACAGCACCTCACAAGGCAGGACGCAGGGAGCAGACGCAGCTCCTGCTGTTCCTGCGTCGGCTTGGGAGACCCTGCGCATCCCCGCTCCGGCTCAGCACAGCACTGCCAGCCCAGACACCTGCTCTCATTCAGAGTGAGGAACAAGCGATGAACAGCAGCTTCTCAAAGCCCTGCAGAGAGCACGTGATGCTGCCCCCTCAGCATTCAGCCATCAGTTCGACTCTGTGTAAGGGGCCCGGCTACAGCAGCCCTCTGTGGAGCGAGTGTAACCATCCATTCATCCCTCCAGCCATCCATGCTCCAGCCAGACCTTTCAGTGCTAAGGCAGCATGGGAACCCACCACGAGTGATAGCACAGTAGTCACCCCAGCAGTCCCTCCCTGGTGACTCCCGGACTCTCTGCTCCATCTCCGTGAGTGCAACACGGTTCCCTGTATCCCTTCCAGGAGCTACTTGCTCCCAAGCTGCAGGAAACGTACCCATGCTCCTTGCGCATGAACATTGCTGTGTGGGGACTGTCCCCCTCCATGCCCTTCCCTGGTATGATGGCGGGTGCCCAGGCGCCTGGACAGCTGCTGAGTGAAGCCGCAGTAGCCAGGGGTATGTGGCAGGGACCTCCCAAATCCAGTGCGGGATCACTGTGCAAGGAAAGGCTGAGTCACTGCCTCTTCTACAGCCCCAAATACAGAAGATAAGGGTAATAATTCTGCCAGGTCACAGAAAAAGCAGAAGGATGCAGGTATCCAGCTGTTTTGGAAATGGGTGCTCATGTATCACCTCTAAGAGAGGCTTGATCGCCCAAGCCCTGTGTCCAGACAAGCTCCCATGCCCTTGCACCCAAAAATATTGATGCCACAGCAAGCTGCTCTCAGCTTTACACAAGCACCTACATGCTGGAGTACAGAAGCAGAGAGTGAATCAACTAAACAAGGCACCCATCTCCATGCTGCTCTTCATACCCACACTTGTACACGGGCCTCACATTTCCAGCATCCAGCTGCTATTTGAGCCAAGTTATGAACGCTTAATTCCCCAGAAATAGGTTCCGGACTTTTCCAGACCACTGTGGGTTTTGCTGTTCCTCTCCACATGGCTGGTGCTCCACAAGACCCAGGTGCTGAGCTCCATGGCACAGACGGTCCCTCTGTAGCACATTCCTCCTGCCTGGCGCTGGGCTCCTCAGTGCTTTCCAGCTGAGCTGATCTCGCAAAGATGCAGCATTAATTTCTGCTATTTTTAAGGGCATTCTCTCTCCCAGGGCTTTTATGTCCATATTTTGATCTATCCAGGATATCTTCACCCTATTCCTTGGCCTCCTGCTGCATCTCGAGTTCCCGGGATGCTTCCATCCTTCATAAGCACCTCTGCAGCAGGAAGCTGCAGTCCAGGGAGGCACTTGGATGAATTTCCACAACTTAAACTCCACTTCATGCATCTGTATCAAATTCTGCTCTGCAAGTGCTGAACACAGCCCCTTCTACAGTCCAGAGCCCATAATAGTAATATTTGGATAATATTTGTGCAGGAGCCTCCCCTTGTAGGCAAGAAATTATTTGGATTCCCCTCCTCCCATGGCCTTAAAGCCCGACGAGTTTTATCTTTGAGACCTACCCTCTTCTGTCAAATTTGACCCAAACTGGTCCCTGGGTGAAAATTTCTGGAGAAATAAAAACCAACAGTTTGCTGGTCTGCCTGCAAAAGCCGTAATTCTGTGAGAAACCAGATTAAAATAAATAAATAAATAAAT
>VWPW01003274.1:132876-144177 GCA_013389825.1 Crypturellus undulatus | reverse complement strand
CCTAGACTAAACACATTATGGAAAACCCCTTATAGGTGATGTTTTCCAAATGTTTTATCCTTCTTTGTCCGCGCTGCACTCTCTTCAACTCGATGACACTTTTCCTTACCTCGATATCCAGTAATCAGGTAATTAGTTAACCGCTCTTAGTGTGGAATTTGCCTGCTTTGCAGTAACATCCTGGTGTTGATACAGCTTCTTTTTCTGACAATCCCCAGATCCTTTCAGCAGTGCTGCTGTCTGAACAAGCTATTCCTCCTGTTCTTCAGAAATTCGCAGTCACTTTCTGATATGCTACTTATTAAATAACCTGATTTTCAAAAAAAAATATATGTTGGTAATTGTTATCTGCCCAAACCTTGAAGTTAGGGTGAGTAGTTTTCCATTCATGAGGCCTCTTTCCTCCCCTTCTCCCTCCACCTTTAGATTTGCAGTTAGTTCTGCTTAATCAAGATATTTTTCCAACTGCTTCCAATAACTTTCATCACTTTCTGAACTGGAAGATGTCTACCAGGACTTGTCTAAAACATGTTTCAATAGTTCAAGCCCCAGCTCAATGCTTGGGTTAAAAGTTTCTATTGGAAATTTAGCTCAGGTTTAGAAGTCACTACTGATTTTTACACTGTGTTTGGGTTGCTTTCTTTTTTACCTCTATACTTTTTAAACGTGTTTTGACTCTTCTAAAAATGTTCATTAAACCACAAACTGACCTTAATAAGCAGTGTTTAGAAGATTACTTCTCCCTAAATAGATAGGATAAACCACTGCGAGATACTGTTGTGCCAAAAGTGTAAATGGCTGCTATTAAGCAGACTTGGAGAAAATCGCAGACCTTGTTACAGCTTATGGTTATTCAGAACTCCCTTATGAGTGTTTGGATCTGCTTTTAAGGACAAAATATGTGTCTTTATGTGAGATCAAAGCCAAAGAGCTGGTAAGAGAAGCACTCGGGTGTGTGAAGAACATTTGGCCCTTGCTGTTCCCTTGAATATTGAGGGAAGGAGGCCCTGCTTCCCTGGGAGCGGTTCTGATCTGACCCAGGTGGGGAACAGGCTCCCATGGCCCCCCCAGCCCATAACAGAGTTTACATTGCGTTTGTGGCTGCAATATGGCTTAATTTTGGCTGTGGAAAGACAAAAATGATTGGATACGACCTAATGTTAGAATGGCAGGGAGTGATAGACCTCGTCTGCCATACAGACTGCCTTGCAAAATTACCCAGCTAAACCTTTTTGGTAAATTAGACCTATAAAATTAAGTTTGCTCTGGTTCATTGGTTTGTATCATGTGACATTTTTTGGCATTTTTTGTTACACATGACAATATGATTCAGTAATGAAAGACATAAGTTTATCATATCATGTCAAGCAATAAACCAGAAATTAAACCTTTTGGGCGACTGTTTCCATGAGAAAATACTCCGCTAAAATTTGAAATCTGAATTTATAAACATGGTATTTGAACCAGGATACAGATTTAGGAATAGGAACGTATCACAGTTAGGTCAGTACAAAACTAACAAACGACTGGCACTTTGGATAGTCGCTCAGAACCGCCCGCACTAAAGCTATAGAGCAAAGCTCCGGTGCTGAATCATTTTTAGAAAATTGTCAACTTAGGGGCAAGCTTGGTGCAAGGAAGTACTTCAGGGTTGAAAGTATCACAGCTCAGTAAAGTTTCTGCTCCCTAATCTTTGCAGAATCAGGCAAGACTGAGTCGACTTAATTTAGATACCCCAGTGGTCTCTCTCCTAGTTATTGTGTTAACCAGTTCCCTCAGAGCTCCTCATTTCTCCAAGATCCTCTTACCTACAGAGTGGATATTTGGATGATTTTCAGAGTAGGGTCACAATATTGCGTGTGGAGTTCTGTGCTGTTGGCCAAGGCAGGTGCTTCCCTCGGTCCGGATGAGGGTCATCCTGGTCTTGGTGGTCATCAGGAACGTGCCATCCGGGACCACCTTCTAGATCCCCTTCTGGCGCTGCAGCAGATCAAGGTGTTTCTAAACAGTGGCAAGAAGTGCCTGAAATCAGTCTTAGCTGGCTGACTTTTAGCCTTTTCCAAATGGCCAGTTAAACGTATGCCAGTTAAATGTGCTTTTTCCATCCCTTTGTGCTAAAATTGCTGTGAGTTTTGAACATTCCAAAATTCGTTTCCCCCACGGGATCTCAGTGTTCTTGCAGCTCTCACCATCATGCTGAGACCTGAGATTTAGACCCGAGGCATTTTATTCCCCAACTCGCCTGTCTCTAATGTGTAATATCTTGGTGCAGGAGCAGTGACTATGCGGTTCCTCGCCCTGCTGTCCCCGCAGGCAAGAGGCTGCACGAGAAGCGTCCCCGGCCGCTGCGAGCTGGACACGGCTAAGGTGCCTCAACCACTTTGCCAGAGTCAACAGGTCGGGTCTACGGTGACAACTTATGCCAGACGAGAAGCAAGTATGAGATAGGCCCTACTTGAGACTCAGCCTGCTTCATTTGGCTACAAAACAACCCCGTAATCACAAATTCAGAGATTAGGGAAATTAGGATGCTGTTTGTGCTCACAGTCACGGCACATACGGCCAATATAATGAGCAATCAATACTAATACATACGTTGTTTTGTGGGAAAGTGTCATAAAAGGTGTTTTAATCATAAGCCCCTGGTATTTAAAGTGCCTATTGGCCCTATTTTATAAAACCTTGGGGAGGTGGGGATTATTGATGTATAGCAGATGTTTGTGCTTTGTTAATGTTATGGTTTGTCCTGGCTAAGAATGCATCCATGTGTCAAATTAGTATTGATTTCAGTGAAACACTTAGGGCTTATTAATCCTGGAACATGAGGGTGTAACTGTTGATTTGTGTTGAGCGCTTATTGGATCTCTGAGCTTGTCGTGACTTCAGGAAAACCCTTTGGCACCGTCGCAGCTTTTTTAGTCCCTAATAGTAAAGGGAACAACAGCAGGTACCCGAGGATACACAGGCCATTCTTACACTCATAAATACAGGTAAGAAGAAATTTCAGTCCATTGCAGTCTAACAGGCCGGCTGTCAGCAGCAAGTTTGTATTTTAGTTATTTCTTTGTTCCTATTTTAGTTCTTTCAAATAAGATGTAATTTGGAAAAAAAAAAAAGGAAAAGCTAATACTAGAACTAAAAAGAATCCAGGAAAAAGAAAAGCACTAAAGCAAGGCTGGTAGTGTCATCAGTTGATCAGTTGCCAGTTCTTTCTGTTTTTTTGCCATTTCCTCCCATGTGATGTGCCCTGCTGTGCAGGTCTCGGACTGTGTGGTTTGATGCCATGCAGTAACAATCCTATTTCTGGACAAACGTGGAGGTGTGGCAGTGCAGGAGAGGAGATAAAGGCCAGTGTGAAGAGTTCCTGATGCTTCATTAAGTGTGGGAAGCGAGGTGTGCTTGAAGGGTTACCACTCCTGGCCTTGCATGAAACGCTGCGTGGAGCCCTGATCCACGAGCTGCCCAGAGTCGTGCACATGAACAGGATCATAAAGGTACTTGCACCTCTTATTAACAAGGTCACACTCCTGGAAAAAATACAAATGCCATCTTGGGATGTATAAATAATATAATCTGCTAAACAGGACGAGTAGCTGCCAGGCAGTTACTGGCAAGATTCGTCTATGCAAAAGCAGATGCTTAAATTTGAGCTTGTCACCTGGACTCCCTCTGTACACGTTTGGGACAAGCAGGGACTTCTGGGGTCTCACAGGCTTCTTTCTAGGATGCATGTTGAATTTGGCATTCTAAATCAGAAATAAAAAAAGTATTCCCTCACTTAATAAAAGGGAGATTATTAAGATGTTTGGTGACTTCTCAACTTATAAATAAATGGAAATGTTTGCCACCCTTTTATTAGAGGATTAATTCCATCAACTGACTTAGCTGTTGTGATGAAGATGAGGGAGGCTGCAAGGGCAGAATAAACAACACCCATGGGAAACTTCTAATGGCTTCTCGTGGAACATCTGCTTAGGGAACACACAAAGGGAGAAACAACTTTTGCTTTGGTCCTGAGCAGAGGATTGGACCTAACTTAATATTCTCTGAAACAGCGATCATAACATACTCGAAGAGTCACCATTCTGAGGGGAGCAACAAAATCCAGGAAGTCCTCTTTTAATTTCAGAAAAGGGAAACTTGATAAAAGTGAGAAGCATCTTGGAGAAAAAAAAAAAAAAAAAGCTGAAAGCAGCGGCCAGAAGATTAAAATAAACTTTCGTGCAGCATGGAGACTACTGAAAGAAATGACCGGAAACGCTGACCAAATACATACCACCTGGGGAAAGCTGCCTAGGAAGATGAAAAAAAATGAGCATGGCTAAAAGGCAGGACCTGGGAGGATATCTGAGGCAAGAACTTTTGTGCTATTGGGGAAAACATTAGAAATAAGTGACATACATTTTTGACAGGTTAAAAAAAACAGCCAGACACAACTTGCAAACGGCTTTAAAAAAGCGTGGTCATTGTTTAGGCTGATCAGGAGCAGGAAGTCTGAGAGAATTTTTTAAAAAAAAAAAAAAGGTAATATCAAGGCATTAAAAGAGGATGTAGAAAAGACACCACCAGGGTACAAAACTAAAATGATCTCTTTTTGCGTCTGTGTTTATTGTGTAGGAGGCTGGGGAAGTTCCCCGATAGGAACTCACAAACGTGGCTGAGGATCCGTCTCACGCTGAAGCGCTGGTAGGGTCAGAATAAGTCGACAAAGTGAATAATAACAAACTAACCATTGCCAGATGGTCTGCACCACACTGAGAGAAGTGTGCAAGCCTTCCTTGAAAACTACTTCCATACAAAGCCTTAGGAGGTGCTAACGCAGCACCATTAAAAAAAATACAGTTCCTAGAGACATTCACAAACTGAAAGGGTTGTGACTAAGAAAACACAGCTAAGGTTTACAAACCGTTCTACTTTCTGTACTTTTGTCACAAGTCTTTCAGGAGCCATTTGAAGATTCCCAGAAAACAAGGGGGTGCTGCAGGAGTGAAGGGAAAGCGAGTGGGTGAGCAGGCCCTTTCACTGCCACCCTGCTTCTGCAGGGAAGTGGGATGAGGAACTGGAAGGGACAGAGACAAGCAGGGAGAATCCCTGGGAAGTCTCCAGCATCCAAGCACTGGGATCGCTGCAGTGCTGTTACACAGTGCGCGCTGGCCGGCTGTACACACGGCAGCCGCGGTGGATAAACCCCTGGAAGCGGCACAGATTCCTGGTGTTCCGCCTGCAGTTATCCAGCGTTGGGTGAACAGGTAATTCTGGCAGGCACCGGGACCACCTTAGCCCTACCAGGCACCGCAGAGATGTGGCCGGGGCTGAAATGCAGAATCTCCGATCTGAGTCTAGGCATGTCATTTTTGCTACGTATAAGGTGCAGCCTCCCAAAAATATTTGCAAGGGCTGCCCAGCCTTTGCCTTGGCTCGTGTTTGGCACACCTGCCCGCAGCAATTACGGCTATGTCTAACTTAGCAAGCAGTGAAGTGCAATAGGGGTAAATCTCTCAAGTGAAACAGCTGGTGGTGAGGAGCAGATGTTAACACCATATACGTTTAGCAGCTGCTGCAGTGCAGTGTGTGGGTACCTGGAGCCACCCTCCGCTTTAGCTGCAGCCAAATGTAATCAAATAAGGCACGTCCACAAGGCAAACGACTCAGAGCCCAGGAAGGCGATGGGATTGGGGGATTCACTCCAGACTGACAGCCTGGATCGCCAGGACTGAGTCATTTCAGGTGGCTTTGGCTCTATAAAGGCGGAACTATAGGAATAATTACCTAAAAAAATAAATCACCTATTACCCCTGTATTCACAACAAAAATCAAATTACAGAGTCAAAGATTGCTGTCTGCTATTCTTCCCACAGGCCCCTCCTCAGACATCTTCCGCATCCCCTTTTTCCTCCAAGGAAATTTCAGTCTTGAAAAATGCATTGATAAAAAGAAGAAATATTAGAGGCTCCTGTAATTTGCAGTTTACTGTATCCATCCTATAAAGGGACTGGCCGAGCTGCGGCTGAGCCGGTGCCGGCGCCGGGCAGTGCCCTCCAGCAGGGGGCCCTCGCCATTTATCTGAGTGTTTTCCAGTGTCAGCTGCTCAGACTCCTAATTCTGCAGAAACCAGTTTTGGTCGAGTACAAACATCCCTCACAGCAGCTTTCAGACTCCCAGCTGTGTTCGACATTCCCAGGATCCCGCTGTATAACATCAGGTTGGTCCGTTTGCAGCTCAGTGTCTCTGTATGCAGTTTAGGAAGGTCTTAAAACTCTTGAAAATTAATTTAAACAAACATTTCTCCCCACTTAATGAGAGTTATGTGGGTCTTAGTCATCTTGCATTCACAGTGGATCAAAACAATTTTCATGCACTGAGTTTGGAAGTGGCACATTCTGTCAGGAAACCAGAATTGTCACAAAAGCTATAAAAAGCTGTTGTAACTGCTTTGTTTACAGAGAAAATATTTTCAGTGTTACTAGATGTGGCCTTGCTTTGATCCTACTGTTTCCTTTAATATCCTTAGAGACAATTTCTAGGGATGCATTTGGCACAGTAGACATCCTACACAAAGTGGTACCAGCCCAGGCTACAGTACACATGACATCACTTTTGTGCTCTTTCATTTGTTTTATGTCATAGTGATATACGGCTTTGTATTATGAGAGATTTTAACAAACAGAACTCCATTAATTCCACTGTAGAACTAACAGCAGATGAAAAGAAACAAGAATGAATGCAGCGCTGTATGCGGCGTGATTTACCTGCTCACGTAACTAACTGTGATGTCTCTTGCACCGTTCTAGGTGAAAACAAGCACCCAGCTTCTCTCTTCTTTCCGAAGGAGGATCAGGAGACCTGCTGGACTCGGCTGGAGCAGGGAAGGGGCTTCCACCCCCAGTAAATCAGCAGTGGGGACAGTGGCACACGCCATGGCAGGACGTTTCTGCAGAGCATAGGGGAAGTCAGAAGACGTGTTCTGAGTCACGGTTTGCCGTCTGGCTTAAATTATTGGAAATCTAGGTAGTTTGGGACTGGAAACGAAGAACAGATTTCTGATTTCCATTGAGCATGCTGAGTTAACATTTCCTATCAACCACATGTTCTTCTGGACCTGTTTCAGGAGCTCAAAGAGATCTAGATCATCTTGTCTAGTAACAAGCAAAGTAAGAGAATGAAGCCTGGCACATTTTTATGCTACTTGCCAAACATTTGCCATTGAATTCTGGATTTCTGTCCTTGTTACAAAGAAGCTGTGGTGCATTTGGTGCACATATGCTTCCTGACCTCTTGTGCAAGACAGACTTTGCTGTTGATTACTTCAATATTTTCCATTGCTAAATTCTACTACATTCATTTTTCAAAGTAGTTTAATTTGCCAGTACTTAGAAGTCCCCTTCCTTGTCTCTGTTAAAAAAAAAAAAAGAGAGAAAAAAAAAAAGAGTGAGTAGATCTTTGTAATGACTTATAACATTTTTATCTTCAATACCACAATGTGTCCCGGCTGGCCAGTCCATTGGCCTTTTTGCCCATGGGGTGAATAACGAACTGCAGTGAGGCAGTGGGGAGTATTAGAATTCCTGCGCCTACTGAAGACAGTGGGAATGCTGCCACTTACTTAATGTTTCTGGTTCATTATATCAAAAATACAAGGTAAAATCGAACTGTTGAATTTTCTGTTACCTAAGCAGTGCTTTCTAATGAAAGAGACACTCATAAAAGAGAAGATGTAGGCTGAGATGATGGCTGGTACAGATGTCCACTGTAACAGCAGATTTTCCTCTTAGCAGCATAATATCAATTTGCTCATTTTGTCTGAGGTTTTGGTCCAATCTGAAAAGAATAATTAAACACTTCACAATGGTTTAATACTGAAAACAAAAATAATAGCAGGGATTTTGGGTGAGCAGCATGGGAATAGAAAACATTATACTCATCTGCCAGTAGAGTAGAAAATTTACTATTATGACTCAGGAAAACCTAGTTGTTTCAATAATACCCAATTCATTTATTGCTCTCAATAAATCTTCTTTCATGAAGATAAAATGCTTTTTAAAGTGCACTTTTGAGACTAACGATTATATCAGGGTTTCTAGTAGGCAGAAAAAAGAAGGAAAGAGACGGGAGCAGCTCAATCCAGTAGAACTCAAGTTTGGAGAGCTGAAATGTGCTACGAGGAGGAGAGGGGAGGAGGCTGGAAAGCCGACGTGCAGCCAGCTTTATTCTTGTGCCCTTTGGGTCTGCCACTTCTGCACTGGCCCCACTCTGTTTTCCTTCTCTCACCTGCTCTTTGGGCTGTCTGTGCCATGGAAAACGCTGTGTTTCCCTGCTTTGTTTATGGAAGCTATTGGGACTGCTGCAAAAGGCCCAAAGGAAAATTGCAAGCCATAATGTGCTGCAGTTTAGCTGCATGCTATTTTATCATTTGTATTAATTAAGACCTCTGGATGAGGCCTCAAAGAATTGTTAATTATTATAAGAGATTTTATTTAGAGAAATTTATATTTAACACCTGTCCTTCCATCTTCTGTCTGTTAAAATGTGCTCCAAATATTACTCTATATATTATATATTATGATAGCAACTTCGTAGACAATAGAAAATCATTACCACTATAAACATAGCGAGGTGAAATTTCATCCATCTGCAAGTAAAGAAAAAACAAAAATGTTGGTTCTGCTCTTGGCAAAAATTCTAAAGAGGGAGGTCATTTCTGAAATGATTTTTCAAAACAAAATAAGGTTTCCTGCCTCAAATCATCAGATGCTTCTTTTACCAGTTGTAGATACGATTTTTTTAAAGCCCATTGAATTAAAAGTCGATTGAAGTAAACCCAGCCATGTTTGTTTTACTGCTTTGTCAATAGTTAAGAGTAAGGAGAATTCTTTGGCAGCTGATTTGCCTAATTTTAATATTATTCATGATGCTTATTTGAATCTTTGAAAGGGTCATCAGATGTATGCACTTTTTGAAAATGTCATAAACCAAAACATTTAATTTAGAATGATGGTACAATACAAAGGTTTTGTCAGTCTACTATGTAGTCATTCATGAGATCTGGTTTGGGGAATTTAGGATAGGGGATAACTGATGTGATTTTTAATCTCTTTAAAACAAATCGATTTACCATTAAAATACTTAATGGAATGGTTCTTCAGATGTGTTTCTATAGCTCCGTTCACAAGTGGGCTCTAAGACAAGAACAGATTGAAGAATACCTTGATAATTCATTCCAGTTTCCTAAGAAGCACCATTCTGTGTGTCCGTAAGCTCTTCATCAATAACAAGGAACGACTGGAGAAATTCTTTCATTCAGAAAGAATGAAAAAAGGTGTTGTTTGAATGCTGTGTGTACTTCTAATTCTATATTATCACAGCTGCTTGCAGTGAAAGGAAAAAAAAAAGGGAAGAAGGAAAAGAGAATAAGAAAGGAAAAATAATTGAAGAGGAATTGGTTGGACAGTGATTTATGTTCTTAAATATGACAGGTACTTTATACATAAATTCTTTGGTTACTGAATTTTACTCAAGGCTGCAAATGGTACTAACACATAGTTCTTTGATGCTGTATTTGTGTGGAAGATGGATTTGTGGAATTATGGGACACCTACGGAAAGGGCACTGGACCTGTGCGGAATGGCCGGGCAGTCTGTATTTCAACGGGTCATTTCACCTCGACAGGAACTTCTGTACTGGAATGAATGTTAAAGAGAAAAACCTAACTCTAATATTACCGCATTCCTCAGTAACATCTACCCATTCCTTATTCCTTTTCCCATCCCTCCAAGTGATATTCCAATCAAGGCAGAGTTCACGGGAGTCCTCCCTGAGGCAGCTGTGTTGGCTCCAGCCTCGCTGGGCCAGCACAGTGCTGTGTAGTTAAAGTGCTGCTATGAATCACAGCTGGAATCGGGGAATCTCATGCAAGAATGAAGGAGAGGGCATGTTCCTGATTTCTTGGTTAAAGTTACTTACAGGTCCAGGAGCCATCGATAGCACTTAAGTCCTGTGTGTGTCTATCTGCAGTCCTGCCTCCCTCCCAAACAAGTTTCTGACACCTTCTTTTCCAAAGCTTCATAGCCACATCATTAACTTTCTTAACTCCTTCGACTCCTTGAAGGCATCAGATCTTTCGTCCTTGTTTTTGGTGCACGCGTGAGCACTGCTCCATCCTCATCTCTTTAGAAAGGCCCTTCCTGCCCGCGGCGCTGCCCTCGGCGCCTGGCCCCACGCTGCAGACCTGCTCTTCCCTTCTGACTCGGATGACAGAATGGGAAGGGGTGGGAGCTCGTCTTTCTTACTCGATTTTGTACCTCCTGAAGCCTCGCAGGGTTTTGGAAGGCCCTCAGTGCCTGTGCTCAGCGCGGGCACTGTGAGTCCCGTTCGGGACGCAGCCAACACGCACTGTCCCCGTGAAGCTCCCTCGCGTGCTCTTCACTGTGCGCTTTCTACCTTTTTTTTTCTGTAAAACCTCCTTTTCTAACAGGAAAGCTCTGCATGGGCTGTTTCCCAATGNGGGTTTTTGGAAGGCCCTCAGGGCCTGTGCGCAGCGCGGGCCCTGCGAGTCCCCTTCAGGACGCAGCCAACCCGCATTGCCCCGTGAAGCTCCCTCGCGTGCTCTTCACTGTGCGCTTTCTACTTTTTTTTTTCTGTAAAACCTCCTTTTTTTCTAACAGGAAAGCTCTGCATGGGCTGTTTCCCAATGCCGCTGGCTTCCAAAAAGAGGGTTTTCCTGCCTGTCTGTTGTCGCTGACGGGGCTCGGCGCCGAGGGCCGCACCTCCCGCCCCGCTGCAACCGCTGCCGGGCGGCCGCGCTGCCCGAACGGCCGCCGCGTGCACCCAAAGCCGGCTGTANAAGGAGGGTTTTTCTGCCTGGCTGTTGTCCCTGACGGGGCTCGGCGCCGAGGGCCGCACCTCCCGCTGTGGCGCTGCCTGTTGCCCCGCTAGAACCGCTGCCCGTACGGCCGCCGCGTGCATCCAAAACCGGCTGTAGGGACCGGGACCGACGGGCGGGCGATGTCGGGGCGCTGGTACCGCCTGGTACCGCCGCTGCCCGAGCCGCTCCGGCCCCCGTCCCCATCGCGCTCCCCGCCGCCTCCGCCGGCCTCGCTGCCGCCTCAGAGCGGCGGCGCCTCCCGCCCCTCACCCCGCCGCCGCCTCACGGGGGCTTCCCGCGCGCCCGCCGCACATCTCGCGGTGTTCGTCGAGAACGCGCCTCCCCCCTCTCTTCTTTTTTTTCTTTTTTTTAATAAATAATTAAATAAACGCAAGAAAAAGCGTCTCCCAGCCCCCTTCCGGGCCGCGGTGACGGCTGCG
>VWPW01003274.1:120358-131650 GCA_013389825.1 Crypturellus undulatus | reverse complement strand
AGTAGATAAGAGGCTGAACTATTGGCTAGTGATGGTCTCCCATGGGAGCGCTGGGCACTCCGGTGCTGATGGAGCTTCCCAGACTTTCAGAGTCCTGTTTAAGATGCACCTAAAGGACAAAAATAACCAGACCAAACTGCCTCCTTCCCTGAAATATCCTTCTCCAGCTCAGGGCACTTGCTAATCCACAGGCTTCAGCAGGAAGAGCAGCCCGTTGTTAACTGCGCTCTCGGTGCCGTGATGCAGCCGCCTCTCGCTCGGCTCGAGCGGAGCATCCGAACCCCATTGCGGAGGAGAGCGGATCACATAACCCGTCTCCTCTGCACGTCCCCGCTGCAACTCCTTTTCTCTGCGATTTGCGCTGATCTTGATGCTGAAGTAACCTCCTGATCTTGAAAAGAGGGTGATTGATGATGCTGAAAACGTCCTGAAATCACGAAAAGATCCATGAAGTCCAGAGGTTTCAGTCCAGTTTCCTGGTGGGTTTGCACAGATTAATCACCTTGAATGAAAGAGCAGCAGGCATTAATAGACTGAAAACATGATCCTTGTTTTCTAATGCACTTGCTAATGTATTTCAAGTTGAGCGATTCTGCTGGTATGGGTTGTTTTCAGTGGCCTCTTAATGGCAGTTATTGATTTTTATTCTGTGTGTGCTGATACTGAGCTCCAGGAGCCAGAGCATCACTCTTGATTGAGACTAAGTTTTTGTGCTTTTAGGCTTCCTTTTAGTGCTTCTTAATCTTAGCCTGTGCTATCCGAGAAACTGCCTCGCTGTTTTGTGGGTACCCATGAGAGTTGCGTCTAAATTCATCTTGCCCCTGGGATCACTTCTGCATCCTTAAATGTGGAATTCGAGTTCTGGTGTTGCTGTTGTCTCTTTTTATGGAAATTAGCCATAACTTGAACGCAATTGCCCATGTTTTGGACATTGATACAAATATGCACATGTTGTGTTACTGGCGACCGAAGTAATCTTGTGGCAGTGAGCAGGATCGGTTGGTGGAGCGGACAGGGTGTTCCTGCTGGCAGGAGACAGCAGATACCCGCTGTGTGGCTCTTTCCCCTCTAGGAAAGGAATTTGAGCTGATATTTCAACTTTGTGTGAAGCAGAGAGCAGCAAGGAGAGGTTCCGTTCACACCTGAAACATGCTCAGAGCGCAGGCACCGCTTTCCAGCAGGCTGCTGCGGACATGGGCTCTGCTCGGAGGCTCCGGAGGTGCAGGATTAGCAACGGGATCTTGTGCAACGGGAAACTCGTGTGCCGGAAGGTTGCTCCAGGAGGACGGAGCCGAGCAAGGATTTCGTAATTTATGACAAAATACCTTTTGCAGAATATTTCCCGTATACCTGAGTCATCCTGAGCCTCGTCACGGGTGCAAGAGCAGAAGGTGGTTGCTGAGCTGCCTGTTTATAGGTGTTCAAACACTGCCGAGGTGCTATCTCGAGTGCGTTTCATTGGTTGCAGGCCAGTCTATTTGCATTAGATCATGGGTTTTGCTTAATGCACGGGGTGTGATAAAGGTGACTTTGTGTTTGTCGTGGTTCATTGCCACGGCTCTCGGAAGCAGAGACAACGCAATTTACTGGCAGTTTATTGCCAAGAGATGCAGCCAAGATAATGCGATTGCAGTCTGACTTCCTATTCACATTTCACCCTGAAATTGTGCGAGTCGAGCTCGGTTTTCTTGCAGAATTTGGAAGCCTTGTGCCTAAAGAAGCTCTGTTTTGTCGACCTTTCTTGAGCTCTGTATGGGTGAACGGTGGGCTGAGGCCCGTGGACGGCTGTGACTGTGGATGAACTGCAGACACCAAACATGGGGACACGCTGGGAAGCTGCTATCTAGGAGTCTCTGTGTCATGTGCAGCTGAAGCCGACAGTGTCACCGTGTTAGTGGATGGTGCTTTTTAATAGGAGATGGCACTGGAGACCACGGCATAAAATGGCAGACCCTAGTGCTGCAACCTGAACCATTCCCGCTCTGGAGTGCGTGGGGGTTGTGGAGGCTCTAACACAGCATTTGACCACTGCCTTTTCTCCCTTGGCTTGTAGGTATTAGTTATTTGGGGGGAAGAGCTTGCCCCAGGTTCCTGCAGCACCAGGAGAACCTGCGTGTGCTTCCCGAAGGCAGCTGAGTACCCGTCTGGTCGACCTCCTATGGAAAGATGCCAGCCCTGTAAATTCCTCTCAGTCTTACGAGCGTGCATGTGTTGCCAGCAGCTGCACCGCTCTGCATTACAGAATTTGTCTTGGAGAGCTGTGTTTATCCCTCCGACACCCCCGTGCAGGCTACAGAACTATGCAGGAAATCTGGAAGCTGCAGCTGGGGAAGCAGCGTTTGGTGTCGGTGGCTCCTGTTGGGTGCTGGGCACTGAGCTCTCCCCTTCGCGTCCCCCCGAGCATCCAACAGCTCTGCAGAGCCGGGCACTTCACATCTCTAGTGCCCCTATTTGCAGCTGCACAGACTCCTTCCCTCCGCCCCTGCTTGCTCTGCTGCCTACATGGGTGGTTTTCTTCCTTTCTTTATACTGTGGTTATAGACGTGGCAAAAATAGGAGCTGTTTATCCAGACTCAGTGCCAGAGTCCTAAGTTTACATATCGGGCTCGCCACTGCTTCAGACTAGTTTGAGAGGGGACAGGAAATTTTAGTTTATTTTCTTTTGTTCACGGAGTTCGGGTTTGGGGACTTCAGGGTTTTGCCTCTTTCTTGCATTGTTTCCTTTTTTGGGGGGAAGGATCTCGGTCGTCTCCTCTCCCACGCACCAGGAAACGAGAAGCGGCCTGTGGTCTGCAGAAGGGACGTCTGCGAGCGGTGACGCTGCTGCTCTTCCCTCCTGCAAGGGCTCGGAGCCCTGTGTGGTGCTGCCGGGGCTGCGTAGCCCAGCAGCGAGTGCTTCTGGAGCACGATGGGTTGCAAATAAAACAGAATCATTTCGCAGAGGGGTCACTGGCAATGAGTAGATGCCTTGGTGTAACTGCTGGCTGTGGTCCGCGTTCGTCTTCAGCAGCTCAGGGCGCAGGGTGAGGTTGCTGCTGTACGACCCCCGTGATGCCGTGCATGCGGACACTGCGTTTTGCTTGCACAAAAATGCATCTTTATCTTTTGCATTTACCTCTGCTTAGAGTCATTCTCCTTTCCTGCTCCTGAGCAATGCAGATGCTGCCATCCTCACACAAATGGAGTAGGGCTGGAGTGCTCTCTGCTTCCACATGTTCTGCTCCTCGGAGCCCGTCGAGCTCCTGCTGTTGCGTTAAAGCCAAGTGGCATTAAAGCCCGGATGCACCCGCTCGTGCTGAGCACCCCAGAAACAGCTCAAGTGTACTGCTATGCATCCCGCTCTGTCCTTAGAAATAGCAATATAGCGCAATTTTAGGAAAAATATGGGGAAAATCAGCTGCATGTGTAGTTTTAGAAACGATTTCATAATTGTGCATGTATTTTTTTTTGTGATACTTCTCTTACCCGGTTTATCATAGCGCATGAGTGAGAAGTAACTTGTTCTATTAGTCTAGACGCTGAGTTTAAACATATCTTTTGTGTAAACATTATGTGCATGAAGTACTTGTTTGGACATCCACTATTAACCAAGCTGAATGCCCCTCATACAATGGTAGGAATTGTTCTGAAATGGAGTTTGTGGGGCCTGGGACAAAATATGCAGCATGAATCCGACTGGGCACTTCGCTAGGGACCTTCTGTCTGTCCTGCCCTCCCGACTTTTTTAAGTCATTGTCCCAGACTGTAGATGAGTGAAATGTCTTTCTTAAAATATTGCATTCAAATTTTTAATAGCGCCAAAGGTTAAATTGGTTGCAGCTGTTGCAAAGATTTTAATATATCTAAATAAAAATCACTCTACTGTGCTTAAACAGAAACATTTTTCTGACAACATGAGAGCAGTGAAATTATACTTCCTAGTTAAGGCTGGGAAAAGCTATTTGGCATTAGGATAGAGGGGTATCCGTAGTCTCTCTATGCCGGTGTGGCAGCATTTGTTTTTAGAGGATGCGTGAGGATTGCATCTTTTTGGGCACTGCTCGAGGAGAAGGGGCTGCCTCGGAGAGGCTCCGGTTGCCCTCGGTTTGTGCTGCACCCTGGTGCTCAGCACTCCTTGAGATATGGTCCACAAAGTGTCGTGTTAGGGCGAAGCACTTGCAATCTGAGCAGTGCAATCTAAGCACAGCTTTTTTAATAAATATTTGCAGAGTTGAGCAAATAACATTTTCTGAGGCACAAAAGTTGCGCTCAAAAAATTCCTATAGAAGTCAGAGAATTGGCATGTGCATAATGAGCGGGAGATGCCAAAAACAAGAGTCTGTAGAAGGTCGTTCCTGTAACTTATTCCTCCCAGAAGAGGAAGGATTGGGGGCTGAGGAGGTAAATGTAACTAAACAAACATGGATAGATGTCAGCTGTTTCAGCTCAAAACAGAACGAACAAAAATACTGCCTAATTATATAAACAGAGAAGCGAAAGATTCATCATTGGCTCTAGCAAAAGCTACATTAGCTCTGTACGCAGCCGTGTGTTGTGTTCCCAAGCCCTCGGGAACCACTGGAGCTGCGGCTGTGAATTCCCTGCTGCTGACCAGTGGCCTGGAAAGCTCAACGAACCCCCTGTGGTAGATGAGTGTTTCTCTGCTCAAGGCTGTTTCTGCTCAAACAGGAAAATTCAATGGTTCCGGAAAGACCTTCAGCTTGTGATAAAATGGAAAGGACTCTGGTGGTGGCATCCTGCTGGGGGTAGTAACCACAGCGCTGGTGCCGTTGGCAGTTCCCGAGCAGCATCTCCGTGCGGGAGTGCAGGCGTCACAGCGCAGGTTACAGCCAGTTCTTGGAATTTGGCTGGAGAAAGAGTGTGAGAACTGTAGCCACATGGAAATGTGAAGGGTTGACATCAACCCCGGGTCTGAACAAGGCGAGTCAATGCTCTTGGGGTTCAACCGGAGTCATCTTCGCATCCTGGTTTGTAACTTCTCCCTGGTAATTTTGCCCATGGGAAATGAACTTCGTTTTATTGGGGCTCCTTTTCCATGTGCAAATGCCACTTCCCTGGGATGTCTGGAGGCTCTGAGCAGACACCTGTAATTACCACCAGCCGAGGGATCTCCTGTTTAACCTGCGCTGTCGGAGCGCACACGGGTCGGATGCCGCAGTGATTTTCCAGAGGCCCTCGGGGAAGCCTGGGAGCTCCGGTCTGTCCTTCTGTGCTGGTCAAGCAGATGTTATTTTCCGCTGGGCTCTTTCCAAGCAGACACGTGGGCAAACAGTGTGGTGGGAAGGAGTCAGCAGCGCTATCGGAGGAGGCCGAGGAAACTAAACTGTCATAGAATGAGAAAAAAGGACGTTTGGCTTAAATAATTGTTTGCAAACCAGTTATTTAGAACAGATAACAAACACGAGTTTGGAATATAAAAGCTGTTCTGGCAGTAAACATGAGTGACAGAGGAAATGTCACTCTGGATCTGCAGTGAGCAGCACAACCGTGAACTGCGCCAAGACGGGAGAGCCAAGCGGCCAAGTCCTGTGGGACAGGGCTGCTGAAACGGTCCCTCATGCAGAAGGGTGGTCCAGGCCGGGGCAAGAATTAGACTTAAATTAACTATTGCTGTTTAGAAAAGAGGACTTGGAGTTGTAAGAGCAACTTCTGTCAAAATACTGCATTATGGTCATAAAAAATAAGTGACATGTTAAGAATTTTTAAGAGGGAGACCGAAGCAGAAATAACACTGCAGAAGTACCCTGCAGGATGAAGCTGTGGGGAGTCTGCATCTTTAAAAGGCTGATTCTGTTGTCTTTAAAGGATGTAATAAAATGAGAAGAGATCCCGAGTAGGGTGTGAAGGTGATCGTGGTGCGAGGGACAGCTGAGGAGGGCAGGACTCAATAGCTGGGACCGGGGTGTCCCGTAGTGCAGGAGCAGGGAGCGAGCCGGGATCACGGGCACCTTCCACAGAGGGGACACAGCCTGTTCGCCAGCGTGGCGCTTACCTGGGAAGCTCATTGCCAGGGATGTGGTGTTGGCAAAAAGGGCACGGGTTCGGGAAGCTGTGAGACAAATTAAGGGGGAAAGTCTATTAAGGGCTATTAAACCTAATTACTGCACTTCTGACTCAAAACTGCGGATTATTGGAGGCTGGGAAGCTATGACGTTGTAATAACCCTGTGTGCTCAGTCTGTTTGGGTGCCCTGCCCACAAATCCGTGGCTGGTGGAGCCAGGGTATTGGGGCAGGCGGGAGCTGGATCTAACCCGGTTGGGCTGTTCCTCGCTTCTGGAATGAAATTGGTCCTGCTCCTAAAATTATATTAATAGTTTGTGTGTAAAAATAAAGAATTTGCTCAGAAAAATATATTCCATGGAAAAGAATGTGTGTGTGTGTTTGGGGCCAGGAGGCGGTTAGTTTGCTTTTTATTTGGTATTTGTTTTATGTGCCTAAGGCTGCAGGAACAGGAGGCTCTAGAAGCTTTAAGTAATTAGAAATTTTCTTAGAAATATAAACAGATTCTGGCTCTTTTCAGATACAGCAGTGCCGCTGAAATCTTACCGCTGCTTTGCAGGCTCTGAGATGCTGTGAGAGACTGTAGAGATGGGAGGAACTTATATTTGTCCCCTGTATCTTAGAAACCAGAAAGAAAAAAAAAAAAACAGCAAAAGGTTCATAATAATTCTGCTCCTGGCTCCTGTCTCAACAACTGCAGTTCAGCGCAGGAGATGAGGGCAAGGCCGTAGGAAACGCCTTGGGAAGGTGCTTGTTCTATAACAGCAGCTGACGGGCTCGAAGCTTCCTATCAGAGAAGAGCACTGAAATCTCAACACCTGGAAGTTGATTAGGGAAGAGCTGCTTCGGATGCTCCTCTCTGCATCACAATAAAATCCGCTGCAGGATCCGCATGTGGATCAGGATGTTGGTGCTTGCAGGTGCCAGCACAAGGGAGATTGGAAACCTCCCTGCCTGCTGTGCCGCATCGAGAAACTTCCCAGCCATGGAAGCTGAAATGTCACTCTCTTTCCCTTGAGTTATCGGTCAGGTTTGGCTTTCAGCTACCCGGAACCTGAATGAGAAGTTGCAGGAGTAAACGCTGCCGTTTTCCGTGTGCGTCTCATCGCCAGCCGCAGTCCATGCCCGCCACTTCCTACGTGACAAACATCTGTGTTAGACGCTGTGACCTGCAGGTGCTTCACAGACCTCGCGGCTTTGCAGCCCGAGCAGCAAATATTAATGTACAGCGTAGTTAAACCTGGATAATAAGGTGGGTTCCTCAAAACCCCCTCTAGGCACAGGTCAAAATAAATTGGCAAAACCCAATGTAAACAGAAAACAGGCAGCCTCTGGGGAAAAATGGTAAGTTTTTACACAAAACCACGTTTTATGGGTAGTGGTTTCAAGGCAGGTTTAAACAACACGTCTGATTAACCCGTGGGCGAACCTTTGACCGCATTCATGTCCCTGGGAGTCTTGCCACCGAGCGCAGTCAGACAGGATTCTGCTCCTTAGGAAGCAGTCGCTGCCACTCACCCAGCTCTGCCTCTACGTGCGGCCCTGGAGCCGCTGCAGCCGACACAGAACAACAATTCAGAGGATGAAGGGAGAAAGAAGGTAACTCCGAACTTTCTTGGTGGCCTTGGGTAGAAATGACACTCAAGTTAAACCGATTAATAGATAATAGAGGATTTTTTTTCCCTAGACAGGAAATAGGCACGACATATGCGAGTAGAAATAAAAAGGAGCCACAAGATAAAAACGGGGCAGGCTTGCAAACTTATTTGTTAGTGCCCTGATAATCCTGATTACGAGCTAGAAATTCCTTTCCGCCCTGTAATGCCGATAAGCAAGTCCATGGTGCTGGTGACTGAAGCTGTGAAACCCTTGTCCCCGAGCTCCTCCTTCCTCCCGCCGTGCCAAGCCGATGCCGCTGGGGATGGAGGCTCCGGTGATTCCTGCCGCTGGGAATGCGGGCAGCTCCACAGGGCGTGCGGCCAGCGGGATGCACCAGCTGCTTCCAGATCAGGGCCCGGGCACGTAGGGCGTGTGGCCGAGTCCCAGTCACCTTCAGCTCCCGCAAGGGCTCCCGAACCCGCAGTGACACCAGCATTCCATTATCGTGTTTTCTTTCCCCATTAAAGACACGGTGCCACAAGCTGGAGGAGTTTGTAGAAGTCTGCACTAAAGTAAAAAAAGAGATTTTTTGGCCCTCAGGATGAGAAACTCTTAGAACATCAGCCAAGCAAATTAACAGTTCCCAAAGTTGGTGGCAATACAGGCTGTGATTTCCTAAATCTCTCGGCTTTTGGATGTTGTGGTGCTCCGCTTCATCCTGACTCTTTTTGGAAAAAGCAGCAGCAAATTTGTATTTATGCCAAAGCTTCCCTTTGAAGCCTCTCTTCCTTGGTATGACGGCATTTAGGTATTTCAGTTCAGGGAGAGAAAGCTTTCTTATTTTGATGAATTTGTTTAAGTTTTGGAGTCATCACAAAGACACTCTGGCTAAATAATGTCAGCAGCACGTGAGCTCTTGCAGGATGGAAAGCAGTACAGAACGGAAGAACCTGAATTTGTGGTAGGATCCCTGAGGACATGCTATATTTCTTCTTAAATTAATTAAAAAAAAAAAGAATTGCATGATATAGTATAAAGGTAGTAAAACAACAACTGGTAACATAAAGCTCAGATCCTTTTAGTCTTGTCAGTTAATTTAGTCTATTAATGCTAAAACATCCAGGAAACAAACCTTCCTCTCTGTGCCAACCGCAGGAGCTCTCTGCTTGTTGGTGTCTCTTTGCTTATTTGCAAACCGCTGTTTTTCTGTTTGCTCTCTGGGCCGTGGAGGGGCCTCCGCCACCAACATAAACGTGCAGATTGTGAAAAATAGCGACACCCTCAGCAGCTGTATCAATAACAGCCAGCACTGTGGCTCTCTGCTGTCTATTTATGGTTCCTGTTGATTTAAGGCTATCTTCTCGGGCTGCTTCTCCAGTAAATATTAGCCAAGTGCCATGCGGACTGTGGTAACAGAAATTTCAGGGTGGAATGAAATTTGACCTCTGCTGTCTGGTTGTAACTGTTGGCTGGAGCATTTTGTCACTTCTTACAGATTTCAGCTGCTGTCAGCTTCTCACATAGACCTAGTTTCCGTCTACAGCCTGTCCTGGAGCTTGTTGTGAAAATGAAGATAAAGGAGGGAGCATCCTGGCTGGAAAAACAAGACTCAGGGCCTGCCATCAGTGGTGACATCCAGGCTTTCAGGACTGAAGCCTCTTTTTCTTTTCAGTAGCACCCACAGTGCTTTTATTTCCATTTTGCTCAGCCACGTTGAGAGCTTCTGAAAATCTAGCTATTTGTCATGATGCAGAGAGGTTTCTGCAACTTATTTGCTATTGAGCCTGGTTATCTTGTTGCACATTAGCCTTCTGCCTCCTAAACTGTATTGCCGCCAATGTCTAAAGCCTGTTTATGACACTGGACCCTTCTGTGTTTGCTTTTTTTGGTAGGATAGAGCCAGACGTAATCCCTAAACCAAATATCCAAGTAAATAAGCGGTGGTTTGAAAAATCTGCGACAAAGTAGCTTTAAACTCGAGCACCTTTTTGCTCTTCCACATAGCACAAACTCTTGTTTCCTGGGAATTTTTCGTGCCTCAGAAGATGAGCGGGACGGGAAATGCCGGATACTGCGGGCACAGGGAGCGCAGGACACGGAGCAGCCAAACCGGAGACGAGGATTCTGCGCGTGAGATCGCCCGTGTGCTGGTGACACGGGAGCTGACAGGGATGTGTCACCAGCTCATCCAGACTGGGCCAGGCCTTTCGAAGCAGCCTCTGACCGGGTTTTGGTGGGATTCGTCCGCTCTTCCTGGCGCTCCGATGCCATTAACACACCGGTGCTCCCCAGTTTCGTGCTGTTCCTGCAGAGCAGTTTCTGTTCATTTCAACTGGAGTGAGCTGCGATGAGTGGAGGTGCACGAGGAGGCCGGGAAGCGCAGCCTGCCAGACTCCAAGTTCGGTACAAAAACAACTGTGAATCTGAAACGCGGAGCTCGTGCTCAGCTGCTGCCTGTGCTTTGTTAATGGATAACCAGGATAATGGGGTCTGTATTCCACACCAGGAAGTCTGTCTCTGTTAGTTTTGGATGAGACAAGAGGAGTTTTCAGGCATATAAAAGAAAAAATGCCATGAAATTGCCTTGCAAAATTGCCAAGGGCCAATTTATTTTATGCTGTAATGGTGGTATTTTTATTTTGCCTTGGATAATTCTGGGTGCTGCTATGGTTCGTGGAAGGGCACATGGTTAGAGCTATGACTCTGCAATACGTCAACCTTTTTGATGTTCTCATCTGAAGTAACAGAAGGGAGAGGCTTAGGCCTGGAAATTTGCTTTTATAGAATGCATTTATTTTGGCTAAATATAGTAGTCTGTTCACCAAAGAAACTTGAAGAATCCCCGATACATGAATATTTGCACTTGCAAATCCTGTCACTGAATGGGGCAAAGGGGGAGGAAAAGAGGCCACAGTGGGAAAGGCGCCTCCCATCAGTGTCACTGCCTTGGGGTGCAGGAGAGGGAGCCTGAGGGCTGCTCAGGACGTGGAAACACCTGCAAAAAACAGTATTTGAGTGTTGGTGCTGCTGGCAGCGTTTTGCAGCCCGTGGGCTTTCTTGCTGCATCAGCTCTTTAGCCTTGAAGTGGGACTTTTCTAGGACAATACTGGGATTTCTTAAATGACCCCCTGTATTGTCCAGTACTCACTGAAATCCATCTGCCATCGCTCCTCTCTTGTCTTTAAAAATTCTAATGCTTCTGGTTCCAATCTTGCAACCCATGTAAAATATGTATAATAATATATATCACACTCAGGTCCTGCTTCTGGTGTTCAACAGCTTGAAACACGCGTTTGCATTCACTTTTTCCCCTGCTCTGTTGAGGCTGTTCAATTTTCTACAAAATATCCGTGTATATCGAGGTCCAGTGGCTCTCCTAGTAACAGCTCGGATGCTGCCAGTCCCTAATTGCGGCTTCTTGCCTCCCTTGCCCAACTGTTGGGCATCGTAGGTGTCGTGTGTGCAGAAATACCGCATGTAAAAAAGATTCTGTGAAGAAATGTGTCTATCACCAGCCAAAAATAGAGAAAAAGATAGATTTTTATATGGAAATTGAAGTTTGGGGTGTTTTGCTTTTTTTTTTTTTTTTTTTTTTTATTTTTTTTTTTTTTTTTTTTTGTTATTTTAGTTTTCAAAATAATTTTTTTTTTTATTTTTTTTTTTTTTTTTTTTTTTAAATCCAGGCAATTAAT
>VWPW01003274.1:0-120351 GCA_013389825.1 Crypturellus undulatus | reverse complement strand
TTTTTTTTTTTTTTTTTTTTTTGAAATCCAGGCAATTAATCCCTCCAGCACTGCTGTCCCTTCTCATGTAACTTAAGGGAAAAGAAAACCTCAAAGGAACACGAAACGGCTCTCTAGATATACAGAAGGATCCTGCATTTGGAGCTGGGACTGTTGGTCCCCACATCAGCTCTGCATCACCTGGGATATCGGCATGCCCCAAATTTGCAGGTTAAAAATGCAGATAATTCATAGTAACTGCTCATATTTCCTACAGATCTTTCGGACCAGGTTGCTTGTTGGTGTGTCATTGTTTCTCAGGCATGTGGCACAGCCCAGATTATTTGTTGTTGTATCTGGCCGAGGTTTACATCTGGCTGAGAAGCATCATCACATGTTGGAACAAAATCTGCAGTTTATTCAATGGCACTTTTATAATCTGCCTTCAGATCTTATTGACAGCAAAATGTTTTCTATGCTAGAAACCCAGTCGAAGCATAATAGTCCTTTGAAAAGCAAGTATAAAGGACAGTTGGATTTTGTTACTGTTTTTCATTTTTCCTTGGATGTTATGCTGAGAGCAGAATGTGACTCAAGCTGTGATAATATCTTGATCCCGAAAGTGCTTTCATCGCAAGTAACCTTAAGACACATTAAAAAGTAATCATTAAGCAGTGCTGCTACTGCTGTTTGCCAGCAGCTGCAGAAGTATAAATAAGGGAATGTTCCTTGTCCTCTCCCTTGACTAATGGGTGTAAGAATCTGCTGCTGGAGGACAGCTTGGAGGATGCAGCAAGTCACTCCTCAGCTGTTTGTGTCTGACTTCTTGTACTAACTCACTGGGCTGCAATAGGAAGTTGGACGTGGCAATTAGGAGGCTGCTTGGGCAGGTCAGGGCGAGTGGAGGAACTGCCGTGTTCCCAGCTGAACTTCGTGGCTGGGAAGGCTCTGAGCCCAAGTGCCCAGGGGTTTCTGCAGTGGGGGCTGCTCCGGGTCCTGCTCCACACGCAGGCGCTGCCAAGCGCGACCCCAGCCCTCCCGTTCCTCCTGGAAAGCTGTTGAATGCAGTGGGGTCCCTTCCCTTGGGGCTTGGTGCTTTGGGACCTCACAGGATCACCAAGTGAGCACTTACAAAGGCTTTATAATCCATAAGAGAAGCTTTTATTTTTCTTCTCAGGAATCAGCTTTTCCATTTATGTAATTTTTTTGCAGTTTTTGGAGCCAAGTCGTGGCCTTGTTTTGGGAGGTGCAGGCTTTGCCTCTTGTTCTCGCTTGTTCTCAGGTTTGGGCTGATAATCCGGTACCTCATGCCTGGATAATTCCCTGTCGCCCTGTACATGTCCTGAACTTTCCATAAATGTCCTGCTAAGTTCATCCAGGACCCATCTGGATGCTGCCTAATTCCTACAGAAAGAGAAGCAAGAGTATCCAGTGAGTTTTTCCAGCCTCCTCTGGTTGATTTAGGTCATGTAAATTTGTGGTGGTTCTGCTGTGTTTGCCCCAAATCTCATTCCCTGCAGCCCAGAAAACCAGGCATTAGAAGAGATAATGATGGTATCAACACATGTAACACTTGGCTTAAAATAACCAGACACAGAAGTGGTTAGAATTCAGTAATGATAATTTCCCAGTTCTAAAAATAGGTCTGCCAAGGACTGAGGGAGACGTGAATCAGCGGGAGACACTTCCGAGCTCCATCCTGCCAATCCCTCCTGGAGCAGCTCTTTGCTGGAGGCATCTGCTGCTCCTTCCCACCCTTCAGCTCGAGTTAACAGCACTCGGGAGCCACCAGAACTGTCGCCTCTGCCTTGTGGAGCTCCTACGGGAAAAATGTATGGGGTTTTCTTAATTTATATATATATACACATAAAGAGAGGTATATACATATATAATTTTTTTAAAGGCGCCTCGGCCGCAGGGTGTTCCCCCTCCTCCATGCAGGATTGTCAGCCTAAAATGAAGCAGCTTGTTTAAAATCACCCGGGGTTTCAGCTGCAGTTGCTGCTAGGTTTTAGTTGCTTGTTCTTACCTAGTGAGTCCTCGCTGAACTCAGAAGAAACTGTAAAAATATCTTCAAGCTGGTTTTTATCTCCTCGGCTGACTCCACAGGTGAACAAGAGCGGGTTTGTGCCTTCACTTGCTGTTGTAATGGGCTAAAAAAAAAAAAAAAAAAAAATGGAAAAGAATTGCCAAGATTATGCATTGCAAAGTGGGAGGAGGAGGCAGTCAAGGCCACATCTGCCTTGCTGTAACTGCTGCTGTAACCAGAGGGACTGGGGACTTGATAAAAAATCTCTTTAAAATTGTTTTACATCCTCACAACAGTGTAAAAGCTACTTAATTGCACCTTTTTTAAAAAAATCTATTTTGCTTATGCTGACGCTGCCCTCAGACGGCAGCCACCCTAAACAGGCTTCTAAAAGATGTCCCTTGTCCAGCAGGGAATTTATTTATAACCTGGCAAAATTATGAGACTTAAAAAAACCCTCCCAAACCCGCCTTGGCCAGCAGTACAGACCGGACTATTCTTTTCTTTTCTGTGTTTATCCGCGTGGAGCAAACGCGAGCAGGGAGGAATTCCTTCGAGGTTCCTTTCCGTGTCGGGGACAGCTGCTTCCTGCCTCCGCCGCGGCCCTTTTCCTGCCTCGTGGAGCTCGTGCAGATGCTGTGGTCAGCGCTCGGCCCCTTGCTCCCGCAGCCCCTTTGTTCCTGGGCTCCTGTGCTTTTCCCATCGGTGCTCCCACCTCACTCCTGGAGATCCTGTCAGGAGCAGGAGCCCTCGACTCAGCGGGCGGCCTCTGGACCCTGAGCGGAATACAGCAAAATCCTGGGAAGCGGTGGCAGGGCCTGCTGCTCTGTTTTAGGCACTCCCTTGCGGGGCTGTTGCGGGGCCTGAGTATAGTCAAACTTGGCTAAAGAGACCCATAAAACAATGTGATCTGACAGCTCCGTCCCTCGTGCTCCAGCGTGTTCCCTGTCCCTCCGAATGTGTCACCAGACCAACAACCCACTCCTTTTCTTTGGCCGAAAGATGAAGGTTTCAAACCAATCCCGCCATTCCTTGGTTTTCCTTGCAGTTTTTTCCGTTTTGGAAGGCGGATCAGCTCCTGACTGTAGCCAGACCATGAGCAGTGCAGGGGAAACAGCTCCCGCTGGGGCGTCTTCCTGGATGGGCTGAGAAGTGAAAGACTTTCCAAGACTGGCAACGTATTGATGTTTTTCTAATGCTGTGAATTTCCCAGCAGCATCAGAGATGTTCCTGATATGCATCAGGTTTGGAAGAGGGGAGCTCCCCTTGAGCTGTGTGCCTAGACTCCTAATGGGAAACGAGGTGGTGCAGGATGGCCAGGGCATTTTCTTCCTTGTGCCCGACATGGTCTGGCTTGGTCGCACTTTTCGTGTGTGGGGTCTCTGCCCTGGGTAGGTAGAACCTGCTCTGCGAAGGGACACGGGAGCACGGGGAGCTGCTCCTCCAAGGAACCTCTGGGTATGTGCGCGCTCAGGAGGCAATTTACTATTGAAAATGGTTTAAAAAAACAGTTCTTAGGAGATCAAAATACTAATTACTATCAGGTGGTAGAGCTCTCGGTGTACAATACAGAGTGTAATTTAATAGTGGATCGAATAAAAAATGGTTCCCTCAGTTCCAGGATGGTTTGTGAAGGCAAGGGCGAGTTCTTGGGAGCTTCCAAAGGTGCCAGGAGCTTCCGAAGGTGCCGGATCTCCCGCAGGAGCTTCATGCCTGCACAGGAGCCTCCCTCTGTGCAGCCCGAGTGCGCGGCCGCCTTGGGAGCCTTCGGGCTTGTTATTAGCAGTGACAAGTCGGCTCCTGCCCAGCCCCGGCCGTCAGCTCCCGGGCTGGCCCTTGCTCCCTGCCTCCGTCTGCCGCGCGGTGCTCTAACTCCTGCGGGAGCCGTCGCTCTGCACTGCAGTGGATGCGGAGGTGCCTGTCGCTCTGGGCGTTTTCCTCTAAAACAAGCCAGGTGCAGGTTTTGGTGGAAAGGCTGCGTTCAGTGGGTCGCGGCGCTCGCGGGCTCCCTTATTTGGAGCCTCGGAGCTGCCGGGATTTCAGGGATTTTGCGTCTCCATATATGGAGCGGCTGCCGCCGAAGCTGCGCTCGGAGCCGGGCAGCATCCGCACCGCACGGGGCCGCAGAGGTCGAGCATGGGCCTCGCACTGGTTTTAGAGCAAAGGGAATAATGCAAAGAAAACAAATTTCCCATTAAATTCCACTTTCTTTTTTTTTCCGTATTGCTCACCAGGATGCATATGGTTATGATTTCCTTCATGGTGGTAAATCCTTGCAGAGGAAGAAGGGAGCATAAGCTGAGCAGCTGCAGAAGCTCAGAGTTCAGCTGCGAGGGGGACAAAAGCCACCTCCCCTGTGCCACAGCAGAGGATTGTGCAAGGGCTCAGTGCATTGCAGTGCATTGGCAAGAGCTGCCTGGCAAATCCCTGGAAGTGGGGCCAGGAAAGGCCGCTGGCTTCTGAGCTGTTCAGCTGGACACATGCTGCCCCTCAGCCTCCAGCTTCCATTTCCAACCTGTTCTGTATCAAAAAAAAAAAAAAAAATGCCTTGGGAATGAGTGGCTTGCACCTTGGGACCACACAACGAGTGTCAGGAAAGTGCTTTGATGACTCACTCTGTTCTCCTCTCCCCCTCTGACAGATTAAAAAACAACAACAAGATGTGTTAGGTTTCTTGGAAGCCAACAAAATCGAATTTGAGGAAAAAGACATTGCAGCCAACGAGGAGAACCGGAAATGGATGCGGGAGAACGTGCCCGAAGACAGTCGGCCCGCAAGCGGCAACCCGCTGCCGCCGCGGCTGTTCAACGACAGCCGCTACCTCGGGGTAAGGGACCCACTCGCGCTTTGCCTGTCCCCGTCCTCGCACGACTGAGGTGGTTTGGGCTCTGCCATCTCCATCAGCTGCAGCCTCTTGGCCGGCTGGGCTGGGTGCGCAGGCTCCGACGGGCACGGAGGAGGTTCAGTGTCTGCTCGTCCTCCGGGCCTTGTCCCATATCCTGCTGCAGAGCAAGGCGGAGACCTCAGATCCGCAGATCCCCAAACACTGTGCTGCTTGCTGGCATCAGCCAACCACCAACCTGCACTATATGTATTTTTCTGGTGTTTATTAGCTTTGAAAGTTTGGTGTTTTCTCATTCTTAACTGTAACTGTGAACTAGCATGTCACAGAAATCAGCACAGCTGCTCCAACGCCACATTCTGTAGCAAATTCAGAGAATTCAGAGAGCTGCACTGGATGCCTGTTTTTTTTTTTTCTATAAACGCAGATTCTAGATCATTCTCCAGCCTGTTATTCAACCTCCAAAAGAGCTGTTTGTGCAAGGTGATTTCTACCATGTCAATATATCAGATTTCTAAAACTGAGATGAAACCACTTACCCTTGGATCAGCTTTTTGCGTGCTCTTTCTGAGACGAAGGCAGTTGCAGTCCACTTATTCCGATGCCTTGAATAGATTAAAAATCATGTTGCAAGTACAATTCCTACTTGTAATTATTGTAATGCTTGATCAAAAGTATGTTGCCCTGCAGCACTGCTGCTCAGCAGGCCATGCTTGAGTGATTATTAGATTAACTGTTAATTTTATTTTTAAAACCTAATATGTTCTGAAAAGAGCCCACAGCTTGCATTGCTCCCTGCTGTTGGTTTCTACGTCGTGCTGCAGTCTGGTGCTGACCTGCACAGTCCCTAATTCAGAATGTATCAGTCTAGAGCTTGGACAGGCAGTTCTGTGGCTGCTGAAATGATACTCAGTTTCCAGGAATTTTTTCTTGCTTGTAACAAAGGCAGAACTTGAAACAAAATCCACAGTGAACTAAAATACCACGCAGCTTTCAAAATGTTAGGGGCTATGGTTTAGACATGGGAAAGATTTGGGTTGGCGTGACAGATCAGTTACTATCTACAACTGAAAGCTGAGACAGAGCTAGTCATGAAGAGCTGAAAATGTCTATTATTTGGAATTTCTCAGGTCCAGCCCTTGCTATTCCCCAGGGGAAAGGGGAAGAAGTTTAAAGTAAACCCGGATTAAAACCCACAGGGTGTTATGTTAGGCTGAAGATTGCCCAGCAAAGTATCTCCAGGAGAGGTTTTAATCAGAGTTGTACCAAGCACACAGGCCAGGTTAACATCTATTTTGGGGGATTTCTGACCGGAGTTGGAGTGTCTTCCCAGCTGCCATGTTTTGCAGGGCACTAGGGTGAGGCTGGGGTGTTATATGATACAGAATGTCGTTTTTTGCCTTACTCCTGCCTCTCCCATATGCCAAGAGCGAGATGGTGGAGTCTGTCCATCCCACAGGAGGCTCCAAGTCCTCTGCGTTGTTCCTGGGGTTTCTCCCATGCAGAGCAATCCCGGCGGACGCAGAGGGGTCTAACTGCTCTCTGTTAGCAATCCGGTCAGTTTACGCACGTGCATCCAAGCTGCAGTTCGGCTTCCAGGGGGTAGACGCTCGTTTCCCGCTGCGTGCGTGAGCCCGCGCGCGGTTTAACCGCCGCCTCACGGCGCTGCGGGCGCGCGGCGCGGCCTGCCCTTAATGGCGGCTCCCCGCCCGGCTTCAGCCCGCACCGGGCCTGCTCGCCGCCGCCACCGCTGCCGCTCGGCCTGGGGAGACGCCCCAGCCCCTGCTGCTGCCCCAGCTAAAGCAGCGAGGAGAGAAGCGCAGGTGGGATGGGGCTGCGTGTGAAACGTGGAGCGAGGGGAGCGTGTGGTGATGCNAGCAGCGAGGAGAGAAGCGCAGGTGGGAGCGAGGGGAGCGTGTGGTGATGTGCTCAGCCACGCCTGGGTTCGTTCGGTTTCACCAGCTCTGCCCTCACGTAGCAGATGACTAAACTTTATACCCTGCACTGAATCACATTGGGTCTCACATGTTAAAAAGGGCAGAGAAAGGAGGATGTATATTTTTATCATGTGTTTCATTGCTCGTGAGGTTTTTTATGGGAGGTTTTATGCTTGTGACGTGGCTGTGAGCGTATTTAGAGCAACTATGGGACATTTTTCGATGCAGCACCAGAAGTTCAGTGCCGAGACTCGCACTGTTTAGTTCTCTGCTGTTAANTTTATCATGTGTTTCATTGCTCGTGAGGTTTTTTATGGGAGGTTTTATGCTTGTGACGTGGCTGTGTGCGTATTTAGAGCAATTATGGGCCATTTTTCGATGCAGCACCAGTTCAATGCCGAGACTCGCACTGTTTAGTTAGCCCTGTGCACCGACTGTGCTGTTAAAGGGAGCTGGATCCGTAGCTCCGCAGCACATATGGACAGATGGATTTACAGGAGACCCACTGCCTTCAGTGCCCTTGCCTCATTAATCATTAACAGCAAAGGTGATGGAAAAGGGTTTACTTTCAGTTTATAGCTTTAAATTTAACTTTTAACAGGTTAGAAGCTGTTAATGCCCATAATCGCAGAGCTGCTGCTGCTCATTTGGAGTCAATCATGAGAGCTGTGGGCATCGATGCTGCTGGTGGCGCTTGGGGAGGGCTCAGGGGACACCTGGGTGCCAGGCCAGGGCGGCTGAGGCACCTCCTGCAGCATCGGTTGCTGCGGATGCCAAAATCTCCAGCTTGTCCCATTTTCCAAGCCCTGCAAGTTACATGGCAGCAGCGCCGATGATAAAAACCTGCCGTTCTGAATTGTGCAGAATGTCACAGCAAGCAGCTTGCTCGGGGCAGGCAGGGTAACGCACCCAGCTGACCTCCAGATATTTCTGAAGGTTCACACTTCTCTTTTGCCTTTTCCTCCCTTGCTGCTAACCCGCAGGACTATGAAGCTTTCTTCGAGGCCCGAGAGAACAACGCCGTGTATGCGTTTCTAGGCTTGACTGCGCCGCCGGGGTCAAAGGTAGGTGTATACATTTTCCCCAGTAAACTATAACCTGGATTGTACACCATGCTCTTCCCTGCCCACACTTCGTGTTTCATGGTCACTCCAGTTAATCCACCTGCTGGTTTGATGTTTAGACTCCAGAGGCTTTAGCTTTGAGGCTTCCGCAGTTGTTACATGCTCATTTATTTGGAAGATGCTGTATTCTCTGGAGACTCTATTCTCTCTTCCTGCCTGTCCTTCTATCAGAAAAAAACTGTGTTCGACTGATGTTCTTCTAATACCCACACTGTAGGGCCACTGTGGATTCTTCATGTTTTTAATCTCTCTTTCTTTATATTGTCCACCCTGCAAACAAATGAAAGAATAGCTAATAGGTGCACTGAAGAATGTCCAAGAAATCTCAATGAAAAGAAATTGCCATAAAATAAAGGTTTTTTTCCAACATATTGGAAAAATAAAACAGTAATTCAAATTAAGTTTTGATGAGGCTTTTGCAATGGAAAATACCTCAAAACCAGAGTCCTTGGCCTTTCTTGAATGCATTTTTTCCTTCACCCAGTTATCTGAGGCTTTGTCTTTTCCTCACCAACCACAAAGCAGGTCGCTGCTGTGCACATGTGATGGGCTGGATTTTGATAAGACAAGGCTACTCTAGATGTTTCACTTGAAGGCAGTAGGATCTGCCAGGCACGTCCAGCTTTCTTGTCCCAGTGGATAAACAACTGCTTCCATTCAACTTTATTTATTTAAGAGTTGAAGGTCACACTTGTATGTATCACTCCAAGACCTGATTTTAAAGGTGGGTGATGATCAGTTGGCATTAACAGTAACAAACTGTAGGTCAGACGGAAACACGCAGTTTTGGGAGACAAATGAATTTCCAGGGATAACTCCACTAATATGAATGACTTTCCTCACTATGTCTCCAGATTGTGCAGAGAAACCCTGAATACCAAAACGCATGATTTTTGCCCCAGAGTAACGCCCCGGTGGGTTTGCACGGAGCAAGAGTTGTTTAAATCCTGCTTAAGCTTCGTGTAGCATCTGCACAGCGCAGAGCGGAGCCACAGAGCAAGAAGGCAGCATGACAGCCCCACAACCGCTGCAGCCTCGGCAGCGCAGAGCTGCTGGCGCTGCCATGAAGCAGGTCGTCTGTCTCTGTCATGCGCATGGACGTCGCTGCAAACTTCATCTTGGAGTTCCTGCTTTGACAGGAACCATCTGCATGGCCAGCAGTTGTTCTGATTCTGTCAGAAGGGTGGCTTTTAAGGAAAATGTTGAACTTAAAAAGAAGAAACATTCTTGTAGTTGTATCCAGCTGCATTTTTGTATTACTTGCTGCTGCTTGGGGATGCTGATGAAGGTAACCTTTGGTTAAGTGACTTTGTGCCCAGTGCATTCTGCTGCTGGCCTGACCCCTGTTAACTGTGCTACAATTACATGATGTCAAATCAAGCTGATTGCCCGCTGCCTGCACACAGAATCTCATTGCAGATGCTGACACTGGCATTTACAGCATAGCTGCACGTAGCTCATGCTGAGGTTGGTGACACTGAGGCTGCACGTGGACTGCAGGAAACAAAAGGGATCTAGATCAAACAGAGTGCGACTGCAGGAGAGGGTCCTGGCAGCAAAGCACCAGTCTGGAAGATTGGGAAAGTTGTTGGAAGACAAAGTTCCAATATTAACACCAAACAAAACTGAGACGCAGGCCCCAGAAATGCACATGAGAAAAGGAAATAGCTATTTACTGAGCACTTTGTTGTGTGCTTTGGGCACTGAAGTGTTCAACTGCACCTACAGACCGCAGGGAAAGGCTCCGAAAATAATTTGCATTTAATATGTCTTACACATCCCAACTTGAAGCAGCATGAGTCGTTTCAAGGGAGAGAAGTGGGTGAGTTGGAGGCTGTGAGCACTTATTTAAGAACTGAGAGCAAGCTCAGTTCAGGACCTCACGGGAGCAATAAGGGCAAGGTTGTAAGGCGGCAAGTTTAAGATCTCAGAATTGCTGCCTGGTAGCTTGCAGGGTTAGGCTTGAGGAGAAGGAATTCTACTCTGAAGGCAGGTAGGTTCATGGACTCATTGTGGAGGGTGCTTGGCCCTATTTCTGCTTTCCTGAGGAAGACAGAAAGGCCAGGAATCCTCTCCAGTTTACTAATGCCTTGCTTAAAGATGTACCTGATATATGCCTGATAGGGCATCTTCTGCCAAAAAAGGCTGGATGCCACTTGGGTGGTACCTGTGGCCAGCTAATGTGTTAGGAAAGCAGAGAAGCACCTCATTGTCACTGTTCCAAGAGCCGCTTGTCTTTTGGAGAATACACAGCGTTCTTTTTCTCCCGGGTTTTGTTGCCCGTCTTCATCTTCCTGCCTTTTTCACCTCCCTTTTGTGTCTCTAACTGACAATCTGCCCTGCTGACTTCCCGCTGTGCTCGCGTGGCCAGGAGGGAGCTGGGCCATGGAGCAGCCCCGCGTTCCCAGCGCTGCCGGGCAGGCGGCCAGGAATGCCCAAGCAACCCCCAGGTGACCAGGATGCACCTGGTCCTTCCCTGGACCAGGGCTGGGCTCGGGGACTGTGTCCCCTCCTCTCAGCCTGGGGGTCCTAGGAGCTTCCCAGAAATTCCCTTCTTTTCTCTCCCTCTGGTCTTTTATTGTAGTATTTATTTGTTGGACATATTTATGAAACAGCTATGATGACTCAAGCAGTACTATCGAGTTGCTATCTTCAGAATGCCGTAGTCACCAAAGCAAATAACTCGGAAGTTGAGTTTAACAGATTTTTTTCCTTCAAAACAAACAAACCCTCCATCCTGAAGCGCCCGGGGAAGCAGCGCGAAGCTGACCGTCTTTGCAGGCCGCGCCGGTGTTAGTGTGTAATTACACTGATCTTCAGCCAGAAGAACGCTCACAGAAACCATTTTCAAGGAAATTCTTTTCCATTAGTAGCTCCTCCATAGCAGCAGTCACTTTATTCCCATTGGTGATCACCTTCTTTCTGAAAATACCTGGCCTGAAAAATGCAGTTTATTGTTTTTTAATGATCCTTCTGAAACGTACTAAGAAATATCAGAGGTTGGTGGGAGGCTGTCAACCTACAGCGGCTGTTTCTTGTTCTCAGGAGGAATGGGCCGTAACTCAGTATTATCTGTTCTTTAACATCTCTGGTCAGAGCTGGTTTTGTGATCAGGAACACAGAGTGGGCAGCAGAGAAAATTAAATGTGGGTCTGGTTTGGGTTAGGCTGGGCTTGGAGGTGAAGCCAGCACCATGCAGGATTTGCTCTGTAGCAAAGGAGACTCTCTGTTTGAGTTGGGTGCTGCTTATTTTGCTTATTCACCTCCTCCAGTAATTTCGGTTATGCTCTACAGACACTAGTGCCTAGCTCAGGTGTGTTTAATCTGTCACTTTGCATAAGGTACTAACGTGTGTCATTCTGTTCTGCCATTTCAGGAAGCCGAAGCACTGGCAAAGCAGCAAGCATGAATTCCAACTGCCTTAACGCTCTGTAAAGGGAATTTCCACAGCTTTTTATAAAATAGTAGAATTGTCTCTGCTTCAAGAAAAATAGATGTGATTTCTAACATTTGATTGGTGCTTGCAGCATTCACAGAACATTAATACAGATTTGAACACAAAGTGAAAATGTGAACATAAAGGTAGGAAGCACGGAGTGTGTTATTACAAAGTTGGAAGCATAGGAAATTGGAGCTATTAGACATGATTGATTTTTCAGATAGTTTAAACTGTCTTGGCAATTTGTCCATTTTGTGTAAACTTAAAGAAACTATTTTAGTACTATAAATGCAGATATGGTTATACCTAGATATCCAACTATTTAAAAATATGGATAAAGAGCAACAGCATTAAACCGTATCACTAACTTTAGTGCCTGAGTTGCCTCAAAAAACATTACTGAAATATACAGTAATTTTCAGTGTCTTTTTAGATTCTGGTTTACGATTAAATTGTAGGTGGTGTTGTGTATTGTAATAACCATTGTAGTCACTTTTGGAATTGGTGTTTGTTCTTTTGTAGAATAGGTATTTAAAATTGTAACACACTGTACAGATGACAAAAAAAAAAAAAAAGAATGCCATGTACTTCTCCTCTAAGGGATCTCTGTGGGCTTTTCCTACAAAGAAAAGGGGATTTGGGCAATGGACAGCCTTTGACCACATAGCTGCCTAGGCACAACTTTGGACATGCTTGTGAGCACCTCAAGGAATCACACGCCGCTTCCCAGGCAGTGTCGCAAATAAGCCAAAACAGCCAGAAATGGCATTTCCTTACCAGGGTAAGGGTGAAGCCTTTAATGAAATTCTTTACAAAAATGCCAGTTCACACTGCATATAGTATTAGATATCTTGGTGCATGTCCTGGTAGTAATTTGTTGCATATAGTATTTTTTCAAATGAGAAAGTGAAGTTAAATGTTTGAATAGCAAGAACTATTGTAATAGAGAGGGCTTTTTTTAAGGTTTAAAAACTGATTTCTATTACTGTTGCCATATCACAAAGCTATTACAGAAATTGCAGACATACTAAGTGTCTTTATCATGTGCAATATCAGCCTGCCCATTCTTCCAGTACCCATCAGATAGCCTGTATTTCTTGCCATATTCTACAAAAATAAAAATAACTACAAGTGCCCAGAAGTGTGGGGGTAATTTAAAATGCATTTTGTACCACATAAGCTACTTTTTCCCCCAAAAGCAACAAAAGGCAGTGAAAAAGATGGTTAGTGCTCATATAGTTGGAGGATCCTTCTGATACCTCTGCACATACATTTCAGTTTGCTTTGCTTTATTAAGATAGAGGAGCGGCCTGTACAGATCAGGGGAAGGCTGCAGCTACTTGCTTTTGGTTGGAGAAAGTTCTTCTGGAGAAGATCATGATAAAAGTTCCACAGATGTCAGAACCATCAGGACCTAGTTTGAAGCCAAGGTAGTTAACATTTCTTTTTGGTCAAGTTTAGGTTTTTTTTTATTATTATTATTATTTGGAGGTCTAGGAGTAGGTGTTAGAAGCTTGTGCTTACAAGAGCAAGCATAGTATCAAAATACATAGGGGTAAATAAACATTGCCTCATTTTGAAGATTAACACACACATTTGTGCTTTCTTATTAACAGGTTTTATCAGTAATTGCTAAAGTTTTGTGGGATTTGTTTTTAGGATCTTTTAGGGATGGAAGATGGGTTACATTTTTGTATGCAGTGTCTGATTTTGATCATTCACTGTGACTGCTTTATTCTAAACTGAGGTGACCGTTGCTTTCTTAATATTGGCACGATCTTTCTTTGGTCTGAACCCATCGGTGATGTTTTTGAGAAAGTAAGGATGAATATGGGGTGAGGCTTTGGGAATAAAGGGGAATTCAACACACAGTCACGATACTCACATGTATTTGCTGTGCTTCCTGTGTAAGGAATGTACGGCATAAGTGCTATGCATTACAGTCATGATGTTGGAGAAGCTGTAATTGAAAGTGAATGCCAAATTCTGTCAGGTTAGTGACCCAGAATATTATCAAAAAAGGTCAATCTCTATTTCTGACAGCCAAGAAAATTACCAAGTTTAAGAAAGCAAAGTCCCCTTGTCTAGTCCCCTCCTCCTTGCCATATGGTAGCGTTCAGGCCATATCTGCATTCCTGAGAAAGCTGTCGAGACGGACTGAATAATTTCTTTGTCCAGGGAACAAGGCACCAACAGAGACTGAAAAATACCTAAAATCTTTCTGTTGTGGGCTCTGTGTGAAAGTCCTGTTTGTTTTGATGAAGACTTTCTGCATGAAAAAGTGGTGGGGATGTGTTCCCTGTGTACTACTCCTGTTCTTAGGTTAATGATGGGTGCAACGACTGAGTTTGTTCATTTCTTTCATGAACTTTTTATTTTTTTCCTATTTAGAAAGCAGGCAATAAGTATTTAAAGTGTATATTAACCATTCCTGAATCATTCCAATAAAATTGTTTCAGAATGCTTTCTCACACTCTTGACTCCTTGGCATGGTATCTTCGTGGTTTGAAGTGGCTCCACAGGTTGAAAAAAGTGCAGTTTTGAAGTGAAAATAATGATTACAAAAACAAACAGATCTGGATCTATATAATAAAGTGAACATAATGGGTAAGCTTTCCATCCACTAGTGCATGTTAAATTTATTGTCTCTCTCACCTGTTGTAGCTAAGGTGTTTTAATTATTTTAGGGAACATCTACATAAAATAAAGCCTTTTTTTAGGAGAGCATTGAGAACCCTCCCTAACTGACCAGCTTCCCTACTCCTCCCTCAGGGCAGCCATCAGGTCAAGCCCATCTTTTCACCCCAGTGTGTAAATCTTGCCCAACAGCCTTTTTTTCCAATGTGTAATTAATTAGCTTTATGCTGCGCACAACAGGGGGGCTATGTTATTTAATATCTATATTGCCAGAGAGGGCAGTGTTGGATACATATTTAAACTAAAGCTGTTTATCTTCCCTGTTTTGCCTGGTAGAGCCAGCAGGTCCATTCTTTTAAGATTCCACATGCTTTACATACCAAAACGTTACCCCACTGAGAAACCCTATTGAAGATGCACTTTTCAGCCCCAAAAACGGTACTAGGATTTACTCAAAACCCAGACTTGTATTCAGACGCTTTTAAGGAAACCAATCACTTAATTTTTAGCGTGGTTAGTTAGAAGGGAACTCATTTGCTCTCCGTTTATAAGATCAATTTTTTTGTTTGCTTTCTGTTTCTAAAAAACTAAAGCACAACCAAGAACTATCAAGTATCCTCATGTCTTTAAGTACTGTTTATTGCTTGTCTTTTGCTCTGGCTCTCCACCATTACTTAGAGTCTTAAAAAATGGTCCATAATGTATTTTAGGGAAAACAGTTTCCGATGTCATTTCTAATTACATGGAATCCCACTTACTCTCACTGTACGCTTCACTTGTATAAGCTGAATAGATCCCTTGCTTTCTTGTCTGTTTATAAGTCTTAAAAACAAGTAATTGTTATTCATTAATGTGAAGCTCAGTACAAATCAGTTTCAAAAATCTGTTTTAAAACAAAACGCATGTCTGCATATGTTTACTGAACTTGTTCCAGCTATTCATGGTGTGCACTGTAATAATAAATTTTTCTACCATTGAATTTGGAATTTTCTCATTTATGCTTAATTTATATTTTGTGGAAAATTCTGTAAAGCCTAGTTATATCATTTAGCTCATGTTGCACATATTACTTGCAATACAGATTCAGAGTGTGCAGAGTGGGGACACATGCCTGCTAGTCCCTTACTGAAGAGTCTTCATCACAGAGTTGATTCAGGCTAACGTGGCAAAATCAAAGTCCAGAATGTCAGCTCCCAGGTAGAGTTAACTAACTGCAGATAGCTTTTTCCACAGAAGTAGGTGAGATTTTACATGATGAAGTATGATGAGTAAATGAGTGGTTCCTGTTCATATACATCTTGTATACAACAATCTGAGTCTTGTTTTTTTCAAGAAAAAAAAGGTGGTAGTACTAGCCAAAGCTATGCACACAAGTCCACAGAAAGGCCAAAAAAAGAATTTACCTGGAACAATCAAAGATGCATTTTCAAAGGAACAGTTTACATCCCTTTACATAATAGATTCACACTTACTAATGCAGTAACCTGAACTTAATCAGGTCACATCCCTCCTGTGCTTTCCCCTTTATGGTGAGAAAATTTTAATAGCCAACTTAAAACGAAACTTAGGCAAGTCGTTACCTGGGAGCAAGTCATTGAGTTTTTCTGCCTTGAACTACCCTTTTCCTCTGTTGACAGAGCTGATTAAAGGTGCAAGGAAAATGAAGGCAACTGCCTGTCACTAATATCCATGTAAATATCCATGTATTCCATGTGTCTTCCACCTCCCTTAAATTCTTTGTTTTTTGGAGTCAACACTCTTTCTGGATAACCAGTGTTATGCTCTGTGCTACACCAGAAGTGAGTGACTGTCAAGTAGCATTTTTAGACACCTATCAGTCTTTTAGAAAAGTTAATTTCTGAGAGGTACATTCACACGAGGCAGAGAAAAAAACCTAAAGGTCCTTTTAGCACTACAGTTCATTTAAGCCATGTGGGAAGGTTCTTTTGTTATACAAAACAAGTATCATGAACATGAATCAGCTGGTGAAACTGCCAGGTGCTCTCATGAAAGCAGAATGGAGATTATCATGACATCTCTATTTGTTCTGGAAAGGGGTTAATTGCACTTAGCATAAAAAAAAAAGGACAAAGGATCTGAATAGATCAGGAACTAAATAATTACCAGGTAATTATCTTTTAATGAATGCCCCACAAAAGCCTAAGTATTTTATGATTCATCCATACTATGCAATTGTGGTGTATTTTAGATTGAGAAGTTTATCATGAACAATTTTTAATTGTGTTGTAAAACTCTCTAGAAAATGCAAAAGGATGGTCAAAGCTGCCTGAAGATGATGAAGCAGAGATTACTGTTCTACTACGGAAAATTGAAGCACTGCATGACCATAAATCCCTGGGTGTTTATTCTCAAAATATGCACATGTAGTATGTCCTCCTCATGAACAACCAAATGCCAAAGACAGTCGTTTAGACTGCAATTTCTTCTCATACCGGCTCGTCTGTCGAGGTCATCTTCAGGAACTTGGGCACTTCTTCGTTTTCCGTTGCTTGGCACAGCATCTCAAAATCCTTAAAAATAAGGAGAAAATGGGGTAATGTCACTGAATGAGGCGATTCCTGTGGGCATCCCGCCTCGCCTCATGCTTTTCCCCAGCGACTGGGACAAGGTGGTTGCTACCCAGGCGAAAACTTGGATTCGCCACCGTGACCGCAGCACTAAACCTGCCCAAAACGGGCAGCAGGCAGCAAGGAGGCTGCGGTGCAGGGCCCTTACTCCGCAGTACTGGTCGCCGTTGCAGATCTGCGGCGGCACGGCCTGCGGGTCGCCCGCCTTGTCGCGCATCTCCCGCAGCCGCCCCTCGCTCACGGACACGTCGATGAGCTCGTAGCGCAGCCGGTTGCCCTCCAGGATCCGCCGCACCTCGGCCTGTCTCTGCCGCACCTGCGCGCACAGGGAGCGGCCCGGAGCCGAGGCCTCGCCGCTGCGGTCCTGCCCGCGCCGCCGCCGCCGCCGCTCGCCCTGCCGCGGCCGCCGCTCACCTGCCGGGAGCCCGTCACGCTGCTGTAGTACACCTTGATGGAGCCCATGGCCGCCGCGCCGTTCCCGCGGCAACCAACCGTCGCCGCGCCGTTGCCGCGGCAACCAACGGCCACCGCGAGTGCGCCCCGCCCCCGGGCCGCTCTGATTGGCCGCTCCGCGTGTCAGTCAGACCCGGCGGCCGTTGGCGGCCGTTGGCGGCTCCCTGAGGGGAGCGCTGTGGCGGCTGCTGCGCGCTGCGGGCGGCCGCGGTCTTCCCCGTCATGCGCCGCCCTGCGGGCTCCTGCTGCTCTGCTCTTCCTGCGCTGCCCTTCTCGGCCTTGGGAGCGAGATGCGGCGCCGCCTCTCCAGCCCCTCGGGTGGCTGCTCTCACCCGCGTTTCCTCCGCGTGCTCCTGCCGTGCGCTCGGTGAGGCCCCCGCTGGGTGCATCCTCAGCGCTCCAGGGTGGTTGTGCGTCCGTGGACACAAGTGACTAGCGAGTCTCGGGCCTGTTCCAGCTGCAGGTGGAAACCCAGCTGGTTGTGGTCTCCTTGGAGAGCCCCTGTAACCGCTCCAAGCTTTTTTTTCTTTTCTTTTTTTTTTTTTTTTTTTTTCCTCTGTGCCCGTTACTGTTTGCTGTGTGGTAAAACTTGATTTTGTGGTAGCAAAAGCACTTGGGCATCCCGAGTAATTGAGTGTATTTAAGCTGCAAAAAGCCTGGGATGTGTGGTGCATGCAGCCCTGTGACTTAGTGAAAGTTGAGCAGTTTCAATCCCAAGTAGAGAGAAATTAAGAGCAGTCATTAGCATTCTCTTCCTTTCTTTTTTTTTTTTCTTTTTTTTTTTCTTCAAGTTAACGGTGCTGAATTTCTATTTCCCAATGAAGAAATCTATTCTGTCTAGAAACTACAGCTCTGTAGCGGGTAGAAACCCTCTTCATCTGATGCTTTGGCCTGCGAAGATGGTGGAGCCTCGGTGGATCGGCGTGATCAGCAGGTGGCACGAGAGGGACGCAAGACACCAGCATCAGTCCTGACACACTCTGCTTACCGAAGTACAGCACTTACTTTTGGTTTTAAATATATATTCTGTGCTGAGACTAATGCAGTGTGCGTGCAGCTTGAGCAGAGGCTGCAGGCAGGCAGAAGGATGTGGCTGAGGCTCTTTGTCTTCACCCCATGGGTAACCCCACAAATATAAATCCAGGTTGTAGGGATAGAAGGAATAGCTGCTTTTAACCGTGTCCTTTTTTTTCTGCTTGCATGCTGGTACTTAACAGGAGTGAGATTTGATAAGAGAAAGATCAGATTCTTCGGGCTGCTTTCTGTTTGTAGATGTGTGTTGATAACTTGAATCTTTTATCACAGTGTCCACAGAATAGGTAATCACAAGAGAAATAAAAGAATGGAACTTGTGTCTAGGTAAATGAAGAGCTGCTGTGTAAACAAAAGCCAGATGGTTAAAACAAAGTACTGTTAGTTTAAATGGAAAACAAAAAATTGCAATAACTATGCTTGAAAAATATTATTTAATGTAGTCAACTTCCATTTCACCTTTATATGCCTATAAAATACATAATTTGAACTGGAATAAGGTACCTATTTACATTTCTGCAGTATTAATTTCTTCAGTATTGCTGCTATATGTTTTACTTTCTCATATATGAATGATGCAGTCAAGTATCATTTGTCATTATAGATTCTGCTTTAAGTTTAGCCCGAGAATTCAGACATCCTTGTCTTGCTGGCTCTGTTCTTCTGTAATCTGTATTCAGACTTTGAAGTAACTGAGGTGCCAGTCTTGTGCTTATTTTATTTTTGTAAATCTAAGCTCTTTGTCAGGTGAATATAACTGAAATGAATTGTGACTTGTTTTTAATCACTCAAATGACTAACTTACCTAACTCTTTTTTTTTTTTTTTTAATTCCCCTCTCTCTCTGCTTTGGTGTTTTGTTGAAACTGTTTCATGAAAAATATGGCTACAGCTGGTGCTAATTATAAACCTGGTGAAGGAAGCAAGATTAGAAGGAACTGGAGCCCCCCTGTTTCCTGTGAGGTTGCTCCTGTCAAGGCGGGAGGCAAGAGCACTGCCCAGGTCGCAAACAAATCAGCAAATCTACCCTGTGAAAACTGAACTCATGTAGCTAGGGTGCAATCAGAGTTTTGCTGCCAAAACATGTTGAATGATGGGTTGCAACCAAGATATCTCTGCATTGCTGTCTTTACTCTCTAGTTTTGTTCTTTTTTTTTCTCCCTCACTTCTACCATTATACTAAGCAGTGTCTATTTAAGAACTCAGGTGAGAATCAACTTCTGATTTTATTTATTTACTTATTTTTCTTCTGAAAAGAGGGAAATTTAACAAATTCTGTGGACCTGCTTTTGGCCTAGTCCTTGGGACTGTAGGGTGGCTTAGTGCCTGAGATCTGGCTTAGCCCCTGTGAAGTGACAGACTGTATTTTGTGGGCAGTAGTTTTGTGCATTGTGTGAAAGGTACAGATCTTATAACACTAATTTAGTTTTGCAAAATTATAAAGGTAAACTCACAGGACACTTTAATGTTAAATAGGATGAAACTAAGATAAAAGCATTTTGAGCATGTATTCAGCATTGAGTGTTTGGAGACAATAGAAAAAAGTAATTTGAGCCATAAAAGCCATAAAAACACAAATGTCTGACAGAGGAAGCCACATCTTTGAATGCTGACTCTTTCCCAAAGATCCAACTTTACTTTTAGGGTCATCCTAGCCAACAGGTTGGTCTTCTGGCCCAGCATGTAGCCAGACTTCCCGCAATTCCTGCAATCCAGATCCTGGTTTTGGATTCTGTAGCAGCCAAAGGGACCTGTTATCCAGATCACAGCTCGCAAGAGTAGGGTCTCCATAGTCATCTTCTTAGCAGTTCTTCTGCCATGTTCACAGTTTGTTTTCTGCCTTTATTGGCTAATAAGCAGCAAAAAATACAGAGGAATTATAGTCTACTTCCAGGTGATGGCTCTATCTCTTTTAATTCTATCTTTCATAAATCTCCATTGTACTTTTCCTCATGCTGTTGTATATTATCCCAGGAAGCTCATAACATTTATATATGCTGCTACAGCAGTGTTGGACAGTGAAACACATGAAACAGTTGGGAGAAACAGCTGTTGCTCAACCTCCTGAAGAAGCTGCAAACTCTTCTTTCTTAAGATATCTGGAATGCATGAAAAAATAAGTTGCACAACTCAAATGCTTGATTCCTCAAGGCTGGCTGGGGAGCTACCCAAAGACAGTAAATCATCTCCTGGGCCCTGGCAGAACCTGATTTTTCACATGAAGAGGATTTGCAGGTGTTGTCCCAAAGAGAAGAGGCCAGGTGCATTTGATCTGCGCTGCCTGTGCAGAATGTCCCTGTTCCACCAGCAACGTGTGTCCTCTGCAGTGGGGAGTTGTGTATATGAGGAGTAAATATGTAATGTACTGTGTGCATATGGACATTGCCCATGACTTAACAACCTTTTAATATCAGGGGTATGACAAAAAATTCAGAACCAAGGGGCAGGTCTTATTTGTGCTACAATTTAGAGTAAGGAAACATGGAAAAAACACATGGAGACACCTGTGACAGACATTTGAGATGGCTAATCTTTGAGCCCCAGCAAGGTAGCTTGGATCAGTGAGCAGAGACTGTTTCCAGTTGCTTGATACTGTTACCTTTAGAGGCACATTCTTATATTTATTCTTTATAGAGAAATAAGTTTTCACTGTATTCCAGTGAGCACATAATGTCAATTTGTTTCCCCTATAGAAGAAAGTCACAAGATGGCAATTTCTACATTTATTTTTTGAAAGGGGAAATGTTATAAATAACATTGCCTCTGTAAGTCAGGTGGATGGTAATATCAAAAGTGAACTTTAATATAGATGGAAGTATTCATTGGAATTCAGTTTCAAGTTTGAACAGCTTGGTGAAGTACAGACACCCGGATCATTTAGTAATTTTTGTTGCTTTTAAATGATGTATTAAGTAGCAGTTATGCAACTTGTCAGCATTGCACCACACTCGGAAACATTTCAATTCACTTTTTTAACATCCTCTTTTAGATCTGCTGTCACTCAGTACTCCAAAACCAGACATTTTTCCACTGGGACCACTTCTGTTTTTGCTGGAATACAAAATGAGGAACTAAATACTCTGTAGCTACTGTTCGCACAGATGACAATGAAGAGTATGAGAGAATCTGTTCTCTTGCAGCAGTTTTAGTAGCAGAGTTCTAAACTACTTGATTATCTACCTTTTTTACCCTCTTAGAATTGGTAAGTCTGGACTTTATGTCCTTTTTTCTTTTTCCTTATGTTTTATTCCAGAATGCATTTACATTATTTTAAAAAGAGTACTGTTTTTAAAGGTTGACATGCCTTGACTCTTATTTTAGCACTATGAGCATTTTCAGAGCAATATAGATAAGGCATGTAAGGGTCTGGATACATGCATATGGTTTTTCAAAAGTAAATTAGTCATAGAGTATTCTAAGTTCCATTGACATTCAACAAAATTTATAGTTCAAAGTGTCCTCGTCTCTCTTGAGAATGGCAGTTTCTCTCCTAAGTCCCTTAAATGCTTCAGAAAATATTGCCCCGCTTTTTGCATATGTCAGTGGTTCTTTAGATAAACAGCCCTGAAGTGACCATGGGAAGGTGTGCTGCCTTTCCTGTCTGCTTTAGTCTCACTTGCAAGCATATCCCATTCCAGTTGTACAATCAACTTTAACGTGGGGGGGGAATGCAATTTTTGCTTCAAAGAGTGGGGGGATTGGCACCTTAGCTGTCAGTGATGTAAGTAGGGTTTTCAGTTGATTTCTTGAAAGGATTCAAAGGACATTGCAATGTGTTATGTTCTTCGGGAGATTTAGTACATACTGTTTAGCTGGAAAGATTCCCATTGATTTTAACAACAGATGAATTAAAAAGAAATGATAGATTTTGAGGCATGTAGACTAGCTTTTAATTATTCACATGCACCTAATAAAACTATGGAGTCTTGGAGATAAAAGCATGCTACTCGTACACAGTCTGCTGTTAAACTGTCATTGGGGGAGCCAAGTTAACTCTTCATATCTTTTTAAGTCACCTTTTTAAGAGGAACTCTTAAAAACTCTTATACATTTGAATATTCAAGTGCTGCATTTGGGATGCAATTTTAATAGGTGTGAGGAACTGTCAGTATCTTTTGAAGATCCTCAGCACTTCCTAGGATACTAGGCCAACTCAGAATCAGCTTCTAAGTCCAGCTTCACTGTCCTGCTCTGTCAGGCCCTAGCTAATCATTTTTTTGCATTGAAAGATAAGAAATTATTTACAACTGATGATGCAATGCAGACAAGTGAAATCTGGATTTTATCTTAGTCTTTACAGTTTACTTTTGTTTGCTTTTTCTAAATAAGTTTGTACTTGTCTGTCTTTCACTGACAGGTCTATATGGAAGTGTGGTGATTAGACTTTCTACCACTTATCATCATGTTGGCAGAAGGCATCTTAACTAGACTTGTATATAAAGAAATCTGTGCCCAAGATAAGGCTCACAAATGCCGTCCAACCAAAAAAGTTAAGGAGGGAATCTGGAGAGAGGAACTTGTAGATGATCCAAAAATTAAAGAGTTTGCTGCTGGACGTGAGCATCAGGACAAGATCACTGCCAAAAGTAAGAAAACGGAACACAAGAGAAACCCTCACTGGAAATCTATAAAGGGCCTATCTATGGAAGATCAGAAAATACGTGTTAGGGGAACCACATCACCACCTTTACATATTCCCAAAAGAGAACAAAATAATGAGCAACTGGATTTGTACAGATCCTGGCCATGCAACAGCATTTATCAAAACTATCCTGACTTGCATATTGGGGGAGACCATGTGGGTGACCATATGTGTGATTCAGGTTGTGTTTTGGACCATGTGTGTGACGAGCTTCCAGACGGCCCTGTTCTGCGGTCTGCAGATATCCCTCTAGGTCAATCCCCTCTGTCTCAGAATATTGAGAAGACAGGTATAAAGTCCCTGCCTGGAGAGGAGACTGGAGAAAGGAGTATGGCGCTCTGTGAAGAGCCTCTTTCAAACTCCGTACTCAACAACTACATGGAAAGAAAAGTGGCAGAGCTCTATAAACAGTTTTTTGAAGAAAGCCTGGCCAGATGTGGTTCTGTAACAAACTTCCTGACTTGCAGTTTCGTAAGGAATAACTTGAACCAGATAAGCTTTCAGATATCCCAGGAGCAGAACATAGAAACGTCTAAAGCCAGAGAGGTGCTCTTACACTCTCTAGCCTTGTTTAGTTTGCATAATGCTACCAATGGAAATAGCTCTGAATTTAGTACTCCAAACTTGCAGATCTCAAACTCAGAATACGTGGAAAAGAGCCACAGGGTATAGTTCTCATCATAACTGAAATACTCAAGCTGAAGAGATGAATGCAGATTGATTTGGGAAGAAAACATTAGACACTGTAGACTTTTTCAAATGTTTTAACGTTTAACATAGTTTGTCTATGATGATTGCAAAGGAAGATGGAATTCACAGATGTCTCTAATGTAGAATGAGAAATGAACTTTTCTCTAAAATGCTGTTTAACCATATTTTTAAATGGTGTGATGGTGATAAGACTCTGGCTCTGTGAGTAATTATATTCAAGTACCTTTGGATTTACTCCTGCAAGAGCAATCAGTCAAGGAATAAGTGCTGGTAAAATTATCAGCCAAGAGAGTAACTCATCCCTCCAGTAATGAAAAGAGTCAAATTGTCTTTGAACTGAAACAATGAATACTTGGTCTTCAACTATATTGCTGAATCCGAAGTCCAATAAATATTGCTTTGGCAGTGACTGAGAAAATGTTTCCTGGGTCAGTAGGTCTAGTCAGCAGATGGAAAGGTTCACAATTATGTATTTTTTGGTATGGAACATCATGAATACGAAATACCAGCCTTAAGCATTAATCAAGACACTCCAGAGAACCTGATGTTATTGCATATGAATGTTTGTATTGCATAGGTAAAGTATGTTACACTGAAAAGTTAATAAATTTCTAACAGATGAAATCAGTGATCAAGATTGTGTTTTATTTTTCTGTTTTAAAAACATGTTTCTGTCATTATGTTATTATTTTATGTATCTTTTGCATTTTTAGTAAATGGACTCTATTTCCTTGGGAAGGAAGCTCTGACAGTCTAAACAGCTAAGACTGTTGCAACATTCCTGAAAAAATACTGCAGGTGTTTTTCCGTTTTGATTTGGAAGTGTAAGTGCAAAACTCACTCGGGAGAATTGCTTGCTAAATCTTCAAATGTTTTTCCTTTTCGGTTGGTCACATCTCAGTAACTATTTTAACTGGAAATCAATAACTGTGTTGCTGTTGAAAACTGATAAATGAACTAGGCTGTTATATTGACAGCAGAAGTTTTCTACTAGTAGACACACATCTTCACTTGCTTGTATTATGACTAAATATGATTTTATGACCTTCAGTTCTAGGTTGATAATCATGAAATATAAAATTACCAACAGAGATATATGTGTATGATTTAAAGCTTCATGAATATGTGCTATAGTGCTGGTTTAATATTTTATTCGATTAATGCACATGTATAAGACCAGTTATAAAAGAACTCAGTGAAACTCATTTTGTAACGACTAGGGTAAAGCAAAACTGTCTTTATTTTTGAGGTACATCTCTTAAATTCTACTCACTATGTAGTGTACGTTTTCTAAATCTTTGTCAACCTTCTAAGAGAATATGAAGGATTGTGTGATCTTTGGGTAATAATGCATCAAACGCAAATGTTTTTGTAAATCAAGGTCCTTGACATCTTATCAGTCCTTTGAACAGATCAAAGTTCTTTTCTTTATTTTTCCTTTTATTTTATTTATTTTTTTTAATCCCACATCTTTTATTTTTAAAGGGTAGCATTTATAGCAAAAATATCATTAGACTTGAAAGAATACCTCAGAACATTGAGAAGATCTGATTTCCCAAGGGATTCACCTAGGAGCTCTTGCTTCAAGTATGTTAGCTTAATTAGCTATATTTACTGCCACGCAAGTGATATGATGGGGCTTAGAGTTGAGATTGTGCCTGTTTGGCCCTGTAGAGAAGGAAGCTTACAGACTAAAAGCATAGGAGGTCTTTAATGTACTATACTTGCAAAAAAAAACCTGCCCTTGCGCTGCTTGCTTGTGACGTGGGGCTTCTGCAGCATGATGCAACTGGTCGCCTCTGTGCAGTTCTCCTATGGGATGCCAAACAGTCTACTAAATATAGCAGCATGTGTAATGGAAGGGGAAGTACAGGATATCTGAAGATTGTGACCTTTTCTGATGCGATCTGGTTCGTGTTTTTCAAGGGGATGATAGGAAAGAATATTTTGTTGTTTTTGTGCACTGCCCTAATTGTACATGTCTAATTACCTTCTCAGCATGAAAAACCAAGTCAAAAGTCTTTTGGAAGAGGCTGAATGACTTCATTACGCTTCGGAGGAGTCCAGAGCAAGAAGCACTCTAAAATGCTCCTTGATTGAAAATAAGCGAAGGTGAGAGCAGAAATATTCAGAAGAAAAAAAACTCTTCTGCTGCCTTGGCCTAGCCTTTTATCTCCCCTGGGACTTATTTATATTTCAACTGAAATCTTGAAATAAGTTAATTTCTTAAGGTTCTTCCTCAAGAAATGTGGAAGTCGGAGTTTAGGGCCGAGCATCGTATTCTGGTGGGGTTTTTTTTTTTCCTATGCTTCTTCCCAGCCTGGAGAAAAGTGAAGGAGGAATTCTATACTTAGCTGTAATATTAACCTTACCCTTAGATCTTAGATGTCAACTGCAGCTTTAACACTGATGTTAACAGCAGCAGCAGAAGCTGCTAAGTGTTGAGAACTGCTGCAGTGGGAGGAACCCCTACAGAATATCTTGTTGTTAAAGAGATGGAGTCGCAGAAGAGGAGACCATAGGAAAATGAATATCCTGAATTTGCCAAAATCCCAGATTGCTATGAAACTGTTGATCCTGTCCATTCAGAAATGATTTCAGAGCACATTTCAGAATTAGTTTGCACAGGTATGTGGATGAGTTTATCCCTAATGCAAATGTTAGAATGAAAACAGCAAGCAATGCTATGAAAAAAGCTTTAATCTGTAGCCCTTATTATCCACTTAAATTCTATTCTTAGTTTCTTTTTGTTTTAATTGACACATTTCAAATAATGACATGCTTCAGCTTTATTTCAATTTGAAAAATACTGAGCTACATTCTGGATTTAAGTGAGAAAATTCTATCAGCTGCATTGGAGTTGTGCCCATTTTCACTAGCAGGAAGAATGGCTCAGTAAGCTCAAATTACATAGGAAAATCACTTAGGAGGTGGTTTTCCAGACTTTTCCAGCTTTTCCCAGACTGCTGAAGGACAGCACATGTATTTTATTACAAATGAAAGCAGTGCCATATTCTACAGGTCACACACATGAGACCAAATTCTAGCTGGCAGTTATGTTTATGCACATGCCAGAAAAACTTAAACCAAAGGAGAGAGATTGGCAGGGATTTTTCCACTTTTCTTTCCAGTTCTCGTTTTGCATTCCCACAGAGATACATTCATCAAGTACTGTGACCAGGACCCCGAAAGAAGCTGTGCTCTCTGTGTTAAATCTGTTGAATTTAACTGAGACACAGTGTAAGAACCTCACCCAACAGCCTGTTTTCTATGCTTAGTGGTGGAAAATAAATCCCTCCAGAAAGTGACTAAGCCCATGTAGGTGAGTAAGACTTTTTACATGCCATTTGCTTTGTGACATTTCCTTGGGGTTCTCTTTCAGGGAGAAATCTTTTTAGTTGCCACTTCTGGATAACAATATGAAATCCTGCCAGTTTCCCTTATTTACTGAATATTGTTTTAGGTGCTGAGTGGCAGGTGACCAGGGTCTCCAAAATTTCACTGTGAAAGTGAAATTCACAGTGCCGTGTCTTTACAACCAACCATAGAAGCAGCAGCAAGACAGACTTGCAGGGAGTCCTCCTTATTTCATATAAATGCGGCTTCTCCTCGAGGGTAAGTGGAAACAGTATCTTAAATACAGCTCCAGTTACGTACAATTGAGATATGGCATCCTGAACTGCACTCTGTGAAACAGTTTGATCCATCAGTCCGCAGTGGTGGCTAGTAAGCAAAAACTTACACGTGTATTTGGATAGTTTTATTGCAGTTGAATTAACCACAAAGAGAACTGCTAACTTGAAATTCCCTCTGCAGTCTACACAGGGCCTGGAAATACTAGTCTAACCATGAACGTGGACTTCTGTTCACTCAAGTTGGAGTTCCTCCGTTTGTTAACCACCATGATTTTGTATCAGGCTGTTCCACAAACTGATCCTGCAGTATCTAAATGTGACGTGTCCCATGTTGATTTAACACACAGTCTGTGCTTGGAATTCCGTGAATTGTGTTCAGTCTTTTATATTGCATGCTTTTTTTTCTAAATATTAAAAGTCATAGAAAATGACACCTTTCTGTTGTTCCTTTGAGCATTTAGAAAATAAGAGCTGAGCTATGAATTGAGTTGTGGGTTATACTATAGAAGGGTTGCAAATTTATGAGTCAATGACTCCATGCTGTAGAAATATGCTCTTACAATATTGGTGGCATTTAAAATTCTGAATTACTTCTTAGGTAGGCTTAAAACTCCCACTTCAAAAATTTCTTGTTTTGTGCAATAACGTAATTTCAAAATATCCTGCGTTGCAATTTTTGCCTAATTTCCCATCTCCAGTTACTGCCCACTTTTGCTTACAGTGCCACATTCATAATGTATACTATGATCCTTACCAATTTGTTGAAGCGTTTTGTCCATTCTTCATACCTATATATTGGATGTAGTAATTATTATTTAACAAAAGTTAACAAAGTGCTGAGCATACACCTGCTGAACATAAAAGGTTTTATGTAATTATGCATTTCTTGTAATTAAATTCTACAGGATTAAGGGTAGAATTGTGGGTATGATGCCACTTCTTAAACTGTGACCAGTCTAGATACTTTTTATGTTTTTCTTGTTTTTCCTGCATAACTGTGTTTTGACAGGTTAACCTGCCCAGCTCTTAGCCTCTCCTGAGATTCGCCTCTGTGATTCATTCAGTGTTGTACTTTGTTGCAACTGCTCATTTATCCTAACTTGACCTTTTTTATGGAAAGACTCTGAGTTCTTTCCCAGCCATAAAAAGTAGAGCAAAAGAAAAGCCACTTGTGCCCTTTCTGTGTACGTAAACTATATTAAGGCAGACCATACCTTGTTTTAAATAAATAAATTTTATGAACTTACTGGAATTAGGAACATAGTTTCAAAATAATTTCCAAAAAAATGTTGACTTGAAGTCTTAAATGAACAGATTTTGTTTGTTCTTATTCCTCTTCCTGTTAGCTGAAGTAACCAACTTCTTTTCTGGAACAGAAAGCAAAAAATTTAATGCCTAATTTTTGCGTAGGTAGTATTAAACTTGAAAATCATGTGCCTGAATGTTTGTGCTGGTTGTGTTTGAATGCCCAAACAGGAAGCTGATGCAGCCTCATTTCCCTTTTCTAACCATGGACTTCTCCAACTCGGTACAAACTGATTATCAGTACAGATTGCTGGTAACAGGCAATGCCATTGCATGAAGAGGGCTTTCAGACAGACCTGCTGGATACCTGTTCATAACTAACTGGCCAGGGTAAGAACCAAAGGGTTTTGCAGCTGCCAGGAGATGCCATTTCTGTGTCACACAGTGGAAAAGCAGTGAATTGGTTCCCTTGATAGTGGTTTGAGGAATCCAAGGGTTTGAGTGGGGCCACCTGTGAAGCTCGAAGGTCATTAGCTTTGTATAGCGTTTCCTTTCTCATTCTAAATTCAGTGATTTTGCATAATGCAATCTCTGTGGAAGGGGAAGGTGGAAAAGATTTGGTTTTGGTCATCTTGATCTTCACTGAGCTTCTGACCCAGCTGAGAAGAGTTCTGTTTCAGAAGTGCTCTGTGATAAATGCTGGTTGTAAATGGAAAAAAAAATCTGGATATTTATTCAATTCGAGTTGAAATCCAGTGTTCATTTTCTCTTTTTGCTCTTGTTTTATCCTCCAATCACAAAACTAAGATGACTGCATCATGATTACAGCCACATTCAGTGTTTGGTTTGTCCAGACTTGCCTGTATCTGTGATAAGCGATTAACACATTGCTCTGAGAACAGGAAGGATTGAGTCAGCTGGTGGCAAACGGCGAGCGAGGCAGCTTTGTGCCATCCCCCTGCACAGCTGAGCACGTGCACGCGCAGGAGGGACAGCAGCAGGAACAGCAGGGATGAGGAGGCACCTCAAATCCCTCTCCTTCCCAGCAGCCCGGCACGGCTGCAGACGGGGCAGAGATGGCCCTGTGCCACCCATCGCTGTGACCTGGGCACAACACGTGCTCGTCCTGCGAGGGAAAAGCCCTTGCTTGGCCTGTCAGTTNGCTCTGAGAACAGGAAGGATTGAGTCAGCTGGTGGCAAACGGCGAGCGAGGCAGCTTTGTGCCATCCCCCTGCACAGCTGAGCACGTGCACGCGCAGGAGGGACAGCAGCAGGAACAGCAGGGATGAGGAGGCACCTCAAATCCCTCTCCTTCCCAGCAGCCCGGCACGGCTGCAGACGGGGCAGAGATGGCCCTGTGCCACCCATCGCTGTCACCTGGGCACGACGTGCTCGTCCTACTTGGAAAAAGCCCTTGCTTGGTCTGTCAGTTACTGGGGTGACTTTCTGGGCACTCACTGGTTCCTGGGGACTGCGCTTCCTTTGGCTGGATTTAGCCCCTGATCCCAAACTCCCAGACTGATCCGTTCACACCGGTACTTGGAAAGAGACCTTCCCAGATTGATAACCTGCCGCCCAGTGGGATAAACACAACTTAAACGATAGTAAAGAAATACTTCATACCCTTGGACTGGATGAAATGACAATTGTTACCAAACAGTGTCCAATCCTACAGTGGACAGAGAGGTGCTGCGTAGAGTTGTTTGGTTTTGTGTATTTGGTTGGTTTTCACAGATTTAAGGACCTTTGTCTAATTTGATCTTCTAAAATGTAATGAGTAGCAAAAATATTTAATGAGAGAAATCCAATACCCTCACTTAAATATAAATATTATTTTGCAGTTGTGTCAATTCTTGAATGTGTCTCAGAGAATTAAAACTTTGGAATTTGAATCAGAAAAAAAAATGTTTTTAGGTTACCCGAAAGGCCAAGTGTTTGTTGTTTTACTGAGGCCACAGTCACAGGCTTCTCCTGTTACAATGATGAAGAAAAATATTAGCAACCATTTAGTTTACAGGACATTTCAGCAATTGCTCAAAGTGCTCAAGCTGTTGTTGACAAAAGTACAGTCTAAACAGAAGTCAGTGCCAACATGATTAAAGTGTTCTCAGCCCCTGATTGCCTTATAGGGATTCTTTAAGACCCTGTTAATTAGACAGTTGTTAAATGCAGAGCTGAAATTGTTCAATTCTCCTGAAAATTAGATTTCTGAAGTCACTTTTGTTGAACATATGTTCTTCTAGCCTCATGGGTTGAACATGAGGGAAGCAGCAGATCATTTCAGCTCACTGCAATGCAAAGTCAGAGTCCCAGTAAGCTTGGAGTGCATGATATGTGGAAAAAATCTTTGTCATGGCTTTAAATTCTAAATTTTTTTTTTTTTTTTTTCTATTCCTGCTTTCCAGAAAAACTGTCAGCATGGTCTTTCCCTGAAAGGGAAGTGGGATCAGGGCTTTGGTCTTTCAGTTCTGATTAAATCTTCTTGCTAAACTGCTGGCTGCTTTATAGAGTTTGTGTGAGCTCACAGGCTTGTGTATCTGAAAATTAAATATTCTTCTGTCCATGCTTCAGCAAAATGCGGTCTGTGCTTTATGCAGATGCAGAGACTTCACTGTGCATGTTAAAATATAATGGGCAATTCAAGCAACAAACAAAACTTAATGAAAGAAAAGGAAAAATAAAGTGGTTATATATGTGAAAATATGAACAGTTTCCATTATAATGGGGAAAAAGTTTTTGCACATTCCCAGCTCTACCACAAGCTGGTGTCAAAGTCAGAGGCAGAAAAGCTTTTGCAGGGCCTAACAAAGGGCCTGCAGAAACTGCAAAGATGCTGTTTGAAACTTAGAAGACAGCATGGGTGGTGGTTTTTCAAAACCAAGTTCCTTATTTAGGACACTGCACATGCAGAAGGAAAACTTCTTGTGAAAGGAAGACAAAAAGCTACTGAGAGTGGACAGAATGTTTGTGAATTTAAACATTCTCTGGCAACATTGCACTGTCATCACCTGACCCTTTCCAAATTTCTTGGTGTTTATCAGGAAATCCATTTCTCTTTCATAAAAATGTGTTTTTGAAGAGAGAAAGAAAATAAGGTTTAAAGTATGATGGTGAAGAACTGTAATCCTTTGCAACATCAACTATTGCCCCAAAATGAACCTGTGCAAGAATTAAGAAGACCTCTTCTTACATCCATGTGAATGCCAATGACAGCCAGTGACATTTGGGACATTCGGTTCCAGAACAGTCTCAAGGGAGAAATAAGACTCAGAGAGAGAAAAAAGCCTTAGGCCATTCTGATGCTACCAAACACACCANTTTCATAAAAATGTGTTTTTGAAGAGAGAAAGAAAATAAGGTTTAAAGTATGATGGTGAAGAACTGTAATCCTTTGCAACATCAACTATTGCCCCAAAATGAACCTGTGCAAGAATTAAGAAGACCTCTTCTTACATCCATGTGAATGCCAATGACAGCCAGTGACATTTGGGACATTCGGTTCCAGAACAGTCTCAAGGGAGAAATAAGACTCAGAGAAAAAAGCCTTAGGCCTTTCTGATGCTACTGAACACACCAGTACTTATTTGAACATCTTTATTTTTATTTTTTCTTGCAACAGATCATAAGAACACAGGTGACACCGCTCTGGGCAAAGATGGACCTGCCCTGCGGGTAGCAGGTGGCCCTTGATGTGTGCAGCATCCTGGGATTCTGTAAGTACCTGACCTTCGGACATGCCTGGTGATGCAGACGCTCTGTGCCAGCAGCCCCTGCATGGACAGGGAAATCCCACGCTTAAGCTACCTTCCCAAGTGGACCTCACAGATGCAGCTGAGGGAGCTGCTTTGTAGTTTTGTTTTCAGTTTTGTATGCAATATCTCCCAGAATGGAGACTCCCCTGCCTCTTGGGGCAACCTGTTCCAGTGCTCAGCCACCCTCATGGTAAAGAAGTGTTTGAGGGGCATTTCAGTCTGTGCCACTTGTCTGGTCATTGGCACCGCTGAGAAGTCTGTCCACTTGACACCCATTACACCTTTACAGCCAGGTATTTATACACATGGATAATCCCCCTGAGCCTTCTGCAGACCAGATTGTCCCCTCCTCTCATATGAGAGATATTCCAGTCCTTTCTGCATCCTTGTGGCCCTAAGATTAGACTCGCTGCAAAGAACTGCTTCATATCATCAAATCTGATGTGTGTCTTTTTCAGGAAATGGAAATTTCCTGGGGAAAAGCAAAAACTGTTTGGTATAAGCTCCATGAAAGTGTAATACTCATAGGCTTATGAAAAAGCAAAGATTTCCCACAGTGGTGGGAAATGCTGAAATCTGCTGTGATGCAACTGTGAGAGCAAGCAAGCTGATGAGTCTGAATGCAATTCCCTGTGCTGAGCCACAATTCAACCCAGGATTTTCCCAGGTTATTAACTATAAGCATGAAACTTCACATAATCACAGTTAAGTAAACACTTAAATGATTTACTGCACTGAAGTCTAAATAATTTGGAAAGTCTTTGCAGTATCAGAACTAAAAGGTACATCATAAATTATTTTTCTTTCCCCCGTGTAAGACATCTGCTTTTTCAACATTTTCTGTGTTTCATGTATGAGTGTCAGTAGTTCATATATGAATTTCTATAAATGATGGAAATTATGGGATTTAATTTACAGTATTTATTAAATGATGCCTGCATTTTTAGCAAAAATTGAGGTATGAAATAGTGTACTCAGAAGCACCCACAAGTCAAGAAGCTAAGAGAAAAGAGACATCACATCTTTCCACTCAAAAAAGTGTAAAGAAAATAATTTGTTGACATGAATTAAATAGTATAATAGGAATTATTAAAATGATTAACATTTTAATTTAACACTTTCATTATAGGAATCTGACTTCCCATTACTGTTGGCATATTACACAGTACTTTGTTCTGCTCATAATCCTGTTCATGTCATCAGAAACAAGGTACCAGTCAATACAATTGTGGGGGTCAGAAACCTATAAATGTGGGAAAGCACATTGCATCAGAAAAAAAATGAAAGAATGTCAATAAATGTATGATCAAATGGTACCCACATTAAAAAGTGGTTCAATAGCATCAATAGCCATTACAGGAGGAAGAAAAAATATTGTAGAATTTCGCAAAGCACTGTCTTTACTTTGTCTTTTATTTTATTTAAAACTGGTATATAATGAAAAATGATAAATGTAAGAAATTTCTTGAGGGTAAATATATATTTTTTATGTATTTATATATATTATAATTTTTTATATAGAACATCAGGGTAAAATGATTCATGACAAAAATGAGTGTTCTTAAAATAATGTAAGCAGACTAGAAAATTTTCACTGTAGCAAAAAGATTACATCCAATATATTTTCAAAAAGCTTTTCATAACTTTGTACAGATATAGGGACAGCAAGGCAGTAATTAGATTGAGGAGGATGGTGGTGCTTTCAAGCATGTGCTTGAATCTTTGCTGGATGAAATGCAGTTTGCGCAGAGAAGCTCCAGTGCTGCCCTTGTCTGAATAATAATTTGCAGGAATTTGAATCCATTGCTCCGCCAGCACGGAGCTTGATGCAGGATTGCAGCCCTTGTTACAGAAAGGAATAAAGTACAAGAGGAACAGATTCCATGGAGAAAGAAGATGGGAGATCCACAGCTGCTGCTGGTCAAAGCCCTCCAACTGTGAATGTGTTTTGTCACTGACACCTTGTTACCTGGTTGGCAATTCAAGAGAAGAGCTTTTCCGATGTGGCACTAGTAAGAGCATCACTTTCTTCTGACAACAAAAAAATCCACAGAAACCAGGATTTAACGTGTTTCCTAAAGCTACTATCGCTACTTCTGCTTATCCCCCTTCCTAGACTCTTGTTGCGAAGTTTCTGCTCCCTGCTGAATGGGCAGCAGATATACACCCAGATATCCTGAGTAGCAAGGGATCTGATAGCTTCTCTTTCCCTATCACTGACTCTATGGAATTGAATTATTGAAAACAGAAACTTAGTTGGCTAGAAGACAGTTTTAATTGGAGGAATGTTTCTGTGTTTTAAAGTAAGCAAATCTGGCAAAAGCATATTATAAAGTCAAATTAACTGTGGTGAAGTATCAAGAAGTCACCCTAAGAATGTGTCCCTGCATCTCTCCCATCTCCTAGGGTTTTTTTGTCTTCCTGCTTTACAAGTCAGTCCAGAAACAGGGAGTTTGTCTGATGTTGACAAATGCAGGATATATTGGTCTTGACTTTATAGGAGAAAAATCGTTCCCCAGCATGTTATTGGCAGCCCAAGTTTGGTGTCATTTAGCCAGCTGAAGAGAAAAAAATAGGCCATTGATTAGTCTGTAGCAGCCTGGGGCCTCTGTGTTTTAATTACATGTGTTCTTTTGGACTGAATTCATCCCTGGTGAAGCATCACTAACCTAAATAAAACTCTGTAATAGTGGAATTTCTCCAACATATTTTTGTTCTCTGTATTATTAATACATTTAGCAGTGTTGTGAATAACTGTTTCCTAAAACCAACAGTCAGGTTTATGTAAAAGGTGGTATTTGGAGACTTTAAAGAATCCTTAAGACCAAAAAGTTTTGTATCCTCTGACATAATCAGAAGTTGTTTCTAGTCAGAGGTATCCGATAGATTTTGCTATTACCTGTCTTGATACAAATTTTGCCTGTGTGTGAGACTTCTGTAAGCAAAACAAGTCTCTTGATTTTTGGGGGCTCTTTTCAAGTGAAGAAAGAAGAGATTTAATTTTTCCTGATAGCCCTTAATGCGACAGATATTGAAATGTGTTCTTCCAGCACGAGACCTTCCTCCAGCGCAGCACTGTGGTTTTGCACTTAGCATGAGAAAGCTGGTTGCTTTGCTTGATTTCCTAAGTGGCAAATGTGATTATCACTAACACTGCTGCCATGTGCTCTCTCCGTAGGGACTGGATTACGGCGCCCAAGTCCAAGAGGTCTGCAGTAAGGTCTCCCACTTCTGGATGGGGCTGTTTGTGGGACCTGTCCCATCAAGGCCTGGCTGCCAGAGCAGATGTAGGTTTATTTTCCTTCCAGGTGGGGTATCTGACCACAGGTGCATGAGACATTTCTTCAAGGAAACCTCTGAAGAGAAGCCTTTTGTTTGAGCACTTCGTACCAAAAGGGTGAGACTTTCCAGGCGGGTTCCCCAGCTGGAATCTAGTGGCCTGGGGAGGAGAGTCACTGAGAGACTGAGCAGTTGCTCCTGTCTGTGCAGCAGCCACTCGCCCAGGGCAGGCTGAGCTGCACGGGCGCCGCAGCCCGCAGCGCTTCCAACCACTGCGCACAGCAGCAGCAGGAGCCGGCGCTGGGAGCAACCAGCGACTCATTCCCGAGCGGGGAGCATCCCGGGATGGGGAGGCATTGCCTGGGCTGCAAGGATGCAGTCCTCGGCCTCATTGGACCCTTGCTCATGTTCTTCCTCCAGGCTGCCAGGGCTGCAGAGCTGCTGGGTTTCCAGGCGCAGCTCCTGGAGGAGGATGCTCTTCCGGAGAACACCAGCTGGGATGCTGAGGAAGCCGAGGGGAATGAATCCTTGGAGCATGCATTTTTCTCCGTGGATTACCAGCATGTCCAAGTCCCCTTTGAAATCACACTCTGGATCATGCTTGCATCTTTGGCCAAAATAGGTAAGGCACAAAAATCTGGAGAGGGTGAGGAGGATGAGGTTCTCCAAGGGGTCAAGGAGGGTAAGGGCAGCCTTTGCTTCAGCGGTTCCCCAAGATGGTATAGGGATAAGCAGCTCCTGTTTTACTTGCGCTGCAGAAGTCCAAGCACCGTGGGAAGGAATGGGGCTGGGAAGGGGAGTCCTTTCCTGAATTACTCTGTAGTGGTGGGACCAAAAAGAAAAGGACAAGCAGAGTTTTGTCTTTAGAGTTCAAAGCTGTCTGGCATGCAAGTCAGATAGGTGATCTCAGGGTCTGAGGATAAATAGGACAGATATACTGTGCATAGGGAAGAAAGCTCCTGTCCAGTTGCTTTCTAGGTTGCTTTCTAGGTCCAATGTTTTGCCATATAGAAGTTTATATCTGCACATCCCGGTTATATTAGTAGCAAAAACTACCAGGGTTTCAGGAGAATAAAGAAGGGAGGAATATCTTTTGGTGATTTTTTTTTTTCTGAGACTTAAGATCTGTAAATGTGTATGTTTATGTACTACCAGTAATATAATTTTTTATTATTACTTTATTATCACTTATAAACCAAAAGGCAACTTTCTGAATGTCATAGCATGGAATGTTTCCCCATCCAAATGAGGACGTGAAGCTGTTTACGCGGTTTGGCTAATAAAATAATAAGGAATATTTCTCTTGATCTGTTTTCAGGGTTTCATCTCTATAACAAGCTGCCTTCTGTTGTTCCGGAAAGCTGTTTATTGATATTTGTAGGACTCATTATGGGTGGAATCATCTATGGCTTAAATGACAAATCCCCACCAGTTATGGACAGTGATATCTTTTTCCTCTACCTGCTGCCACCTATTGTCCTTGATGCAGGATATTTCATGCCCAGCCGTCCCTTTTTTGAGAATATTGGCACTATTCTCCTGTATGCTGTTGTGGGAACAATATGGAACGTGTTTGGGATTGGCTTTTCACTCTATGGGATCTGCCAAGTGAAATCTTTTCACCTGCAGGATGTGTCATTGCTCCATAACCTCTTATTTGGCAGTCTGATAGCTGCTGTGGATCCTGTAGCAGTGTTGGCTGTGTTTGAAGAGATACACGTCAACGAAAAGCTGCACATTTTGGTCTTTGGTGAATCGCTCCTGAATGATGCAGTGACTGTGGTAAGGACTAGCTTTTATTTTCAGTGTTTAGTGTGCAAAAAAGGACTGTCTTGTGTTGAGGAGGTAGGACCTGGGATCTGCAGTGGGAAAGGGCCTCTTCTAGCAGAGGACTCCTTGCCCAGGTATCTGGCCTGCAGCTCTGGAAAACATTTGGGTGAACAACTGTCTTCACCTTAAATAGACTTGAGGATCTGGCATATAAGTCTGGAGATAAAAATGTATTTGGGTGCTATAGCACCCACTTGTTTTAGGCACCTGCTCTCCACAGAGGAATACAGACTTCTGAACTCACAGAAGTGTCAGCAACAATTTTAATGTTACTGCTGTGCATATCTGGCTAATGGCTTTCCTCTCTCTCTCATTTTTCATCCAGGTGCTCTACAAGCTGTTTAGGTCTTTCTGTGAAATGCCAGCCATCAAAACTATGGATGTTTTGGCTGGAGTTGGAAAATTCTTCGTGGTTGGCATAGGAGGGATTTTAGTTGGTCTTGCTTTTGGGATGATTGCCGCCTTTACCACGCGCTTTACCAAGACTATCCGTGTAATTGAACCGCTCTTTGTCTTCCTGTACAGTTATCTGTCCTATCTCACGGCAGAAATGTTCCACCTTTCTGGCATTGTGGCGTAAGTATGTCCGTGAACGTTTCATTTACTTGTAAGCAGAGAATAATGCATTGTAAGAAGCAGATCTGGGCAGTTTCTTCCCTTGAAAAATAATTTAGTTGCAAAAAAACCCATCAACTTTATATAGGCCAAAAAGTTTGTGAGTGCAACCCAATCTGCTAAACAGTCTGTGCAAATATGTTTTAGCTTTTGTATTATTTACCTTGTCCTAATGTCAGTGTCCCTCCTTGAAAACACTTTCTTCTCCAATTATATTTTAATGGGAATGAGGAAAACCAAATAATTATTTTAAGATGGAAGAAATGGCATTTTTTTGTTTTGTTTGCCCTTTCTTTTTGTTTGAATGCCAAGCCAAGGAATCAGTAACTCATATAAGGTGCAAGTGCATTTTTATTCAAAATATTTTTTTTCCTGTTTATTGTTCACTATTTCAACCAAGCATCTAATATGCATTTCCTATATCATTACTGATTTTCTCAGTGCTTTAAATACAGGAAAAATTAAAATAGCTCTTGTTCATTACTTTTCCCTTGCTCCAATACTGTATTCAGAGTCATGGCAATGAAGACACGTTAATGGTTCACTGATGAGCAAGAAAGAAGCTGGCCCTTAGTCTGCTTTCATTAACCATAGTGCAAACTAGGGACAAGAGCACAGTAGCCAATTGTCCCTTACTGAAATAAAGGGCTGTGGAGGAGAGAATAGGAGTCTCTGGTTTTAAGCAGATTGCCAAACCATAAGTAGATGGTGACTCCTTTCAGCAGTGAAGTCACGGAGACCGCGATTAGTTTTTTTCAAAAGTTGAGTTGAAAAATGACAACATTTTTTGCTGCCTTTCCACGGAGACCTGTTCAAACTGTTGTGAATATGCAGCAGATTGCCTCGAGTCGCTGCCGTACGCGTGCTGTATANAACCATAGTGCAAACTAGGGACAAGAGCACAGTAGCCAATTGTCCCTTACTGAAATAAAGGGCTGTGGAGGAGAGAATAGGAGTCTCTGGTTTTAAGCAGATTGCCAAGCCATAAGTAGATGGTGACTCCTTTCAGCAGTGAAGTTGTGGAGACCGCGATTAGTTTTTTTCAAAAGTTGAGTTCAAAAATGACATTTTTTTGCTGCCTTTCCACAGAGACCTGTTCAAACTGTTGCGAATATGCAGCAGATTGCCTCGAATCGCTGCCGTACACATGCTGTATAACTGGAACAGCTGAGGAAATCTCATGGAAGTTTTTTATTTCCACTTGCAGTTGAGCTTGAATTCTGCTTTGCACTTTGATAGTGAAAAGGGAGGGACAGATGTGATCTTCCTTTCCTGGCTGAAGTTCCCCAGCTGATACTTGCTGTTTTGAAGCAGAAGTGAAAGCACACCCAAGTTTTTTAAACATCCTGAGCCCCAAATTTTGGCAAATTTTGTCAGGATGGGAAGGAAAAAGAGGTAATTAAACAAGGGAACTTCTACTTTATGCAAATCTGCCCATTCACAAGCTGTCCTATTCAGTAGAAGCCATGATGCAACCCTGTTTTTTCCATGAAAATCCAAGTAATGCAAAGAATCCTGGGTGAAATTCTGTACTTAAATGTGCTATTTTCACTGCAAAGCTGAAGCTGCTGGGCTATCTTAAGGATAGTTACTAATGAGAGACTCTTGTACGACTAAAGGACTGCTAAGGCCAACATCTGCTTGGACACCTCTTTACATCTGTCCTGGCTGCAGCTGGTTTTTTGAAGTCTGTGTGCCAGACCCATGTTCACTTCCATCAACTGAGGATCTACCTCTGCACACTTATTTACATGTGTATAGAGTTTTAGGAGAGTTAACCATGCAGTCACCTGAAATGATAGGTTTTTGCAATGCTGTAGAAGCCCCATGTGGCCAGCCTAACTGCATGGCAAAGGCACTGAAACAATTCTGGTTTCCAAGGGGAGCAGATTTCCATGAAATCATGATATGCTAGGGATCAGGATACACTGGGGATCCTCACAGAGGAACAGTGACCTTCTATGAGCCTTAAACTCACGCCCAGGGTAGCTAGGCAGTGCCTGCCATTTGCATGAAGCTCCCTTAGCCCCTGTTGTCCCACTTGTTGTGGGACAAGTTGTATTTTACACTTGTTCTATGCTAGAGAATTTCATGGGATTTGGCTGGGTTTGCAATCTTCTACATTAGAAGGAAGCCAGGCCGTTGGTGTGAGAGCAATATGTACCAAACAGCACTGGAAATCAGTGCTCAAACAAGTTCCTTTTGTCAGTAGTGGTTCGATGTTTAGAACAACGTGTTGTGTTGAAAATCGGAGCTTTGACACTCTGAGTACTAAATGGTTTTGACCTTCTGAGGTTGCTAGGCTGAAAGAGTATTGATTTGAAGAGCTGATGAGGTAGGTTAACCACATGTACCCTGTAACTTGAAGAACCAATTATCCATGAGAAATTACAAGGCAGAACTTCTAATTGGTGTAACGCGGTTCTGAAGTGACCTTGGATATACACGAGGAAGTAAAATATGCTGAATGTAGTGACACTGTAATTCCCTCAGAAACGGGCATTTTTTTTTTCTTAAGGACTGTTGATTTTGTGTGCCTATATGAAAAAACTAATTGTTTTATTTCATTCTCACAGCATCATTGCATGTGCTATGGGCATGAAACGTTATGTGGAGGCCAACATCTCTCTGAAATCCCACACCACAATCAAGTACTTCATGAAGATGTGGAGCAGTGTCAGTGATACGCTCATCTTCATCTTCCTCGGGGTTTCCACCATTGGAGAAAACCACGAGTGGAACTGGCCGTATATTTTCTTCACTGTCATTTTCTGTCTCATTTGGAGAGCACTAGGTATGGTGAAAAGATGGATTTTTATTTCTGGGAATGAAGCAATTTTCATTAAGTGAGAGAATGGCCGAGGGCAGAGGGGCTTTGAAGAGTACTGACATTCTGCAATTCAGAATATGGTTTTTATTTCTAGTTTCTGATTAATGAGATAATTTCTTCTGTTTTCTTATCTTATGTCCCATTCATTTTATCCTTTTTTGCATGGAAAATGTGATAGACTTTCTGCATTTTCTTATTTGATGAGATAAACTGGTGCTTGATCTTAAAGAGCAGAGTCTCTATCTTCCTGATATAATTCAGGAAAAAAAATGTCAGTCCAGGTCCCACAGTATTCTGGGTTTCCAGAAGAGCAGATGCACTATTTTACTCTTGTCCCTGGGTGTATCTCATGCTGATTTGGCGTTTACAAAGGCTGATTCGCCACTGCCTTTCACAATGTGCAGTTAGCGATGCCTGTGAGTAGAGTGACTTAGTTCACTGAATTTAATACTGTATTTAATAGTGTATAAAGAATTTTTCAAAGGACAAGCTGAGAGCTGAACTCCATAACGGTGCTGTTTTGCTATGTTCTGCCTTTGCTGTTCTTCTCATTTATTGGTATTTTTATAAATTAAGTATATGTCCACAGATACAACAGAGCATACATTTTGGCAAGGAATCTGACAGAAAAAAAAGCATTCAAAAGGATTTATGTTTACAAACGACTGAGTCAAACCGAATGATAATTTACTTGAACTCAAATTTGATAGCCATTTCAAGCAATTGCTTAAATAGGATAGACCATGATTAACAAGACATAGCAGAATGTGTTTTATTAGCTGTTAATACATGCCAAGATTTGTTTTAATGACTGTACACCCCAAATGCACTTGGAAGTATGCTTATTAGTCAGCTGTACATACGTACAACTGGTTTATTGTGATTAAATATGTTTTTCTCCTGTTAAACATTTGCTTAAATAAAAAGCAAAGTTCTGAGTTATTTTTGCCTCTCTTAGTTTGAAACCTCTTTATTGCAAGAGGTAAGGAACATTAGTAACATTAGAAAAGCACTTAGCAAAATCCTCCATCTCTCCAAACATTGCTGTTCTGAGCGTGTTCTCTAGTTATGTAATACCTGGTCTGAGAAGGGCTCATGGGGGCTACAGCCAGGGAAGAAAACACCCTGTGCATGCAAAATCCTCCTGAGCAGAGTAGGGACTGCGAGCACATAAACCAGGGCTGGAAATTGTCTTGCATGTCCGAGCTGGCGTAGGGCTTCCCTCGTCTACCCAGCCTGTCACTGGATGATTGCGGAAGGGTGTTGAGGGTGCCAGGTGTGCCCGAGGCCACGCACAGAACCACAGAACCTTTCCCTCCTCATTAAAATAATTTGAGTGTGATTTTTGGTTCCATTTGGCTCTTGTTTCTCCACGGAATATGTTACTATGCAGCATTTGTTTGAGCTAAAAGTTACCAAGAATCCTGAAACTGAAATATTTCACATTATCTTTTCTTTTTGGCAGCAGTTCCACGGTATTCCAAAGACTGGGAAGTATTGCCAGGTTCAGTTAATCAAGTTCACTATTTTTGAGCATCTACAGAGTTTTTTTTTATTTTCTTGAAACTGTTCTCCTGTATGATGGAAGTTTTGGTTATTTTTAGTTTCTGTGTATGGGAAGGTGCCTGATATGCATATTACATATGCAGTATATTTTGAAATTTATTTCTTCACTGACCCTTTACAAACACCCTTTAGAAAATCAATAATGATGTGGGTTGAACTAATTCCTAGCAAAAGTCAATGACAATCTGTGTTACCAACTCTCAAAATGGCCATTAATCTTCAGAAAGTGAAGTGTTTCTCATATCTGTTGATACTAAGATCAGATACTGCTTACAAATTTAAGGCCCAAATTTCATCTCACTTGCACAGTGTCCTTGGACTTCATTCAGGTAAATTCTCATTCAAACAGGTTCTAGGGAGCTCTGAAGCAGACTGCAAAGTGTTGGTTAGTTAAGCAGATGTCTGTCAAATGGATGTTGTCACATCACTGTCTCCCTCTGACTTTCTGTAGCTTTATGCATATGTTTATATGTTTGCAAAGATTATAAATAACATCAATTGCTGTATCATCTTATATAGTCTAAAATTTGCCCAGTGTAAATCTTGATGAGTGAAAAATTCAGTAGAGGCAATATTCATGTGGGTAGAATATTTATCAAATATTTACAGGGTCTTGGCTATTGCTTGGAAACTTCAAAATGGGGACATAACTAAATTATTATTGACGATTTGCCTCAAGAGAGTATTTGTAATTAACCAATTCAATCTTTCATTATTACTGTTTAGAATAAATCAATTAATATTTCAATTCCACTCTCAGAATCTTTAACTATATCGTTATACTAGTCAATGTAATATTTGGGCTGGCACATGACTGTAAGAGTTGCCCTAAAGACTTTTAACTAACTAATATTGAAGTACATGTCTTATGCTCTCAATAGTTATTGATAGCTCAGTGTTTAGCTGATGCTTAGCACTTACTCAAAACAAACTCTGCTTTCTGGGAACTCTTGGTCATGGCAGAGGGCTAATAGTAAAACCCTTTGCAGAGCTCAGAGCTGTTCTGAAGGGAGCTCCAGTTTCGTAACTGGACTATAATGAGCACAAGGCTGGAAACAAGCCAAGGGAAGATGCTACAAGATGAGTTACCTGAAATTTTGTAGTGCAAGTGTTTGTTGTGTCACCAGTAACATAAACTGTGGCCACTAAATGGGGGTTGTTGGCAAACATGTTTGGCGAAAAGGTCTTTAACCAGTCAGGTTAAATATGAATCCACTCAACCTGATTAGAAGTAAAGCCAATGACACTGGTAATATATTCCCATCTTTGCCCCTGGCCAGACTTTAATGATTAGTGCTTCCTACTTTAATGCTTTTTTTTTTTTTTTTTTTAACCATAAATGTATCGTTCTTTTAAGAGTTTTATCTAATTTCTATTTTGGTTTAATCAGTTTCCATCTTCTTTCCTGCTTTTCAGGGGTTCTTGTGCTGACTTTCTTTGTGAACAGATTTCATGTCAACACTGTGACCGGCAAAGACCAGTTTATTATCGCATATGGGGGTCTCCGAGGGGCAATCTGTTTCTCCTTGGTGTTCTTGCTTCCTGACTTTCATAGAAAGAAGCTCTTCATTGCAGCAACCACTGTTGTCATCCTCTTCACCGTGTTTGTACAGGTAAAGAAAATACTCTTGGTATGAAAATATGTCACCAGCAGACGTAGAGAATGACTGTGTTGCGAAGTTGATTTAATAGTTATTGGTTTATAACAGCTCCTGTAGCATTTTCCGTGATAACAAGTCTCATCTTTCATCTGGCCCAGCCTTGTTGGGATAGCAATGGTGAAAATCTGGAAGAATGATGCTGCCATAGGTTTCCACGCTGAAGTGATACCTCGACATGTTTTGTAAACTCTAAATAAAACTCTACAGATAGAGAGGGATATGAGTGAGGTGAGAACCACCTTTTCTTGTCGGCCTTCTGAAAGGAGTCATAAAGCAAAACCCTGCCTGAGCCATGCTGTGAAGAAGGGCAGGTTTCACAGCTCCAAAGGGGAGAAGCTGGAAGATCCTAGAGGCTGAACATGGACAGCGAGGATTTTAAGAGTGGCTTTTGGTTTTGGTCATCTCAGATTTGGCATTTTGGAAAGGGGCAGTTTAAGGGGCCTAAGTTTGAGAGTGTCTTCCTCATTTTCTGAGAGTAAGTCCCATTTTGCTGGAGTATCCAACAGCTGAAGTAACCATAATCATTAGTTGCTTCTGAAACCATTTTGTGTGTATGTCTGAGATGTTCTTACGTTCAAGCAGCAAAGCAGCTGTAGCTATCTCGTGGTGACTCAGAAGGAAGGGGATAGCTTTAAGTCTTCAGTGGAAAAAAAATGGGTGTGTAACTTGTTATAAAAGCAAGCAAAATCAGAAGCAAATGCAATCTTAGCCTGTTTTATTTATTGTTTATTTGCCTCTGAATTTTCTTTTATAACTGATTCACCAAGGCCTGTTGCTTCCTGCTTTTACCTTCTGCCCCAGTGAATGTTGAGCTCTTTACCACCCAGTCCAAAAGCTTCCGCCAGTGGGTGCAGCCTCCCTCTTTTGTGGTATGAGCTGGGACCTGCTCCCCACTGCCAGGGTAAGGAGAGGAAGGTCAGTCTCTCATAACACTTCTATACAAGCAGAAAGTTTGTATAAGTTACCTTCAGTGTTTTCTGTCTTGGAGTTTTCTTGTGAATAAATTTCTGGTTCTTAATTAAGCTGCCTCCAGCTCTGTGAAAGGTTTTCTCTGCTTTAGGCACTGGCTGAGACTTAAAGGAATTATTTTGTTTCAATAAACACCCCTCAACCCCCGTGCTGTTCACTGGGAAGTGCACAGAGCCCAGATGCAGCGCTCAGCATTGCCGTGACATCTAGTGGTAAAAACATCCCTGTGCATTTCCACGAGCTCAAGACTTTAGATGTGTTTCTGTGCTGCTCTCTGCCTTGCTAACCCTGCACCAAGCAGCAGCAAGGCTGGAATGGCAGCGCTCCTTCCAGAGCTTCTCTGGTGCTTTATTTCACCTGCCACATTCTGCCAGGCCCAGGTTTCAAATGAGGATTTGATTAAAAATGACAGTCATCTGACCCAGAAAAGAGCAAGGACGTCCTCAAAATCATGCAGTTGAGGTCAATTTTTTTTTTTTTTTTGGCAGACTGAGTGATTATGGGAAGTACAAAACGGTGACTGATACTCTCCCCTCCTGCAGTGCAGACGGAGCAGACTAAGCAGGTCACCACGGGAGATGAAGCAAGCGGGTGGGTGGTGTGTATGGAATAATGGCATTTAGAAAAGCTCCATGGGAGCTTCCTTCACTCAAGTGCACAAGGTCCATGCAGATTCATTGACCCAAGGCCTGCCCTCCTCCTCCTTGCACCCCTCAGCCCTCTTTCCTGCCATCAGACAGAAGGGATGAAGCAGCTGTTGGGGCTTCAGAAGACTTGAGGTCACGGTGACAGCTGCAAAGTGGCCTCATGGCTGAGCGACACCCTGCGACAGCGAATTCCTTCCACTTGGCCTCCGCTGAACCCCGTGGTCCATCCGTTGTGACTCAGGCCATGTGGAGGGGGCACATATTTATTCTGAGATTGCCTCTGGGCAGCAGAACTTCTCCACATCCTCCTAATCCAAGTTATTAGCTGAAAAAATCAATATTGAGTGTGATGTACGGATAGACCTGGAGCCGAGCCCCATAGGACAGCTGGATGAGGAGGCAGTTTGCAGGGCTCTTGTTGCAGACTGAAAGACATGAGCAGGGGCCAGGGGGTAGGGAGAGGGTAGTTAGGTGGAGGCTGACAAGTTTTAAGATGCAAATGTGGGTCAGAAATTGAAAAGATACGGTCACTAGGCACGTCCGTTCATGCAGAGCCGCTCTTGAGTCCCAGACAAAGGTTGTTCTAAGGCAGCAGCTCCATTCTGCGGAAGCTTCGCAAAATCCTTCCCAGGACTGGGAAAGGGCTTTTGTGTAAGCTCAAAGCTCAACTGGTGATGTCATCTCCATGCTAAAGGGTGAGAGTTAAAGAGCATCCCCCATGGGTACGTGTCAGCGGGCCGACCCCGTGACCCTCGGCCATTCACGAGGGACACAGCCCCTGGAAAGGCAGCCTGTGCTCAGATCCCAGATACCTGCAGCGCTGCGTAGCCACACACAGGGATAAAAACATGTAAACTTGCTTAAAAGCTGCATCAGAAAATGAACTTGCTATTGCTCAGCATTTAAAGATTAGTTAAAATAATATGTGCAGATATTAATGTGAACTTGTAGAAATCTTGGGTTTTTAAATCAGTCTGAACAGCTTCTGTAGTGAATATCACTGCTGCCAGCCACATCAGTGCATGCAGGATTGAGCAGCGAGGATCTAATATCCAGGTGCCCTTCATGTCACATTTCACTTTGGGTGGAAGGAACAAGTGGAAAAAAAAAATGGCTACAAAGCAACTTCTTTGGTTAGTGAGCTGCTCTTGGTTTGCTTTGTTATTCTGGTCAACAAGTTTTCTTTATATTCACAGTGGCATTAATACCGACTTTGAGAGAGCTTTTCTGTGTTAAAACTGGATAGAAAGTGTGAGAGATCATCTGGGCCCCTGTGCACTGGCGCATGGCATTTATATTCCCTCTCCTGGGATATAAATCCACTTCATTTTCTTAGCTATCCTGACAATGCTATCTGAAAAGATCTGTGCTACACAGGCTAAAGACCCAGAGTGTAGCCAGGTAGCCTTGTCCATGCATGGATCCATCAGTGCATTATATAACCCAGGAAATGTGGCTATTTTGGTCTTTCTAAACCAATTGCATAAGTCTCTTCCCAGAGCAGGCCTGGTTAATAATTTTGAGGAGGTTGACTGAGCAATTGTCAAGTACTCGGTGGTTCCAGACAGGCCTGGATATATGCCACTCAGAGCAGAAAGTCCTCAAAAGAGCTGTGGGCTTGTCTGGAATGTCACAAAAGGGCCTCATTGTTCTTTCTTTTAGTGTGGTTTAAAAATTAAATACCATGTTCTCCATTTAAAGTTCACTCTTTCAAACTAGCGGCCTCTGACCTCTTTGAAATTGTTAAGAAACATAATTGTTGTGAAGAGATTTTTGCGTGGTGCCAACACGTACCCATTAGCTACTGAATTATTAGTAGAAAAGCTTTGTGCAGGCCTTGGTACAGTCACTAGTGTCGTGTGATATCCTGCTGGCGAGTTATCCTACGGGTAAGGAACCCTCTGGAGCAGCAGGAGATCTACAGGTGTGCAGCTCTCTGAGGGTCTGGAAATGCTGCATGAGATTCCCATTACAGTCCTGAGGTGAAGAAGGGATAAAGAAATTGAGGTGGGTGGGTGTCTGTAAATTTGAGAATCCTGGTCCAAAAAAATCTAAAATGCCACTTTAATCAGCTGTGTGTTTTCATTCTATCTAGTCAAGACGAGACCAAACTTCATGGGTTCTACTTAATTTTTGTAATATCTGCTATTTCTAAATTTGTTAGATTGATGTTGTTTACTCTAAATAATGATGCATTTTTATTATTAGCAATTAAAATGGCATTAATTGTTATTGCAATTAAAAATGTGTTCAGCTCTCCACCGTGCCAACACTGGTGACATTCAGAAATCATAATCATCAACCTCAATCATTTTTGCTGTAAACGTGTCCTAGAAAAATCATTTCATACAGAAGCAAGACTAAGAAGTGTAGTAGAGCAGCGGTCTACAAGTTCCATCGTGAGGCTTAAAGGACATTAAAGTTCTTCCCTTGCCCTTCCCATCAGGTGGATACTCTGCGTAGTAAACCTAGCTACTTGCTAAAGATCTCTAGTGAGACCATGTCACACATAATGCTCAAAAAGTTAGTAAATGAGTCATTCGCTTCAGTGTGGGTGGTGGTTGTGTGTTGTGAAGTCCTGAGGCATTTGAACTTTGCACATTTCAAACCTCTTTGCATCTGAGAGGCTGAAGCAATAACTAGTCACAGACTGGATCTTGAAAGTTTGGCTACATTTTTGTGGTCTTCAAGATATTAGACGCTGGATTAGGAGAGCTCAACATTCCCCCTCTCCACCTACTCCCATCCTAAAGACTGCAGATGTGTTTTCTTACTGGCAAACTGTTACCATAGCTCTCCATGAGCAAAATGTTTGGATTGCAGTTGAGTGAGTAGAATTTGCGGAGTTGTCAAAGCTTCACAGATATTTTCTTCCTAATAAAAAAGATCCGAGGAGAGGTCCTATCTAAAAAAGCAGGCCTTGTTCTAACAGAGAAGTCACCATTCCTGCTGCAGAGCCTGGAGTAGCTGCTGTTTGCATCCAGGCTCGTTATTTTGCCCCAAAAAGATCAGTGCCTCCAGAGCACATGATGTTGGACCTGATATGAAGGAGTCTGATTTCTATATTTGTGCTGCAGGGAATGACCATCCGTCCTCTTGTTGACTTACTGCATGTCAAGAAGGAGAGAGAGAGCGCTCCCACCGTGGGAGAGCAGATCCACATTCGGGTAAGTGACTCGTGGCCAGAGCCTTGCAATGGGCTGTGCCAAAGCATCTGGTGCCCCTGAAATGCCCTGTGCCCGAGGGCCTCTGCTGCTTGCAGACACCAGGGGATTTTATCTGAATTCCCTGCAGGTCAGTCTCTACAGGGTTTTCTCATCATGGTTTAATTTTTATACTGGGATAGCATCTAATACTACTCCAGTCAGACTGGCATTGCAATAAGTGTTATACAAATGCAGCAGAAAAAGATGATTCTTCATAGAAAAGTTTATACTCTAACCTAACCCCAGCTTTACTGCTTCTCTGAAAAGAGTAAAAGAAAGAAAATGAGACTGGAGTTGGGATCTTCCGTGTGATGACTGTTCACTAATCACAAACCCAATCTGGGACAGGGTTAGTCGAAGTTATGATCAGTATTTAACAAGAAAGAAGTTGAGATTTACACAGTGATCAGTGATCTTGTAACACAAAATGGACTGAAACAGAAATGAACAACCAAATGCCCAACTGAGAACCTGTGGGAGCAGCTTAGCGGTAGTATTTGTGTGTTTGTATATCCTGGATGTCTGGATCACACCTCTCCATTTCCATGGCAAAACTCTAAAGACTGCTGCAGCCAGTGAAATCCTCTTGCTTAATTTGAGCATCATATTTCTCTCTTTAGGAATAAAGACGCTTCTGACACATGGGAGGGCTGCTCTGCAGGGGTCTTTTCATGTCCAGCCTCTGTCGCGGGGCAAGTTCAGCCCAAATATATCAACACAGACTGTAATGCAGAGATGCCCACTTTACCACCTGCACAGATCCTGGCTGAACAAGAGCGCCGTCCCACCACCATCTGGCTGATAAATAATGGTCTCCCCGTGGCCCGTTCTGCAGTTCAAATGATACACAAATGGCCTGAGAGGCAAAGAATAACTTGAAGGGCCCCACTGCAAGGGTGGGTCTTAAACATACAGTACATGAAAGTGGAAGTAAAGTTTCCTTTTAGCTTCAAATTGTAAGAAATTATCACATGTATAGGAGAAGATAAAGTGTCTCGCTTCTCTATGGTAATAGTGCAGAGATCTACAGTAAATTAACTTCCAATCTGAAAATAAGTATCACCTATGGATCACGTATTCCTTCACTGCTGATGATACCAGCGTGTCTGTGCGCTCTGCGCCCGCTCCTCCGTCCGGAGCAGCCAGGAGAGCCGGCACCGAGCTGGCTGCTCGTCTAAGAAACGACCAGGGCAAATATTCACTCAGCCTTAGAACCCTTTTGTGACACTGACAAAAAAAAGAGACCTTTGCGTAGGCTAGTAATTGTCCCAGAGCATTTTGCAAGTGAAAAAAGTAATGTATTTAAAGGGAAAGCAAGCTGTGCTAAAAAAATCTGAATTGTTGTAGGTGGCAAATCTGACGCCACTTTATGAGTCACCCCTATAATATTTGTATTATTTTTGGAAACAATTAAAAATAAGGGAGGTGGGGAGGACAAGGCAAGCTGTATACTGGAGGGAAACAGTGAGGTCACTGTACCCCAAGGGCTGGATTCATTTCACCTTGCTCTCACCATCCAAAGGTGGCCTTGGTAGTTAGAGAAGACTCTTCCAGAGAACGATTCAACTCCATGAGAAAGCAGGGTATTTTCACACCTAGCTGGGACTTTAAATTGCTGCAAGTGAGCTGACTGACTGCCCTGCAAGCACTGGCAGTGCACGAGGAAAAAAATCAGGCAGAGTTTGCACCATGTGTCATTCAGCCTATGTTGGTCCTTATAGTCTGATCGGGTGCAACAGCGTGGGATTTTTAATGAGGTGATACACTGTAAAATACTGCTCCTGAATATAATTATTTATGACCAGTCATATTTCTGTAAGTATTTCTTTTTTTCAGGAATATTTTGCCTCCTTTTTGAGTAGCTAGAAATAGTCATTAGGTCTGAGGACATTTTAAAAAAATGTTTGGCATCCTCACAATTAGGCTGTATTACAGAGCTTTGTCTAGGGTTAATAGAACAGTTCAATGGGCTGAAGAGGCTTTTTGAATAATGAGCAGAGAATACTTTCTTCTTTTGTTAGTGTATGAATATTGAATCATCTCTGAAAAGGTGTTTATTGGGAAATGCGAGCTGCAAACTGCTATGTACCAATTAAGTCAAGCAGACAAGGTAACAATGGCAGCAGTTAGAAGGAGGCACTTGGAAGCCAGAAGCAGCTTCTTCCTCACATTTCTTTCTTCATCTGGATATTTATGCCGTTCAGTCTTGACTCCTGGTTTTCCCGTTCTGGCTGGGAGATGCAGCCCAGCGCTTGCAAGAGTCAACTCGGATGCTGGGAACAGTCCCAGGATCGGGGGTTTTGGCTGTGCAGGATTCGGCCTCGGCAGCTGTGCCCATGCACGCGGGCAGCGCTCCCAGCTAGGAAGCTTCTTGCCCCCATCTGTAGTGTCTGATCCTCACGCGACACGCACAGGTATCGCAAACAAGTTCTTTGCAGCCACCCTCTCCTCCAAAGTTTTGATGAGATCGATTTTAGTAATGTGTTAGTCCATTTATTTCCCTTATATACTAAATTCATGGGAATGAGGTTTGGGATTCAAACTCGTCACTGTCTAGGAGAGGGATCTCTTCTGCTTCCACCATTACTGACTAAAATGCAAAACCAAAAATCACAGATAAGAGAAATGCATGTCTTGCATTCCGAAGTTCTGAATTCCTCTCCGAGGTTGTCTACATCTATCTACTGAAGATAGCTTTCTCCTGAGACAAATGGTCCTCAAAACACACAGCATGAGCAACGCCTGCTTATCAGGCCCCAACTATGCAGCCATTAGCCAACCTGTGCATATAGAGAACAGATCCATGCACCTCAGTGGTTATTCTTTGCTTGCATAGACCTGAAAGCAGTCAAATCACTTATTGTGCTCCAGAACCAAGGAATACACATGTAGGATTGAATGGGGAATGAGACTGACAGCCCCTGCTCTTGTTTCCTGGAGCTGGGTACCTAGCTGCAAATGTCCTGTGTTTTGTCTGCTGGTTTTTCATGTTTGCTAATGGAGTTCATCATGAATGCAATACGTGCAACTGGTGTACAGCAAAATCCTCTCTTCTGTTTAGTTCTTGGATCATTTGCTGGCTGGCATAGAAGATATATCTGGACACTGGGGACAGTATTACTGGAAAGACAAGTAAGGATTTGCCAAAAATACGGCTGTGTATGTGTGTAGAAATGAATGAGTCTGGCTTCTGTTCCCTAAGGTTCCACTGTGGATAGCTGAGCCTCAACCACCCTTGTGCCATAAAGCAGGTGAAAACAGGCAGCTTTTCCTTGGGCAGCACGGCAATCCCAGGCTGCCGAGGCACCAGCTCTGCATGGAGCGGAGCCTCTCTCCTTCCCTGCCTGCAGCTTTCAGTTTTCATTGAGTTCTGGTAGGTGGGACATGTAGGGGAATTTTCTTTTGAGAAAATAAGAGCTTAAAATATACTGCTAACAATCTACCAAGTAATTATAATTAGCTGAATAATACAGATCCACCTAAATTCATAGTAAGGATTCTGCCTATTGCAGCAGGTATTTGCTTAAGGCCATCAGTTCTTTAAAATACCACTAGAGGGTACTGAAAACTCTGGTTTCTGAGGGCAGTCTGCCTGGTTCCTTGTGACGAAGTCATGGACTAAATAGCTTGGTGTACAGCTAGCAACAGTCATACAAGAAACAAAAACAAAACAAAAAGAAAGGAAATGAATTAAAAAGAAATCTGGAAGCTGCTTAAATTGCTAAGTTGTGTGGCTTCCATTTGGGCTAAGGCATTTCCTTGCAGCACTTAAAGTGCATGATAAACTTTCAGGACTTCCTATCGCATTTGCAGATGTTCCGATACCTCAGCTTGTGTATTATGGCACACAAATGATAAGGGCCTGGACCAACCTCTTTAACAGTTGGTTTCTGGGAGACAGGTAACAGAATAAAATAGTCACTGTGGAATATTAACCTGCTGGCTGGCTCAGGTCTGTTTTGGTTCCTGGGAATAGTGACACAAGGCTACTCACTATATTCAAGCAAAAGAACTTTGCAACCTCAGCACAGAAGCGTCTTGTGTTGTTCTCCACCAGGTTAGAGTATTTCAACAGCAAGTACCTGCAGAAGATCCTGCTTCGAGAGTATGACCAGCCCAAGTCGAGCATCGTGCTGCTCTACGAGAAGCTGGAGCGCAAGCACGCCATCGAGCTGGCCGAGGCCGGGCAGCTGGGCCACACGCCATCCCAGCCGTCCCTGCTGTAAGTGCTCCCCTGCCTCGCTCCTTTGCAGCATAACTTTATATTAGAACCATTTAAAACCTTAGTAAATGTTCTGTTTGGTTTCTGTGTCCCAAATTGCCAGGTCTTGTGGTTCAGCTTCTCTGAGTGTTACCTGTCAGAGGAAGGGATTTGCTCAGCCACTTAAATTCCTGCTGAATACATATGAAATAAATCTGAAAGCAGCATTAGCTGTAATTTAATGATCTTTATATAAGCCCTGTCCTTGTACACAGTTTCTATCAGGTGATAAACAGCCAGGACAACAACTTGTATTGACTCCATGAATTTCGCACTTCTGAGTCTCCAGAGTCATGGGGGAAGGACTGCAAAGTGGCTCTTAAGGACGTATTGCATTTCATACAAAAAAAAAAAAAAAAATCCTGCAAACACCCCTGCCTCTTCTGCTCTTTCCTGCCTGGTCCTTCCATAGGAAGGAAAAACAGCCTGAGCGGGTGCAAAGTAAAGGCCAGTTGAAGGTGTGTGGTAGATAAGCAATCCTTTAGCATTCATAGCAAAATTGCTGTTCTCATACCTGTAGGTACCCCTGTATCTCCCAAAGAATTGCACAGAAACAGTGCTTTAAGCAAGTAGCACTTGCACTGCTTTGTGATAGCTTTGAACCTTTACAATGCAGAAAATGAGCATAGGTTGAGAGCAGGGTCAAACATCAGCACGGCAGAACAGCCATGTCATCTCTTAAATGCTCTACCGTGGCTCCCGACACCTCTTTTATCCAGGGAGCACGGGGATGGCACAACTCTGGTGTGAATACGGAGCATTCCTTCTGCAGGGAGCTCTGGCTGAAGGAACCGGCCATCAGTCACGGCAGCCTGTTCTGCTGCTGGTGGTCTCCGAAAGGGCTGCTGTGAATCGCTCACTCCTGACACGGCGCTGCGCTTTGGGGATGCACCTGCTGTGCCACTATCTATCTTCTCAACCAAGGCATTCTGCTCTTCCTTGCAGCAACAGCCACAGGAGCGTCGTAACAGATGGAAAATCAGAGGATATCCTGAATCCAGATGTACTCGAAAACATCCAGGAAATACTGGCCAGGAACCTGTTCCGAATAAGGAGAACGGTACGGCTTTTGCCCTCACCCTGTTTTGAGGATGTCCAGTAGCACAAGTTGTCCCAGTTTTCTCAGCAGCCTGAGCAGATGTGAATGTTTACCTAGTTACTAACAAGGTCTCTGTGTGAATAGGGAACAGTTGGCTGTGCGAAGCAGGATCCAGTTTCCAAGTCATTGGCGCATTTCCCTTTGTAACATGACAGCTTTTGAAACGTTCACCAAGTCAGCCTATAATTTCTTGAAGTATTTTAGACATCTGCATTCAGCACCAGAAACAAGATCTGAGGAATACAGAGATATTCCAGCATCAGATTAGCAGATCCAGCAGTTTGGATTAGGCTAAAATGTTTGGTTTAGGCTAAAAATTTGGTTGGTGGTGGTCACTAAAGCCTTCCACTCTTCTTCACGTGATTGCACATTAAAGTCCATGTAATGCAGAGCACTGACAGAAGTGTCTTAGAGCAAGAAAATGAATAAACACCATAAGGAAAGAATGGGAATTATGGATAAAAGGAAGACCTGGAAAAAAAAGTAGACTCTCAGAGCCTAGGGACAGGGAAGACCATAGTGATAGTTAATCTACAGAGATTTTTAAAGTGACTCAACATTTTTGTTATGAAACGGATAAATCTGGTGATGCATAAAAGCACTTGCTGTTTATAGACGAACTCAGGAATAGTTCCTCTCTCTAAGGTTTTACAATGCTCAGTGCTTGGTGCTATGTAATTGCTGTTTGCATGGTGATAACATGGAGCCTTATCCTTAAAATTGATCTGAACCTTTGTTTTATGGGCTGAGCACAAAACACTGAATCCTTGGGGATGCGACTGATATGGACATGTTGCCACAGAGGGATCTGTCATTTTCCTAAGTTGAGAGAAGTGACCAGACAGGACTGGGGGGAAGACTATGGAAATGTATGGGGAAAAGATGAAGGTCTTCCTTCTATTTGCACTTATTGTGACCTAGATACAGTGTATCCCCTTTAGCAGTGGGATTATCCCTGCTTGCATTGATGTTAGTGTGAGATTTTGTGCACTTGTCCCTCTATGGGGTGTCAAGATGGGGATGTAGAGGAGGCTGCCCCAGGAGGGAGCATGGTTGGTCTGTCGCAACTGGAAGAAGTGGCAGCAGCAGCCCCTTGGGCAAGGTCAGTGGGAAATCACGATTCCTTTCCTGCCCTGCTTCAGTCCTTGCTTCTTGCGGTGCCAGTCCCAGTGGCCCTCTCAGCTGATGCTGCTCAGGCACATCCTGATTTTAACAGCCATCTCTTGGGCATGATGCGCCAGGTACCGGCCTACAACAGGCACACGCTGCCCGGAGAGACGGAGCCCGCCGAGCAGGCCAAGGAGATCCTCATCCTCCGGCACAGGAGCCTCCGCATGGAGCTCAGCGAGAACGACACCGTGGGCTCCAGGAAGGAGGTAAGTGAGGGTGGGAAATGCCCGTGGCTGCAGGGAGACACAAGGAGGGAGCTCATGCTGGGGGATATCATCAGCACTGCCAAGAGAGCTGCTTGTTGCTGGTGGAATTTCCCTTTAAAGACAGATCCTGTTACTTTATTAAAAAAAAAAATGTGTGCCTCAATCCTAAACTGCATTCAAATGAGTAGGAAATACTGAGGACATTAAAAAAAAAAAAAAAAGGCAATTCCTGACAAACAAATAACCCGTCTTGTGCATGGCAGCACTCTTCTGTCCTTTGTGAGCACAGGCCTCCATGTGTACTTGGAAAGACATTTACTGAGCAAATGTTATTAATTGAGCCTTGGTTTGTAGATTTAAAGATCTGTTTTTCTTTTCTGGGAGATTTCATAAAAGAATGGAATCTGGTACGCCCGTTGTCACAAGTCCAGATGTACCATAAACATTTGAAACTGTCCTTTTCTTTCCCCCTAGCTCTTTTGAAAGGACAGAAGCATTACTGTTGAGCTTTGTTATTTATTTTGGAGGTGAGTTTTTTGTTTTTAAAAGGAGCTACATTTCTGGGCAGACTTGAAGAAAATAAGATGGAAGGAAGTGTTGCATATCAGGTTCCTAAGAGAACTACTTTAAGTCCAAATTTGCTACTGGCAGAATTCCATGGTGGTTTCATGTTCTGAATTAAAAGAGGAACTTGGTAAATACTTAGCTCTGACTGCGCACTGAGGCTCATACACAGTGTCTATGGCTGGTAACAGATGTCTTCTGCTGGTGTCTTTGGAAATCGGTGAAAGAAGTTAGGCAAAAATTTCCCCGTAGAAAGACAAATGGCCCTGAAATGGCACATCAGGCTTGGACTCGATGGGCTTTTGTGATTCTTCCCATTCTGTACAGCCTTTACTCTGCAGAAATCACCATTAACCACAGGCATTTTGCTCCCAAACTCAGAAAGTTCAGTAGTTGGTAACTGCGGAGCAGAGTGACATCCCTAAAGCCCAAGGACTTCTCTGAGTCAGAGCTTCTGCTGGCTTGAGCACTGTCCAAATGCAGACTGTGGCCTCCAATATGTATAGTAAGAGTACCTCACTAAGGAGAACAGAATGACCTTTTTAAGAGAAATAATTTATCTTTTTTATTTAGATAGTAATTTTCCATGACAGCACAAGAACTCAGCACTGCTGCAGGCTTTATTCCACTCTGATGTTGTTGAAATGCCAGTCATTGAAGAGCCCACCGAGAACTGACGTTATGTGCCAAATGCTTCTGCTGCTCAGTCCTTCATTCACAGAAAGGTGTTCCGGCTCTTGCAAACAACTTAAAAGATTTAATTTGATCATTTACATGCTGATTGGTACTTACAATTCAAAATAGATAGGAAAGAACATGGCATGTTCCTGTAGAACATTTGGTATAATTAAACTTCAAAAGAAAAACATCAAACTAGTGCTGATTTTGTGCACGTTACATACTCTGAGTAAGGATGTTTGATTATTAACTCTTGAGCTCCTGCTTTGATATCCCCAACTGCTCCCATTAGATAATAGGGTAACGTCAGTAGCAAATGCAGCATCTTTGGCAATTCTATTACTCCTGTTACTCTGCAAACTCAGAGCTGGCCTTTCAGAGAGTAGAATATCTCTTGTGAGGTTTTCTGTGAAGACCAAAACCAGTCGGATTTACCAAACAAGCCCCAGATCAGTCACCAAACTGATGTATTCTGGCAGAGCTGTGTCTTGAGCTATTGAAGGGAGTAGCTGTCCTAACGCCCAGTCACGGACACTGATTTTGTGCTGATTTTCCACCGAGTGCCTCTGCAGGGATCGCTGCCTCTCCGCGAGGTAGCGGGTAGCACTGCAGCATCGTCTTATCAGTGCTACACAGCGAGCACTGTCAGGTATTATGCAAAATGCTGATTTGATGCGTAATACTGCTGTCTCATAGGAGTCATTCGTTAGCGCTAATCACATGCCTTTACAGCAGCTTGCTTTTCTTTGTTCCAATCTAAATAAAGCAAGTGTAGATACTGAGAGCTTATTCTGGTGATACTCTTAAACCCTCCCCCCAAAAGCCCTCCTCTCCTAAAAGGAAAGGTCAGATGTGTTTTGCGTGTTTGATATTTTATCTGTTCATGTTTTAGAATCTGCAAATAGAAATAGTGACACCTGAAAATCACAGGAAAACATTTGGAAAGAACTTCAGACTATTAACACAAAGTTGCAGGACATTAGAAAGCCACTATTTTATCCTGTAAAAGGGCAGACTGCAACATCAGAATTCCTTCAGAGGGGAAAAGAAAGACTATGGAGGAAAGTGGCTTTTAGTTTATTAAAAGTAGCCAAATATTTACATAAAATTCTTATCTCTTCAATATGAAATTGTTACTTTGATTAAAAAAAGGACATTTTTAACTTGTAGCCATAAAAGATAGGACTAGTTTGTGTTGGAGAGTTTCTGACACCCACCTACTCCATTTTTTCCTGCTTCTAAAGGGAAAAGTTTGCCCTTGTAGATTTTGAGAAAGCAAAAAAAAAAAAAATACACATATATGCTGTCTTGTTCTAGGCAATTTCTATCCTGCATTTCACCACAAGATGGAAGCATTACAATTATATTTGCAAACCAACCTGGCAAACAAGGGTCTGTGAGACAAACTTTAAGCAAAGGGCCACTGTACACCCTGTAGTGCTGGTGAACCATGTTTGCCACCTTCTGTCTTTAGTCTATTTGGAGAAAAAAAAAAAAAGCACTTGCAATGTATTAAATCAGTTATGTGTTAGGAGCTGAGCAAATGACTGTGGAATCCATTCGGTTCATTAGAAGCGCAGCTTTTTCTGCCACTGACTCTCTGCAGGTAGGGATTTTTTTGTGTGTGAACCTGTTTAACCTTTTTCTATTAGAATATGAAGCTGTGGTGCCTCAGGGAGATTCATCTCTTAGATTATTATGTGCCAGGTTGTTGTTTCCCACTCCATCCATTAACAGAAGCATAAGGCACGTGTGGAAGCAGATCCTGCCATGGGTATGTGGGTGCACCAGCCACAGGGAGTAAGAAAAGGTACAACCTGCCCGGCTAAATGCTCAGTGTCTGATGGTCAGATATCTGGCTCTCTCTCTAGTCAATGGAGAAAACAGGCACCCAAAGCAGGATAAACACTGATTTTCTGCCAGGAAAAATCACCTTGAGTTTCTTATGGAAACTGGATGGCTGTCAAGGTTTAAATGCCCAGTTTTCAAGCTGAGATCGGTGCAAGATGCAGCGTTAGAGGCGTTAGAAACCCCCTGCCAATGAGAATTTGCAGCCCAAGTAGGGAAGGCAGAGAAGAGCAGTAAGAAAGTAGCAGTCTTTATCCCTCTTGAGTCAAAAGCGCAGATTAAATGATTTACACAAGACGGAAAAATCCTGGCAAAGCCGAGAGGTGAATCCTGCTCTGAATTGTAGCCCAGAGGATTAACTCCAAGACTCTCTATTTCCAGCAGAAAGTTCACCTTCCTCAGCCTGCGGGCAAAATTCCTGCAGAAGGCTACTGGCTTCCTGTAGCTGCGGATCAGGCTGGCTCTAAACCGTGTTTATTTTTGGTCTCCCTTATTTCAGGAAAGGATCCAACTCAAAGCATCCTGGCATTGTGGTTTCTGAGACTAGGATATCTTCTATTTACTACTGAGCACCCAGAAAATCCTTGCACCTGTAGCCAGGCAACTTAGCACTGCCTGGCTCTGCCAAAACACAAGTGCGCTCCCCGAGAAGGAGCTTATTTGGAGTTGCCTGTGAGCCATGTGCGTAAATGACATACTGCCTTTAGTAATTATGTCGGAGCCCTTTTATGGAGCATGCTCTGAGAATCATTAAATGCCCCTGGGAATGGCTTTCTAGGGAGCCAGGCTACTGCTGCTCAAGCCTGCAAGCCATTGTTATTAAAATAGTCAATAAACCTGCACACAATGAACCGAGGGCATCGGGTCCCTCGTTAAGGGAGGGGAAAATCGCAACAAAACAAAACAGAAAACCAGGTTGGGAGGTGTCCAGAGTTATTTGGCAGCCTGGGTTCCCGGACCTAGATGCCAAATCGCAGCTGCATAAGAGACTTATTCCCAGTTTACAGAAACACCAAGCAATTCAGGCAGCATTGTGCTAACGGGATTTTTCTGAAGGATGGAGATTAGCGCTCGAGTGAAAGGACAGAGCGCTCGTTAGTGCAAGCTCCTACCTTCCTGCTTGGCCCGCAGCCAAGGCGATAAACAGCCAAGGTGAGAAATGTCCCTGTCCGGGGTGTGGGTTTTGTTTCCCTTTGCTCATCTGCTGCATCCTCCTCGCACCAGACCTGCTGCTTTTGGGTTAGATCTGCCGAATTACTACTGCAGAGTGCAGACCTCTGCTGTCACCTCAAAACAAGTTGGTGCCTGTAAATATTTCCCCTCCAAAATCCCTGCCATGGATTTAGTCTATTTTTAGAAGTAATTCTTTTTTTCTGTTTTGTTGTTCTTGGCAAAAATAAAACAAATGGCAGCCGAGTCCTTAGGGATTGCAAATGGCTTGGTTATGAACCGTGAGTGTCATTAACAGTCTCGCTAGCAATCTTCATAAATGCATTAAAGTACTTTTGTTTCTTAGTCACAGAAGGATGACGCCTGCTCAGCACAGGGTGACTCCAGCCCAAAGCCAAAGCTGTGCCGCTCCTTAACCGGTAAGGGGGAAATCCAGTGGGTGCTGCCCTAACCCTAGGTTCCTACCATCCCCTCTCCTCCTCTCTATTTGGGGATGTGTTCTTATTATTTATTTATTTATTTATTTAAATATTCTCTCTATCAAGACTGTGTCCCAGGGCACATATAAGCAGAGCAGCCCCTATGCATGCATTGGCAAGAGGGCTGGAGGAGGCTGCAGCCCTCCTGTCCTCATCACGTGTGCACCCAAAAAGTCACCTAATAGGGCAACACAAAATTATATCTGCTCTGGCAGGACACCTGGATACTACAGCTGCTTCTTTAAAAGCTGTTTTGAGATAGTCACTTATATGAACTATGTGTTCTGTGCTGCTGGGAAATGACAAAAAAAAAGGCTATATTGATCCATCTATACAACATATTTCAAAATAAAAAGTAGGGTTAAAATTGTCTATTTTTTCTTTCAGATGAACCCTGATCTTTGTCTTCTGTTTTACAACTGAAATGTGATCTTTGTAGTGGGATAACTCATCCCCAGTGAACAAACAGTCATCTCAATAGCTCTCAATATTTCTTCATTACTGTTGACCCACAAAGGAGGACGTTTCTCATACGAGTCTTGTTTTTCTCTTCTCACAGTGAGGAATGCAGACAAGAGCCGGGAACCGAAGCCCAACCGGTCCAAGTCTGTGTGTGTCATCTCACCTCTGCAGCCCAGTGATGCTGCCTGGGTTAAGAATAAAGAAGCAGAGAAAGAGCTAACTCCAGATATCTAAAAGCACAAGTGATGCTTGGGCTTCCCATGGTGGATCTGACGAGGACGTATAAAATACAATTTGCTTTTTTTTCTTTTTTTTTCTTTTTATTTTTTGATAATAGAGGTCATCACCATGATGGTATTGTAAATAAGAGGTACATTGGAAAGGACAGCGTGGACAGAGCAAGGTATGCTAAGCAGTCCGCATCAAAAAACATGCATTCATTGCACAGCACTGTGTCTTTAAAGAGATGTAAGTAAAATGGAAAAAGATGCACAGAAGACCACTAGCAATGAAAGATAACACCTAAGAGAGGAGCTAAGAAAAATTAGCCTGTTCAGTCTAGGAAAACTGCTGAAACTGCCTGCGAGTGCAAGAAAGACTGTGTTAATAAGATGAAGTATCAGGTCTTCTCATTAGTCAGTGGGGATAGAATAAGCAGTAGGGAAGGTTTAGATTATATGATAGGGAAAACTTTATAATCACAGGGAGAGGTTTATGGAGCAATGGAACTTGTTGCCAGGGAAGACAGGAGAAACAGCAAAAGTCCATTTCTACTCCTTGGGAGAGACCTGACTAAGGGAGACCGATCATAACTCCAAAATTGAATTGTATTGTTAAAATCAGGCACTGTGCCTTACCAGAGTACGTCTCACACCTACACGCTCTTTTAATGAAAACTTAATATGGTTGGGCTAAAAGGGGAAATAAACTCTTGCTGATTTTTTAAGTTTAGGGGATGCTTCCCCTCCAAAATAGAATGTCCTATGGAGAAACCAGCAGATTTTCCCCTTTGATACATGCAAAATGCAAACTGTCACCAAGCACAATGCAGGAAGGAGAGAGGAAAAGGGGGACCGTCACTGAACCGAGTCATTCCTCTTGCACAAAACCGCTGCACATCTGCTGGGGATGGGCTAAAACATCTGCTCAAGAGCATGTAAGAACCAGTGCAAGGTTTTGTGGCTGTGCTACAAACAACTCCAGCATGGTCTGAGGCTCTCTCAATCGTATTCCTCTCTCCCTTTCTAGTAACGCTCATTACGTGCCAGGTTTCCTCAGCAGGGATTCGTAGTGCCTGGGATGCTCCAAATCCACCACTGATATCAGAAGATCATCTGAGAGTGCCAGCCCCTAGGGAGACAGGCAAGTCTTGCGCTGGGGTTGTTGGCAGCAAGTCTGATACCTGCTCCCTTTACTGAGACCTACAGGAACAGGGGAAGTTTGAATGTCTCCTTAGGAGACCTGGCAGAGAGAAAAATCTCTCCTGTAAAGTTCTCTGGCCAGGACAGACATGATCCTTTTCAGAGGAGACGTAGGCTGAGAGGAGCACTCCAAGGACAGTGCCCAGGAAAGAGACTTCTCCATGTTCCTTGAAACTCCAAGCAAGTATTCAGGCCTTTAAGTCATTATGCCCAGCTGAAACCATCAGGTTAAGGTTTAGCATTGTTAATTTTAAATTTTTTCCTTCTCTTCCTTTTCCTTTGCATTAAATAATGAAAGAGTGTTTAATCTGAGCAAGTAGGAATCTGCATCCTCCCTTCCATGGTATTCTTGGACTTTCAGAATCAATGTCCTCTGCATCTGCAATACTCCTCTAGGACACCACTGTCCAGTATGTTGCAGATTTCATTTTAAATTAAAGACAAACAATTCAATATCTTTGTTTTACAAAGATCTGAAGGTCTCATTTTCATTTGAACAAACGCCTTTACTTTTGTTCATACATAAGCCGATATATTTNTTTCATTTTAAATTAAAGACAAACAATTCAATATCTTTGTTTTACAAAGATCTGAAGGTCTCATTTGCATTTGAACAAACTCCTTTACGATATCTCGACATAAGCTGATATATTTCTTTTTAACTTTAAGGCCAGTTGTCACTGCCCTGTTGATATAAAATCATCCGATTGCCAAAGAAAATCAGGTCTTCTGGCCTTACACAGGTATTTTGTGTGTATATACACATATATGTATATATTTGGTGATTTTGGAATTGGTATATTTGGAATAATGTGATTCTGTTGTTGTCTTCAGCTAGTTTACTAGAAAGTTGGTTTGTTTCTTAATTTAATCCATATTTGCATTGGTGTCATGTGGCTTTGCATACACTTTGTTTAGAAAGCCATTCATCTTTGAAAATGTTGCAACATAATGTACAACATGTCCTATGTTTCCATCTCAATTAAATATATCGTGCTGTGAGATCATCCAAGAGTTATTACCCCCTTGGATCCGCAACGTGCTCGGGATGAAATCAGCGGTGGTGCCTCCAGACAGACACTCCATTTGTCTGTCATCAGCCCAACAAACCCCAACCCAACCCAGCAGGCCTGGGAGACCCGTTTGGAAGAGCGAGCGTTGAGCTCTTCCCTTGGCTGCCCTCGTTCCCTGATCACAAGCAAGTCCAGCAAACCTTACGATAACAGCAGTCTGTTTATTGGCATAAGCAATTGCATATGGGAGGGAAATGATGCTAAATGGGACTTTTCCCATCTTGTGGAATGAATTCGCTGCAATGCTGTTAGGGGTAGCCAAGGACCTTACCAAATGGTGGCTGGTTTGTCATGTCTAGATTTCTTTGTAATGCTGGAGAAGGCAATGGGAGGGGAAAAAGCAGATCACTCTTCCAGAAAATTGGGTCTTCACCGAACTGGAATTTTCTGTCATGAGGAAGAAAAGAGGAAACATTTGGTTTCTACCTTGTTTCTGCAAAGATGCAAATATCTTGTTCTTGTTGAGCTAAAAGAAAACCCTTTTTCTGTTAATTTATCAAAAATAATTTTTCATGGCACATATGGCACCTAGTGAGGGCAGCGTTCGGCTATTGTGACCATGTGGTACCCAAGGCCNGATGCAAGTATCTTGTTCTTGTTGAGCTAAAAATAACTACCTTTTTCTGTTAATTTATCAAAAATATTTTTCTGTGGTACGTGGCACCTAGCAAGGGCAACGGAGGCTGCTGTGGCCACATGGTGCCTGTGGGGAGGAAGCCCAAGGCCAGTCTGTTTCGTGCATGGTGACATCTCCCGCGCTCCCACAGGGATGTTCTGCAGTGCTGCCTTGTAACACCGGGGTGGGCTCCACACCTGAACTAACAAAGCCAAAGAGGGAAAATCTGACTTAAAAAGAAGTATTAGGGACCAGTTCAATGGAACAAAACCTTTCAGGCTCAACAATAGTAAAAATCTCAAATTTAATCCGTTTCAAATGATAATCTTTCAGAATCTGGTCTCCGAACAGTTCTGAAATCGCAAGTTTTCCTTGTGTTTTAGTACAGTAAGGAGCATTTCTATGCCAGAATTTCCCAGGTTATGGAAATTCTAGCTGTTGTTGGGCTCCATGTTTGTCAGTATTTGCCTGTTGCCAGGGGCAGTCGGGAGCACTGGTGGCTCCAGCCACCCCAGATGCCCGTGCACACACATAATCCTGATCCTACAAAGACACCAGCCCACCCCGTTAATCCCTTTCCTACCTGTTTTACTGGGACCCACAACACTGGCACCATAAATACACCTCTGAGTGTCAACAATGTGCTTGATCTGCAGAGAAGACGAAATTCTGTGCAGTACATACTTTCCCAGTGAGTCACTCTGCCCCAAATTTAACCTTCCAGATAGTATGGATTTTTTTTTTCTAAGTTTCTTTGCAAAATATAATAGCACAGCTCAAGCTTTCATGAATTATCTTCCAGTTGCTTAGTGGCCAAGCCCTATGACTGGTATAAATTTCAGCCTAGAATACATTTGATAATCTTTGCCGGTATCCAGTGTTGGTGGTCTTAAAATTCTACAACTGAGTGGAAAACTGTTAAAAGCTCAGGCTTCAGTGCATGCCTAATTAATTCTTTGCAGGGTTTTAGTCCTTTAAAACATGAATTCACTGTATCATTGAATATTGCATGGTTCTGTGGAAATAAATTGCATTGGTTTGATGCCTTTGGTATTTCAGAGAGTTATTGCTCTTTGCTTGCACTGAAAGTTTACTGGAGTCTTCTGGAAGTTAAGGCTGGAATAGGCAAAAGTCAGTGCTATTGAGTAGCTCAATTACTGAGCGAATAAATGAGATTTCAAAATTGTTTTGGAAAGATATGAGCACATAGAACAAATATTTAAAAAGGAGGTATAAATCTTTCTTGCACTCTCCACACTGAAGAATTGGTGTGAAGCATGTGAACTTTGTGGACTTCTTTTCCATTTTGACCGGATAATCATGCTTGTATTTATTTCATTTCATGACTATTTAAGGCGATTATAATGGGTGAATCTTGGAAAGTGCTGGCAACCCTTCAGAAGCAGGTGAGACAAATTGAGCACTGGTCTTGGTATCAAGTACTGGAGATACTCAGCACTGAAAAGGGTGACAGAGATGAACCAGTGATTATAATTTTAACATAGAATTAAGGGGGCATATGTCAATAGGAATATGTATCTCTCCCCCTTCCCTCTTTAATGCACGTGGCTTGCTCTCTAGAGTGCTGATTGAACCTCTGGGGAGTTTGGGGGCCTTTCAGAGCTCCCACGCGGCTCTGGTGCGCTGCTCAGCACGACTGGGAGGTGGTTTGCACAAAGGGAGATGGTTCACAACAGCGTGAAACAGCAACGTGGCTGCATTCAGAGGAGGAGCGAAGGCCGCAGGATTTGGGTGAAGGAAGGGTGGAAATTGCTTTTGTATGTGAAATTGAAAGCAATAATGTGTTTTCAGCATAAGAGAATCAAAATATGTTGAACTATCTATATAAAACATTATGCTATTGTGTGCCCGGGTGAAAAGAAGAAGAATGTGACCTTTCACTACAGCTTGGATGATGCTAATGGGGTCTTGATCAGCCAGAATGTAAGTGTGAACTGCCTAGTCCTATCTCCTTGTGACAACAAATGTGTTTTGAAGATTCACAGGTTCAGTTTAACAGATTAATGAAAAAAAAAATCATTGAGGTCCATTAGGAAACAGAGGTCACTAAAATGCACAGGATGCAGCTTCTCTCGGCTCTATCCTTGATCGCATCTTCATTAGGACTCACTGACAAAGCTGCTCCACTGCGGATGATACTAGAAGGGGTAAGGGAGCAAAGAGTGTCTTTTTCTTTTGCTTTTGCGTGTGCGTTTGCTTTTGCTTTTTCTTGTTGTTAATGTTTTGTATCTGATGACTGCATAAATTATGGTGATGTTTAATTAATACATCTGCATAGCTCTGGCATAGCACTCTTCTTCCAGACCTTGAAAGCCTTACAAAAAAAAGTTGCTTTTGAGGCTTAAAGAGCATCACTAGATTTTACACTTTTTTTTTTTCCAGAAACAAGGTCCACTTTCTAAACCAGCTCTGTGACACAATCCAGGTAAAGATCCCTGCTTTCTGAGGCTGGTGGGAAGAGAGTTTTGCATAACCCCGACTTGTTTCAGTTCTTCAGATGGAGGCACGGTGGGCGGTTGAACTCTTGCAGCTGAGCGTATGGAGTGAACACACCTCACGCGATCCCACCCCGGAGAAATCACCGCTCGGATGTGGCCTCTTGCTGACAGCGTTGCCCGGAGCTAAGCAGCAAGGTAAGTGCAGGACTAAGAGGACAAAGCGGGACACCAAGGCTTTGCTAAGGATCCTACCCATTGCACGCAGGGCTTTCCGCTCTGGAAAGAGGCAGATCCTCTCTGTTGCTCCAGTGCTTCAGGGGTGTTGTATTACCTTACTTAGGCACCAGCTAGTGATGAGAGAAGGCTGCAGATTAGCTCGGGATGATTGCTGCGCCTCCCTCCAGGGCTCTCCCACATAAATACATCCCTTCATCCCGGAGAAGTCGACAGAGGAGAGTCTGTTCTGCTGCATTTCAGCACTCCCGGGTCTGGGTCAGGCCCTCGAGGAATTCACAGGGACTGAAGTGCGAGAAGACAGAAAATGTTGAAAACACAAAAGTTGGCTGAGCTTCCTGAGCGGTTACTTTGAGTTTAATGGAGAAGTGGTGGGATTTAGGGATGTTCGTAGAGACACCATGTTTGTTTTCACATTGGCACATCCATACTGTGTATACCATAGCGCACTCGGCAGGCGGACGCTTGTTTTACTGAGGTGTGGTCCAAAAATACTGTAATTTTCACTATATAGCGTGCTGGGGTCATGGGAAGAGATGAGCAGCCTATCCTCAACACAGCACGGGAGCAATTGCAGTCAATAACATGAGCTAACATTTGTTTTGCATGTTGTGATGATGAGTTAGGAGACCCGCTAATGGGACATGGGACCCAGAGACCCTGTTTGAGGATGGAGGATTTGGGGACCTGCACATGGGAGCTGCTCTAGGTGCATTAGCTCTGCACATTGGCTCTTTGCTTTACTGCAGGGAATCATCCTGCTGATTGTGTCCTACCACCTGCCTGATGAAAAGCATTGACTCATCTCCAAGGATCAGGAGTGAAACAGGTTCATGGTGAAGATGCTCTATTAGTGCACAGCGGCTGGCAGCAACGAAGGGTAACTCAGAGCAGCCAAGATCTGCATCACCTTCTGGAGGTGCCTCTTGGACGTGTGTGTGCTTGGGGGTGCGATGTGCCCAGGCTGGAGCGTCTGCAGCAACTGGGGCAAAAGCATCAAGTAGCATCAACATGTTGCTCTAAACTTGCAGTTAGCTGGCAATCAAATAATTTTTTTGCATCCAAAAATCAAAGGACGTATCTTCACTGGAAGAATGAAAGGGTTGCACCTGAGTGGAGCTCGCTCTGGGTGAACAGTTGGTCTTTATGGCCCCACTTTGCTTTCCTTAGGGCTTCCCCACAACAAGTGCTGGATGTTTATGGGCCCCAGGTCTGCAATCTGATCCCCTCGCACTTTCTATAGCATTTCCCAGAGGGGCTGTGGGCACGCATATCTCTGCAGAATAGCTCCGCTCATAGGCACTAGGAAGGACAAACTTTAATATGAGTCTCGATGTCCTCGCAAAGCTGCATCTGCCTCTCTACCTGCAATCCTTCTCCTCACAATTACACCTGCACTTTCCCTAAAAGAATTAGGGTGAAAAGGCAATGTTGTAAATCAATCCAGGACACAATCAGGGGAAACAATGTGCATGAGTCTACCAGTAATTCTGAAAATAAAAATCAGTTAAATATTTTATTTCAGTTTAGATTTTTTTGTCATGTCTTTGCTCCAAATACAAAGGCATTTTGACCCCCTAAAAGGAAAATTTTATTTGAAAGGGCTGAACTGAAACATTCCAAATTAAGCAACCCCTTTTCAAAACTTCTTCCAGATTCACTCACTCAGTCCCAGTCCTCCTGGACAGTGATTTGTTTTTGCAAACTTGCAGTTTCTGATTATTTCATCAGAAAATCCCCAGTCATTTCTAATTGCAATGGAAAGAGTGGGGCAGCAGAATGATTTATTGGCTGTTTTCTTGCTGTTTCTTCTTTTCCTTCTTCTAATATATGTGTGTCCTGTCTACTAACAAGGCCCTTTGTTGCATTGTATAAAATCTATATGAACAGCCTGCTTGCACAAAGGGAAAACACAAAACTAGCTCACCCTTCAAAACCAGAATAGGCCTGAACCTTGTAATTAATACAGGTTTGTTTATTGTTTTATTCTGAAGAGTAAAGGAGCTATTTTTTTCTATTAGCATTTTAGTCATAGGGAAAAAAAACATTCCTATTACAAGAATTTTAATCGTATCTTTTTTTCTGCTCAACAATAGTAAGAAATAGTTTTAAAGGGAGACATCATAGCTACATACATGCAAATAGGATTTGCCTACGATAAAGGGGATTTACCTTAAAAAGCAGAACTGGGGGAAAGCTGGATCTGGGGCAGGGAGCTGTAGCCTTGGCCTTGGCCTTGGAGCCCCATGAAGCCCTTTGGCAAAAGGAGCCAGCTCAGGCGTGGGGGAAACCCGATCACCTCCAAAATAGGAAAGCAGGAGCCAGGGGATCCCTCACGGGTCAATATTTAGGGAATGAAGGTGCTCACAGGAAACGTGATGCCACAGCCGGCTCAGGCACTGCCCGTGTTCGGGTGCTCCTTGCCCATCCTGGATATCACCTGGTTTGGTGGCACCCATCCCCTCTCAGCGTGAGGAGCCTGCACATTCTGGTCTGTTTTGATGCAAGGGGGTCAGTCTCTTCCAAAGAAGTCCTCAAGCAGAGCAAGAGCAAAGCTTAGCTCCCATTATGTTGAATTTTGCATAGCAGTGAGGAGCAGAGATGCACCGGGCTGGTTTCCTGGGGGCAGAGAGCGGACGTAGCAGGCAGCTTTATTGTCTGGCACGTCCAGGAATCCTTCACATTCCAATGGTGAGGAACATGTGCATGGGGGCATGCCAAGGAAAAGGGAGAGCTTGTGCAACGGAGACACGTTTTGCCCTTGCAGACTCAATTCCTATTCCGCAGCCTAAGGATTTGGAAAAACGTTTGGCTCTGCACAGAGCAGCCCGCGAGGAGCCAAGGCCGGGCAGCAGCAATGCTCCGCCGCAGCCACGCGGGGCTTTCCTGCCAAAGGGACCGAGAATCACGGGGGACGCCTTCCAAATGGCAAACGGCGCTAACTCGCAAATAGGCATTAGCATAACTGCGGCGGTGCCGAATGCAGCTGCATAAAAAGCATTCCCAGAAATGTGGAAGTATGCCTTAATCCTTTAAAAAAAAATCACAAGTGCCCACTCTGCATTTTAATTTTATGCAATTACAGTGCAATTTGCAAAAAAAAAGTGCTCACTTCTGGTGTATCCAACCTTGTCTTCACTGAGCTTCTCAAGGCACCCCCAAAGCTTCCCAGTCCGTTGGGCTCGGCTTTGAGACAAAGTTCACAAGAATAGAAGGTAACGGATATTGCTTGTCACCTAAGTCAGGTTTGGCCAGTACTACATGTTAGTTAAATGGAAAACTATTGAAATTGCATCTATTGAAGATTAATTAAATGATGCATATACTGCACTTTGTATTTAATTAACCATTTGAAGCGTTGCCCAGGGATCGGCTGGGAGATGGTTGATATCCAGCAAAGGTTCTACTTGGGTTGTGTAAATACAGAATTGCTGAGGAATTAGTGAAGATTCACAGGGTTAAATACGCCCTTGTAAACCTTTAAAAGTGAGAAGCTGGCCAGACGAGGGGTTGTCTTGTCATGGCAGGGTGAATCAGGTTATTCAGATTATTAAATGTATTGGACCAACATTGGAACCGGTTGCCCAGAGAGTTTGTGAGCTCCGTCCTTGGAGATGAGCAGAATGTGGGACACGGTCGTGGACAACCTGCTCTGCTGAGGCTGCTCCAGCAGAGGCAGGGGTTGGTCCAGGTGATCTCCAGAGCTCCCTGTCACTAGTCTGTCATTCTATGGTTATCTTATTGACCCCCAAGACACGAGTGCTCCAGCGGGGCCACTGCTCTTTTATTCATTCAGACTTAGAGGACTAAGAACAGCTATTTTACCCACTCGCATTGCTGAGCAAGCTCGTGGGATGCGTGGCTGCTCTCTTCTCCTCTATGAATGTGCAGAGGTCTAAGAGGGGGATGTACCAGGTCAGAATGATTTCTCCTCTCCCTCAGTTGACTAAACAGTTTGCTTTAAAGTAAAGGGGCGGTTAAGCAGGGCCAAGACATGGTACATGGCTCTGCCTTCCCTTTCAATGGCTTTTGTACTGCATTTCTCCCACCAGATGCACGTCCACTCCTCCCTGTGTTTAAAGCCTTACCTGTCAAGACCAATACGTTCAGTCTCCTGGGGTTTAATTCCACAATATTAACATTAGAAGATATTTTATCCTTTTTGAGGCCCACCGGGATATCCATCTCATCTTTGAGCGGATCTGCTGGCTCTAGCCTGCAGCTCAGACCTCTCTCCCATTGCACCGCCGCAGATGCAGGAATTCCTCCCGACCTCGAGCACATCATCTCCTGCTCCTGCTGCACCGCTGACCTGGGAGCGCTAGCAAGGGGGTTATGCAGATTGTGCTTCATCCTAGACGTTGTGTTATGGTAATTCTGTAATTCCGTAACGTGACCCACGCTTCCTCCCTCTCCATCCATCTCCATAAGGGCTCTCCTGGGCAGGGACCTCTCTTCTGGAATCCATCAAACGCCTCCCGTGCTCGGGCTGTCGGATTAAACAAATAGCAGCTCATCCGATGCGACTATGAGGAAGAGAGACCTCATGTATTATTTAAAAGCTGTCCCAGCCTGCAATATTTAAGCAAGAACAATGCAGATGATACAATCAATTATTCTAACCCAAAGTCTATTGTGTTCATAGAGCACAAGTGTATTCATCAGTCCATATGCCTCAACAGTTGGCTAAAAGTATGGGCAAAATTTTACCCTCCTTTCTCTAGTTTCCCCAAGTAATGCACAGTTTCTCTGCTATATCCATATGTTCACAGTTAACTGTTATACTGATTCAGGAATTAAATTGGTAGCACAAAATCCCTTAGAATAAGCAAGTCAACTCCTTAATCTATTCTCCATTTACAGTAGTTCGTGACTTAGGCTAAAGTTAGAAAAATTGTCATTTGAATTTTCACTGTGATTTAAATTTTCTCCCCCAGACTCTTGGCATGTCACAGGAATATAGTTATTGCCACACAGAAATTGTAATTTTCCTACCCTGGCATCCTCTTTCTGGCAGTGATCTACAGCAGATGCTTCAGCAAAAGACAAAAAGCATCAGGATCCAAATGGCAGTGAAATTCCATGGAGGAATCTTCTCATTCCCAATGAGATACTTCTTCCAAGGCAGGGTTAGGTGGTGGGAGGGATACAAATACTATATATTACACTCTCTTGTTGCAGGAAAGTGGAGAAGAGTTTATCTTTCTTCAACTGCACAACAAGACTCTCTAGATATCTCGGTACGTCTACCTCATTCAAATGCTGCTTACACAGCTAGATGTAGACCCGTCTGATTTAAATGTATTTGTATGAGATGATTGTATCACCTCCGAAGGCACCAAGATTTTAGGAGAGAGACTTACCAACATTTTCATGTTATTTCTTGGGTTTCTGTGAAGTCTGAACTAGCATTTTGTTGTAGAGGAGAAGGGAGCAGAAGAAGCAATTCCGAGAGTGCTGCTTCCAGGCTGCAGATACGAGGGGATAACTTAAATTATCTTCCAGAACAGCCTGTAGAAACCGGCCTGCTTGTAAAAATCTTCAGATTTGGGTCTTCTCATGCCAAGTACAGCCTCAATGCTAATCTCCCGCGTGCAAAGGGCTTTGAAAACTACCAAGTTTCCTGACCAGCTCTGCACAAAAAATACCTGTGACCTACAGAAGTCGCCCAGCAGGGCAGAGCTAAAGCCTCCCCGNACCAAGTTTCCTGACCAGCTCTGCACAATAAATACCTGTGACCTACAGAAGTGGCCTAGCAGGGCAGAGCTAAAACCTCTCTTTTAAAACGAGCAGCCACGTGTCTATTTGGAAATCCTCCCGCTCGGCCTCAATAGCTGTTTGTCATGTTCCCTTAATGCCACAGCTGTTTGGTTACGCCAGGTCATCTGCTTTTATTAGTCCTTTCCCCAGCGCCTCGTGAAACCCACACCAGTCACGAAAAGATCCTTACGTGGCTCCCAAAATAGCCCTTCTCCTCACCCCTCTCCTGCAGCGACCCGGGATACTCGGGTGTTTTTCCTCCTTTTCCGTGGGTCATTTTCCTGCCTACCTGCCCGGCCATGCGGGCTGGAATTCCGGCCTTGGTCGCGGGGCTGCTCGGCGGCGCGGGCGTCCTGCTCTTTCTCATCGCTTTCGGCACAGATTATTGGCTTCTGGCTACGGAGACGTGCGGAGTCTTCGAGCGTGAAAACGATACCCGTCACCCTGGGGAGGTAAAAAGCGAAACCCTGCGTTACTTTCGGAAGGGAAAGAGTTACCGTATTGGAGCAGTTTGCTCAAAAATGCTCCGAGCCAACACAACTACTTTAAATTTGGGTGCTGGCAGCTTTGAATCTGTGATAATATTTGTGCTTATTGAATGTGACCCGCTAATGTAGAAGCTCAGCCCGAGCTAACTTTGTAATCAGAACCAGCGTTTTCGTAGCATCCAGCGTTCCGGCTGAGGCAATCTCCAAGCGTTAAAATCAGCACTTCTGTGTCCTGACAGATATTAATGTTAGGGAATGAAAAACAAAAATGTAATAGCTTTACTTGTTGGCAGCGTTTGCCTCTCAAAACAAAAGATATCTCCTGATATTTGCCATTAAACTATTTTTCCCTCTGTAGTTTCTTCATTTAAAAATAGATCATATTTTAAAGTGCAGAACTTGGCAATCAGTTAAATCTCAAGTGATATGACTGCAGCGCAGACAGAAAACAAAAGTGAACATCAAATGCATAAGAGAGCAGACAAGAATTCCTTTCCATCTAACATGAAAAGGTCTATATATTCTAAAATTAAGTTTAATATAGGATTTCAGTTAGAAATGCAATTTTCAAGACAGTTTTGTTATGTTTCCTATAGTTACTTCTAATATTGCATATTTATAGATCCTTTTAAAAAGCTTCGGTTTAGCTGAACTTGCTGCTGTCTAACCATTCAATGAAATAACAACCAGATCAGTTCCCTGAGCGTCCTGCTCCTCAAAAATACTTCTGTGCCAACAAATGTGTGGTTTCAGTTAAAACATGACAGAAAGCCCCTTGTTCTCCCCAGCCTTTTTTGTCATTTCCAAGTTCAATCAAGTTGGGTTTGGTTTTTCTCCTGGTGTACAGTGCCACGGTTGGTATCGTTGTGATGCCAGCGTGAAACATTCTCTGTAGCTGCAGAATCTCACAACGAAATGTAGGGCACTGTTTGCTTGAATCAGGTTTCGCGATTGTTTTTTCTACTGAAAAACAGTAGGAATGGGTGGAATGACGGGCTAGCAGAAGACACAGTCTTGGCTATGCGGAGCGGGGCAGTAAAAGGCCGTTGGGGCAGAGCGCGGGGCAGGAAGCAGTTCTTGTCCTTGTGCCCTTAGGAAGTGATGACATTCACTGTTGCAGGTTTCTGTGCAACAGAAGCTTTTATTCTTTCCTTGGGGATATTTCATTTCTGTTGCAGACACTTGGACGGTTGTTGGTGGTTTTTTGCCCTTTTACCTTCTCCAACCTTCTCCAACCTTCCTTAACCTGGCAAAGTCTATCCCTAGCAGATAATGATGATGTTGGGTTTCTGCCAAACAGTGGTTAAACGTGCTGCAGTGACGGTCACAGACATCATGCCATGACATACAGTCATCATCGTCCGCATTTTGTTCTGCAAGTCAAAGGAGAGCCAGGTCAGAAGCTGCTGTAACTTGGAGCACAAAGACTTCAAGGCAACGGAGTTACCATCTAACACCTCCCTGTTGAGTTCCAGCTATTTTCTTCACTTCTCTCCCGTGGGGTCTAATCCCATGATGGGTTTCTCTGTCCCTCATTGATTTTTTGACAATCATGTCTTCTTTATCAAATTGTGACAATGAATTTTGATAACTAATCCAGGACTTATACTGCAATATCCTCCCTTCTGGAAAGACCTAAAACTTGCTTTTGCAGGTCTGCTCTGTGGGTAGAAGCAAGTGCACCAGAAAAGGACTCTGTGTCAATGGTCTTAGCCTGGTTCATGAGAAGACTGTTACATACAGAGAGAAATTTTTGTCTCACATAAACTCTGCACAGCTTCTATGGGGTTATGCAGCTGGAGAGAAAGGACAAAAACTTTGGGCTGATGTTTAGAAGAGGCCCAGCAAGAATTCTAAAGCTGGGTTGTCCCCTGGGGATCAAGCATGACCACGCATGGCCCCTGCGGAGTATAAGTAGTAGGAAGAACATGAGCCTTGTTGCTTGGGTCACCCCTAAAATTACAGATGCTACTCAGTTCTAGAGGGTAAAACGTTGCTCTAGAGAGTTGGATGAGGCAGGAAGGCCAGTGAAGCAGCTATCTCTGCATCCCCCAGCTCCTCACAAACCAACCCAAACAAGTTCCTCCAGCAAATAATCATGCATCCAACAACCGGAGGGCTGTTGCCAAGGAATTCTTCTGCAAGTGCAGCCCCGTTATCAACCTGTTTTTATACCTCTTTAGGCTGAAACACTGACCGAGGTCAGAAGGGAGATCCTCACTTTCCATCACGAGGGCTTCTTCTGGCGGTGCTGGTTCTTCGGAGAGGGCGACACAGGGACCATCTGGAGCTTCTGGTACAGTGAGTATCGCTGCGTTGCTGCGTTGCTGCATTGCTGCATTGCTGCATTGCTGCGTTGCTGCGTTGCTGTTAACCCCTGGGCACGTCGCTGCAGTAGGGTCACGTCAGCACTGCTGCTGAGGGCCTGATTCCACCCCATTGTATTTTCAGAGTTCAGCCAGAATCTGAACAACAAGCAGCCAAACAAGGGCTTCCGTAGAGAAGCTGTCTATTCCTTTTAATTATTGTCATCTCCCCATCAAAAGCAAACGTGGATCACTTTTTGTGCTCCTTTTTTGTTTTTGTTTTTTTTTTATTTTAATTGGATTTTGTTCTGGGGTAGGTCACGTAGGAACTAGTCACTGCCTGTTAAAATATCATCTACGAAGTGTCATGGGATGATAACTTCCATCTGCAAGGACGACTCTCCCTCATTCCCTTATAATCTCTGTATGAGCTGAACGACTGCTCTATTTGAGCCTATAGCTTCCTTTGTCCTTAATTTTGCTTTTTATTAGTGTTTTCAGCCAGCAGGGTACTGCATGCTGCTATCTCTCCCTGATTTCAGGAAGGATAAAGCTAAATGTGCATGGGTGCAATCTCCTTTGGTGCTTAGGACTTCCTCTATAGAGAGCTGTACCCAAATCTATTCATGTCTTTAGGCACTCAAGGGTGTTTTTTTTGTTTATTTTATTTTATTTTATTTTATTTTATTTTATTTTATTTTTTTAAATCCTACCTGTTTTGTTTTTCAAGGTCACTGAATTTGCACGTGCAATGCAAGTCTCTTTTTTTTTTTTTTTTTTCTGGGAGCACATTCACATCTTCAGAAATTGAAAGAAAAGGTGAAATCCCCCCGGAGACACCAGCTGGTGCTGACGGGCAGCCCCTGGGCAATGAAGTGCAGGGTCTTGGCCCAGTGGACCGGGCGCTCACACCAAAAAAAGCAGCAGAACGAAGCCACCCCGAGCAGCCCGGCTGAGCGCACGGGCATTATCGGAGGACAGCGACTCCCTGGGATGCTCCAACCTTGGAGAAGCACCAAGGGGGAAGGAAAAAGAGCTTTGAAATGAGATCTGCGGGTGCCCAGGTCTGCCCTGTGCTGGGCTTCACTGCTCGGGCTGCTTTGGTCGTCCAAAAGGACCGCGAGGAGCCCGATCGCATAGGGGATCTGTAGGGAAATAAGGGGGCTCCCCACCACAAACTCACTCCAAAATGATTGAAACTTCAGATGACTTTTGTGTCCCTCAGTCCCTGACCTCCGTTCCCCATAAAATCCTTTAGGAGCAGTTCCTGCCGCTGTTCAATAGAGAAATAGAGATTTTTCATACATTTTTGTAGGGAAAAAAAAAAGAAGAAAGGCTCAAGAGAGGGATTTTACCATCTAATTACATTATATGGAAATACATTATAGAATATCATGTCACCTGGAGTAAAATGACTCTTTTTGATAACAGGCAAATTTGTATTACTTCTTTAGGTATTTATTATAATAGGATTGATCATGGCAAATTAATTTGCTGCTCTCATGGATGTAATAATTAATTCAATAGGTATTCCATAGTCAATTTAGCATGAACTAATGTCCACCTATTATAAAGTGTTCCTTTGAGCTGGAGAACATATTTAAATAAGTGGCCAACCATTAATTAATTCATTTAACAGTCATTCTATTACCGTTAATCATGATAAGCCTCAGTGGTATTAATATTGATGGGGCACTTGCAGTCTAATTGTGCTGCCCATTCTCACAAACCAGAGGTCTCAGCAGGAGCCTGTTCCAGTACCCAAATATCTCAGCCTTTTCCAGGGAGCATGGCAATTTTCTAGAGGAAAACAGCAATGGGAATATATGCACCAACCTGAGCTCCACCAGGTTTCATGATTTCTCTCTACCTCAGACTCAGGTGATGGAGATACGGGCTGTATGGATGGCATTATCGGATCCTGTTTTATCTCCTCTCTCGTTACTTTTCTTTCTAATCACAATTTTCTCACCTTGCACTTCCATCCCCAGCCTGCTGACTTCAGCAGCTGCTTCTCAGGCTTTGCAGAACAGCACCCTTGTTACCCGAATAGTGGAATTTTGCATAAAATGAACGCAAACTCGTTTGGTTTTGTTCTTTTCCAGCCAGCCAAGCCCACCCCAAGTTCTGCATGCACGGCTACCTGTTCCCCCTGCCCATCACTCTTGGACCTGTTCCACATCCTTCGTATGACACAACTGCAGGTAGGTTCCCCACCACCTCCTTTTCCAAAAAAATCCATGCATGTCGGTGTTTCTTTCATTGCAAATGGGGAAGAAAAAGAACCTATTTGCCTTTCTGCACTCTGTGTAAGAGTTTAGTCCCCTAATTAAATGGCACTTGGTGGCTGCACGTGGCCAAGCAGGGAGAGGAGGGAAAACACGGCTTGAGCAGCCCAGCACGGACCCGGGAGAGCCCTGGTGCAGTTTGTTACCAGGCGAGATAAAAAATCATTGCAAAATCAGTTGAACACCAAGTTCTTAGAAGCCCCACATAGGTGAGCGACTTATTTCTTAATGCACTGAGTACAACACGGTTGCAGAGCTTCCCTTTCAGCCGGTTCCCTTATTATTTATGTTTCTCCGTATTTTCAGAGTTCTTTAATGAATCAGCTGCTGTTAGGAATTTTAATTTGCTAAATTGGTGGCAGCAGCTAGAATTAATTCAATGATCTTTTTTGAAATGAATTGATTTCTTTAAATAGTGTGCATCGCTCTGCGTTGCCTCTGGGGACGTGGGGCTGGCGCGCTGCACAAACAAACATCTTGACCTTTTCCTTAGCCTTTAGCAGTACCTTTTTATTTTTATTTTTTATGAGGAATTAATTTAAAAAATATATTTGTCAGTGGGAGCATTTGAGGGAGAGCAGCTATTTCTTTTGCTCGGCTGTGTGAGATTCCTGCCTCGGGGAACGTGCTGCAATATAAAATGGATACAAGAAACTTGGTGGTTAAAAGAATAGCCCATTTCAGGCTTTATATAACAAACACCCAGGTTAAACAGGGGATTTTTTTCACATGTGAGATACTGTCATGATGTCTAATTTCTGAATGATCTTGCTAATAAACACACTGATTTTTCCGTATTAAATAAAGGGCCTTTGGGCCATCTGTCCCCGTCCGTCAGCCCTGCCACGAGCCCCGAGTGCGGCGGCCTCAGCCATCCCTCTGCCACCGGAGGCAGGAGCAGCATTCCCAAGCCACGGAGCTCGGGAATGCTGCTCCCACCGGCTCCATGTGCCTCGCTCGCTTCATTTAAACCCCTCGATACCTGCACAGAAATCGTCACCAAAGCGATGCAAGAAGAGGGGCTCCAGTCCCCTCTCCCAGCGTCACTTCTGGCTGCTCCGCAGCCTCTCGGGCTCCCCAAGAGGCGCGGGTGACGTGAGGTTAAACACGAAAATGAATCTGTGCTTTGGAGAGCTGAAGACTCTTACCTTTTTCTAAAAGTGGCTCTTCTGACAAAATGGTTTGAAATGAGCAAAACGTATTTTCCCTCTGTCGTATTTCTTCCGAGTGTGAATCGGAATGACTCGTTTGCTCGTGCTCAGCTCCGGTCTTGATGACTTTTTCTTCCAAAAAGCACCAGGCAGAGCAAGAGGGGATGGAGATGTCAGGGGAATTGGGAGCAGGATACCAGAGCGTTTTTCCTTGAAGATCCCCTTGGCCAAGCTTGAGGGTAGTGATGGGAAGAGACTTGGCAACTCGGAGATGGGAAAGAGTGCATCCAGTCCCATCCTTCCCTCTCGCACGTCCCGCTGGTGACATGGTTCCCTCACCGACCCCTTCAACCTCTTGCACTGGATCCACTCCGGTTATTTGGGGCACAACGTGCACCCCCAGGAGCTGGTGCTGGCCCCCTAACCCCAACGTCCATCGCAGGGTTGTCGCACGCGTCGCGCGGGTCCCGCTCCTCGTCCTGACGGCGCTGCTCTCGCCCGCAGTGTACCGGGGCTTCTGGACCGCCTTCATCACCCTGGCCGTGGCCGCCAGCCTCGTCGGGGGGTTCCTGCTCGTGTGCGGGGTGCCCTTCGGCAGCCCCCGCTTCCACAAGGCCGGCGGCGCCTTCCTCCTCGCCGCAGGTGAGTGCCGAGCGCCGGGAATCGCGCGGCCGGGATGCGGAGGGACGAGGAGCCGCTCCTGGAGAAAGCTCCAAGGAGAAGCACTGCCTTCGGATAAACCATTTCCTCCCTTTTCCTGGGTAGAAATAAGCTGCTTTTTGGGCAAACTGCAGCACTCCTGCAAGGAGTCTTCGTGTTTGGGCCTCTCCTGTGTTTCTTAGCACAGAGCTGGAAACTCAGTGGAAGGACATCCCGATGATTCAAAATTGGAGGACATATTTGATCTAATCTGCAAAGATAAAGCAGTATCAAAGCAGGGAAATGAATTAAAAATTGACAAGCAGGCATTATCTCCATTCACATTGCCAGTTATTCCACTAAATTATCACCGTTTTCTATAACTTGGGCTTTTTTTCTCAGAAAGAGAATGGGTAACTGGCTTAACTGTAAGTTGATTTATAACTGTGACTCAAACTGGGAAAAACATCGTTATTGCAACCTAAACAGGTAGAGGTTGAACCTCGGATGAGCCATGCCAAACCAAGACCTTCATTATTAACTCAGACCTTTCTCTGAAGCAATTACAGTTAATTAGGGACCCTGCACCAGGTCCTGCTTCCTCAGACACGGCCGAAATCAAACAAGAACCCGTGCATTTGCTCCCAACTTTGGCTTTTAGTTTGTGTCTGTTTTCTCCACGGAAAACATTCAGGAAAATATTTACCAAACTAGCTCTGATAAATGACCCTGGAAGCGCTCCCTTTAAACCACCTCCAAACTCATCCTGCCCTTATGTTATTCCCCTTCTCTACTTTCCCCATTATTTAGCTCCCTACCCATCTTACAGCTGCTTTTCCAATCCCCGTCTCCTCCAGATGTACTAATAATTAGCCGTGTGACACCAGCTGTGCTGCTTGTCCAGATGAAGCTAGATGACATCTATTTGTCTAAAAAATCCAGAAGACACTAAATCAATGGGGCCCTACCTGCCTCTGCTAATCCACTTTGCATTTTGTCCAATTTCCCCTTTGCCTCCAGGTCTTTCGTTATTGAAATAATGCCGAGAAAGCCTGTGGGTACCTGCTTATCTCTCTCATATAGTTTATTAATTACTCACTTGAGCTTAGTTTTTCTAAAGGTAAATATACCCGGTGTTACACACATGAATTCCAGTTGGGAAGGCGAGAAGCCTTGCTACAAATCCGTATTAGGTACTCGCTGGCATTGGCAGCTTGATGGGATTTAAAGTCATCTCTTGTGTGAGGTTGAGGCCAAATATTTGAATTTGCTTCGATTTGACACTCTGTGGTTACCCCAATTAAAGCACGACTTCAAACCACTACATCTTCTGCCAAAATGGAAGAAAAAAAAGAGTTCTCCCATTCTGGCACTGGCCAGATTTTAAAGAAAAATTGAAGTAAAATATCACACAGGAAAGAAAATAGAGTAACGTTGAAACACTGTGTTCATTTTTTCATTGTTTTTGCAGTTTTTGATTAAAAGCCTGGGCCATCGAGTTTGACACTTTTTAGGAGAGCAGCACATAAAGCTCTTGGCATTGGACACCGATGCTGCTGTTGAAGCAGAGTTTGTATTAACGCAGCTTCAATCTGAGCAGCAGCCGTTGTTATTAACCACCATTAGGAGCAGCAAATTCAGTTGGAAGAAACTTGTATTTTCTGTCTAAATGAGAGCTGAAGAATGCAACTCTATTCCAGTATTTTCAGCAAAGTCCACATAGACTTTCTGCTAATATTGGGGGTGCACCACCCTGTGTTTTTTTCTTGCTATCCCTTCTAAAAGTATTTTCCATAGTTGTCCCAAGCGGTGGCAACAACAGGTTTAACAGGGCTCCAGGTCCCCAGCTGCTCCTTCCTTCCCATGGCAGAACGTGGAGTGATGATACTGCAGGAAACACAGATTCCCTTCTAATCGTGGCCCAGGGGCCCGTGTTAATTAACATCTTTGTAAAAATGATCTTTCCTTAAGGAAGTGGGAAAAGGGAGCGAAGGAGAGGGACAGGAGGGACCACGGGTGGAAACGCTGCAGCCCTTTCTGCAGCCCTCAAAGCCGCCTCCAAACGAGAACCGTGGTTCATCATTGCAGAGCGACGAGGCAGGAGCCACTGAAAGGCTCCAGAGAGATTCCAGGCATAAATACGCTCCCCAGCACATTTGTGGTTAACCAGATGCTGCTGGATTCCCTTCAGAAAGGTGACCTTGCTGCGTGCTACTAATGTAGTTTGACTCGGAGCAGCGAGGTGCACGCTCAGCTCCTCTGTCACAGTCACACAGAGTCACACGTTCAGCTCCTCCGACTGCACACGGAGGAAACAGCTCTCACCTGCGGAACGGAGTGTTTTCCCTCAAAACACGGATTGGTGTCCGGAGCTCCTGATGAGCACAGCTTCCTCGAGGACAGCGCTGCTCGGAGAGATGGGCTTCCAGCTTCAATTATTTCAAGGATTTTAGTGTGTCCTTCTATTTTAGCAGGGGGTTCAGTGCATTAGGGTGAAGTTTTTATGGCTCAGTCAGAATCCTTGGGGTTTTCTTTCCAAGATGCCCTTTTTATTGTGCTTTCCAAAGGACAGATCTCATGGTCTGCCAGCTACCGTAACAAATGGAGCGCTTGGTGGGTGGCATTTCTGAGAGCTCCTTCCAAAAACAATGAGCATCTCCTTGGTTTCCTCTGCCCTCGGGAAGGGCAGCGGATCCTGCCTGACATTCACTGCACTCGCACCGGTACCTTTATGTCACCAACAAACCCTTTCTCCTCGCAAGCTGCTTCCAAAAGCGACCGAGATGCATGAGCAAATGACGAGTCCTTTCCTTGTCTTTCCACCATCTGACATCCCAGACTTGACTTTGGAGATGGAAATAGGAAGAAAGACACTATCTGGTGGCTAATTTTAGCTGCTTTCAATAGGCAGACGACAATATGATTAATGATAATTGCAGTGACACCAAGAAGGGTGGGCGAACACTGTTTCTTCTGGAAACAGTGCTTCAGTTCTTCGATGAGCCCACTTTGCTGTGTTGTGCTCCTCCGTTTTGGGGCATTTTGAGCATTTTGGCAACCAGGTTTGGAAGCCAGGATGTCCTTCCTGCAGATGGAGGGTCATTGCAGAACCTGCAGCGTCGCTGCAGCAACCTTGGATGAGCTGCAAAGCAGCAGCTTTAAGGGAAGAAATGACCTGAGATCAACCTGGACGAGAGTGAGGAACATACCCTGAGGAAACTGTGCAAATGATGAACACGCGGGGAGCTTGCAAAGCAAATAGTTGTTGTGAATAGAATAGTGCCGTGAATGTGTACGTGAGTACGTCAGTCCCCTCTGCAACACTGCTGGTTGCACCATTAAAAAATAATCCAACCCTTCTGGCAGTCTTGTGGCTGGAAACTGCTGAATTTTATGCTCAGGTTCCTCTTCCCAGGTCATGAATTCTGGCTTTTTGCCCACCGCTACAGCTAACATTTCTGGAAGACTGCAGAAGGGCAGCGCTCATTTTCTTCTTATTATTAACATCTCTACGGGGCAACTAGGGAGAAAGGCAAACAAGTCGCTGATGGTCAAAGTTCATTTTTCCTGTAATTAGCAGATTGAATCAAAGTTCAGGACTTTCTCAGCACAAGAGTTAAAGATTGAGTTCATTCACCTGTCCCTACAATTAGCAGCCATAAAGGTGTCACAGGGATATAAGTGAGAGGAAGAAGAAGACGGACTCCGATTTACTCACAATTAAGGTGCAAACTCCCCCTCGGAGAGGGAAGATCGAGCATCAGGGTTAGTTGTCTTGCTGCTGGCCCCTGGATGGTGGCAGTCGTGTACGAAGGGGAAAGATTTAATGCCCCATTTCAATTTTCTTGCTATTAGCAAGAAAACTTCCTATGGACTGGCCCATCCCAGAAGATGCCATTGACCTCCTCAGCATCGAGCCCGAGTTTCACAGCTCATTTTTCCCATTCCAGCCTAATGAATATAGGCAACATGGGAAAAGGAGAGAAGAAGAGGTCGCTTTGCTAATTTTATAGCCAGCAGAAACCACAGAACTGGTGGGAGGGACACAGGGATCATCGTATTTGAGGAGCCCATCACTTACAGCCACCAAAACCCAATGTGCAACGGAGTGTTGGCCCTAGTTTGGTTCTCAGAGGAGCTGTGCAAAAAAATATAGATTTTTTTCACTTTGCTGACCAAGACGAGAAGAAATCTATGTGTATAGAAAGCCATTTGTGGCTGGGATAGAACAAACATGCCTTTGAGCTGTTACTGAAACAGGTAGTCCCCCAAAGGATGCAGGAAACTGAGACTTATTTAAAGCAGAAGTTCATGAAAAACCCAAGATTATGTCATTTGAAAATAAAAAGGCCAAATACTTACTTTGAAAATAGGGAAGCAAAACATCCCCATATTCTCACTGCAAACAGATCATTTTTAATGCCTAAAAGTACGACAGATTTTAGACACATTTACGAATACTTTTGCATTTCTTGTTGGGAACGTGTTGCCCCCCACATTTCAATCACCTCCCCTTTCTGCACTTCTGTCTTTATTTCTAAATTTCAGGTGTCCTTTTTAACGTCTTTCCTCCTCGTTGCAAGCCTGTAAATCCCGGGGACTCCTCTTACTCAGCTCTTTTCTGGAGCAGAATTCGCTTATTCCGCAGGACACGTGGTCATTCTTCACCACGTGTTAGTTCGGGCTTAATTTAGCCTCCTTGTTGTGGCTGGGCCATCACCTCCAGGACCCGTTTAATAATAAATCCGTCAATATTGAGTCTGTCTGTCCTCCTGGGGACACGAGGGCTGCGTCCCTGCTCATTAGCACCTTGATACCCCCCTGCACCTCTGTAATTAAGAACCGGGCAGGTGGATTTTAATCTGATTTCCTAAATAAACGAGACGTAGGCAAGCTCAGTTGTGCTGGGACTAAATTGTTTTTGGCTTGCCTGGGATTTTCCTTGATTTTTCCTATGGACTGGCCCATCTCAGCCCATCTTTATGGAGGGGCAGAGGCTGCAGAGAGAGGTTCCTGCAGCTGCAAAAATCAGCTGCTGGTGCAGGACAGAGCCCGGTCATGGAATACTTGGAGCTCAAGGGTCATATCTTGAGCTGGTTCAGGTAGTTCAATAGTTCAGCTTCAATAATTTACAAAAAATGCAAAAAAAAAAAAAATTTAAGAAAAGTAGATGCAAGAAAGCTCTAGAAAATAATGTATTGTGCTCATGTCCTGTGTCCCTCAGAGATGACTTTTTATTTGTGTCTATTAGGGTAGGTATTATAAGTTAATGAAATATAAATTGATCTTTAAAGGAGCACTTTTCAAGGTTCAGTTGCTATCTAATTAGTTTAATTTTAAATTACATCAGTAATAAAGACTTAATTGCCTTCTTATCAATATATTGTATTCTGTATAGAACAGGTGACTATTAAATATTCACTCATTTTCTTAGAGTTGGTATTTTCAGCATATAACTATCAAGTGCAAAATATTTATTTGTGCACGTCATTTCAAGTGGTAGCAAAAATCTCAATGAACATGAGAGTGTTATAGTAGCTATTTAGCTCCTAGTCTGCCTTTTCAGGAAACATAAGGATTTTTCTATATAAGGAAGAAGGATTTGAAATAACAGAGTGTTGGGATGTAAAATATATTTGTATGATTATACAAATTCTGGATTCTTAAGACTTCTTTCATATATCTATGCAGATACATGTGTATGTGAGTATATATCTATGTTAAATAATGTTTAAATATGGCAGTAGCTGTATCAGATGTTACTGGGGTACGTTCAGCTCTGTCATCACACCGTCATCATTTAGTTTTAATATACGTTGCCTTTTTAATGTGCTGCATATATTCTTAAATGTGACACAGTAAATAACACCAGGGCCACACTAGTTTTTGTCACCTGTTCCATACAGGGGGACAGACCTGCATCCTCGTATCAGCATCATTTTGAGTTATGGAGAAGGCAGGTTCCTATTAGGATACTCCATAAATCCATCCTGGACACAGGAGCCCGGGGAGGTGTGCGCTCTCCACGGGGTTTCCAGCCGCAGCTGAACCCGTCTTGTAAGATCTGACCCCGGGAAGTCTCCTCCGTGTTTGAGGATGGAAATACGAGCCCGGGAGCTCCCCGGAGAGATCTGCTCTTTGGGTCATGGGCAACTCGGAGACCTCCCTCTGGCTAAAGCAGCCCCTGAGCTTGAACTTGCAGCGCGGAGCTGAGCGGGGCCTCTGCTCCTCTGCCGCCCGGGTGCAAGGGAGGGAAACGGAGGATCCCGGCCAAGGCTGCCCCTTAAAAAGACTCTCTAGGCACATACTGGAGCTGTTTATCATTGCATTAGGAAATAGCTCATCTGAGATTAATACATCATGGCTATCTGACTGCTTCACTTTACTGTGTTTTATTTCTCCATGAAATAGGATCCTCTCTCCTCGCGGCCCTGGGTTCTAATAGCTGTTGGCAAAGCTGGTTTTAAGGAAGAGTAACGCAAGTGGGTCCAGCCGAGGATTCTGCTTGGTGCTGGGTCATATCTGCAGCCCAGAGCAGTTTCAGTGCCAAATAAAGCTTGCCACCAGCAAAACAACCCCCATATCTTTGCATTCCTGGTGGAAATTGGATCCGACAGCACTCGGAGTAGTAGATTTTTCTCCTTAGCAAAGGCAAAAGCCTCAGTCTCCCACTATAACTTAGGGGAGAAAAAAGAACAACTGNAAAAGCCTCAGTCTCCCACTATAACTTATCTTATGGGAGAAAAAAGAACAACTCGTCTCTAAAATGGGAATGCAGAATTAGTCCAACACAGATCCCCATAGAGTGAAGATGAGTCGTGTTTTGGATAATTTCATCATTTCCACCTCCAAGTGTGACCACCTCCGTGCTCTCAGCAACGCCCTGGGCCTGGGAAGCCAAGCGGGCAAAGTCAGAGGGTGACAACGAGGTGACAAGAGCACGTGGCATCACTGGGATGTACCGATGGCTCCAAAGCAGCCTGTGTTAGTGGTGGATTTCTCCATGCAGAGTGGCTTTTGTTTCCATGGGAATCCGAAGAGCAACTTTGGGAGCAAGAACATTGCATCCTTAAGCCGTAATACAAGGGGACATCACAACTAGGTGGAGATCCGCCGCAGCCTCTTCCCAATTTCATCTGTTCCATGTACTGTAACTGCCCCTTCCTCTCTCCCTAGGGTTCCTGTACCTGCTGCTGGTGCTGCTGTTCGTGCTGTGGAAGGAGCTGGCCGCCGACCTGCACAAGTACGTGCTGCTGGAGCGCAGCGAGAGGTGCCCCGAGGCCGTCCCCGTGCGCGCGCGCTACGGCTGGTCCTTCCTGTGCGCTGCCGCCGGGGCGCCCCTCGCCCTGCTCTCCGGCCTCCTCTTCTACCTCGTGGGCAGGGACATGATGAAGTCCATGGAGTAAGGAAAGCTGCGGTGCCCGGGAAGCCTCGGAGGGAATCGGTGACGCTCCTTGTATTGAAATACACCCAGCTTGGAGGACTAGGGCTTATTTCGTAGCTATAACGGGCAGCGTAGGTGCAGGGCTGAATTCACTCGTGAGAAGAGTCAGGCGGGAGCACTCAACATGCAGGCTCTGATGGTTGGAAACCAGCCCTGGGCTCAAAATCCAGCTTCGGAATCCTTAAATTTTGGAGAAATTCAGACATATCTGTGGGTTTTGCAGCTATCCTGTCCCTGTGACGGGACAGAGCAGAGACCTGGAGTGAAACACTCTTATTCAGCCCTTGGGCCGGCTCTTGGGGCCGTTTCCTCTGTGGTCCAAGGCTCCCCTGCATGCTCCCAGCCACATGCATATTCAGGAGACCCGGAATTTTATACCGTTCCCAGCATCCTTGTTCTTGTAACAGGTAATTGAGGCTGGCTGCGATGATGTACACTCTAAGGTCTAGCTCTGAAAAGCAATTAAGGATGATTTTTTTTCCCACTAGCTCTAATTGACGTCAAAGGACACCCATTTTAACGGCATGTCGGGAAGTATCAGAAACTGTTTTTTTCCATTAAAAGCCCTGACTCTGAAGATATAAATGCACCTCAGCCTAACTTCCAATATGTGAATAAACCAATTTTGGTGGCATGAAACTTAACTTTTTATTAAATAGCATTTCTTTAAGGAACCTTTTCGCCCCGCTCTCTGTCTTTTCTCCAGATTTTTGGCAACTCATAATCCCAAACCTGAGGTAATCACAGCTGGAGGAAAGGGCATGGGAACAGTAGAAATCTTTTATTATATATTTTTTTATGGTATTACCTATTAGCCAGCTCAGAATGGGACCGTGCTGTGTACACAGCAAAAGAGGCAGTTTAAAAAGAGAGTGTTTGCCATTTGGATATCCCTGCAATTGCGCATTATTTGACAGCCTGGAAGAGCAATGCATGTTAATTCTATACCAAACTACTTAGGTACAAGGAAGGGAGGTAATTTATACCGTATATGTGGAGGTTTGTAAGAATATTTGAGAAACGACAAGTTTAGATCTTGTCGTGTTTTGCAGGTTGGTGCTTTGAAGCAGTTTGTTGGGCCCCTGCTCGTTGAAGTGATCTGCATATAAATTTTAAATCAAACTTACTAAAAATACCTGCTTCACGCAGGAGTGTTGCAGTTTGTGCTAAACATGTATCTGCTAAGTCTTATGTCATGCTGTTGACTCAATCTACTTTATTAATAATGTAATGTAAAGCTCTTCTAGGAAACTGAAGACTGTCGGCAGTGTAGGAAGCTTGTTAAACCTCTGCCTAAAATATTTTCTGAGTCTGGCATTTCTTTTGGAGCTAGTTCTAATTATTCTTTTGCAAGATTCACGGCATGAACGGGGTGAGAAATTGTCATTCTCCCATGTAAAGCTGATGTCTTTCATACAGCTTGGTCAGCAGTTCCTAAGTAAAATTCACAGTTCATTAAAATCCACCATTTCCATTAATGGGAATTTTGTTTGAATAGAATTGGCACATACACGTAAAAATCATGTTTTTTTTTTCCCAGGGAATAGATGATTCACGGCACTTACAAATGCACATATATTTCAATGTTTTATTTGGCAATTTTAAAGTGCTTCTTTCGAGGTATCTCCTTGCTTTATGCCTGTGCCCCAACAGTTCTTCCAGTGATAATTTCTCACTATAAATTGCTTTTGAATAATTTTTGCCATTTAATTATCTATTCAGTGTAGAGATGAACACTTATGGTCACAAAGAATAAAAGTAGATAATCCAGGAGCAGGAGAGGTCAGGATTTACAGTCCCTTGCCTTTCACTGATCCCATAAAGCAATCCAAGCATGCAGAAATGATGATCCCATACGAGACACCGGGGCAGAAGGATGAGACTGTAGCAAGAAATCCATCAGACTTATTGATATCTGTGAAAGCAAGGATCCCTCCAGTTGTGAATATGGAAGTGAGTTTCATATTATAGAATGAAATATTTATTAACTTTCTCCGTCTGTTCTTTAAAAAATTTAGTTTAATGTCATCAAGGCATTTATGGGATGCATTTAGCTTGATCGAGCATTCATGCCGTCGGGGGGAGCCCTCCCCAGGGGCTGATCCTCACTCTGGATCAGCTCTAGAACAAGCAGGAGTTGAAAACTCCATCACTCTGCCCCAAAATGCAGGATTTTTTGGATCATTCTTGAAGACAGGAGTTTTAAAAACTTTGATACTGAGTGTACTGTGATAATAAGGGTATAGAAAATAAGATTATCAAGTAGAACAACTAAGTTAATTAGTACCTGTANCTTGAAGACAGGAGTTTTAAAAACTTTGATACTGAGTGTACTGTGATAATAAGGGTATAGAAAATATCAAGTAGAACAACTAAGTTAATTGGTACCTGTATTAAAATGTGACATTTATAGCCAATGCATTAAGCGAACACATCATTTTGCTGGACTAGAAAAGTTTCTTTGGTCACAAATTTTTACAGTCAAAGGAGCTTAATCAGACAAAATTTTCTGTAAAAATCATTGTTTCTGGTGGGGAAATTTTGAAAAGAAGCTGGTGGACTCAATTATGGTTTGAGATTATAGAACCCACAGTCTGTCCTCTGTTCAAGGTGAAGGAGCGAGAGGAAAGATCCTAGTGACAAGGACCTAATTCTGACCCAAATGTCACCGTAAATCACAAGTAATTCCAGAGACTCCAGTAGATTCTTAGCACTGCTAAACATCTGTAACGCAGATCGGAACAGGGACTAATGCATTCCAAAATGCATAATTAAAACAGTGATTTCATATCACTCTGATGAATTTTAGTCAAGGATTTCTTCAAGGATGCTTCTCTCACATTAGCATTTGACGTTAGCAATGAATAATTCCATTTTTTCTTTCCAACATCTGGGACACTTCCTGCTTTATTTGCTGCTTACTTAACAGACCATAGGAAATATTAATGATCTTGGGTGTCAAAACAGAGGCCGTGAGGATCACAGCGCTATGTAGGAGAGGCTGCAAGTCCTGAGGTTGAGAGGGTTGATTTGGGTGGAAAAAGGTATTTCTTGGTCTAGGAAAAGGCGATTGACATTGGATGGCCGAGGCCACTGCCACGTGCTGGACACAAGGGTGGTTTGAGGGCAGGTCCCCGCTGGAGGTGACGTCGCTTAGTTCATGTGGCACCGCTGGGGACACAGCTGCAAAACAGCAGGACAAGTGTTTGTCCCCTTGGTCGGATCCACTTTTCTCCCCACAGGCCAAGAAAGGAGCCCCCAAAGGCTCCCAGAGACCTCAATGTCACAAAAGTGGCTCAACTGCATCTTCATGACGTCTGCAGCTGGGAAGTTTCTCTCATTCTAGGGAAATTATATGGTAAAATGGCACGTCCAGCCCAACGTATGAGCATCTTGGAAGATCCTGCAGCTGGGACCTGGGCCGGGCAGAAGAGCTTGCACAGGAGGGAGGGAATCGTCTCCCACGCGGGCATGGAGCAGCGGCCACGGCCCTTCCATCCCAGTCCCCGTTGCAGCCGTCAAACCCCAAGGGATTTGAGGCTGGCGCGGGGGCTCCAGCCTCATCCCCAACTTTCAGGTCCCCATGTCTTGGCACTGCTGAATCAGCACGTTTGGCACAGGTGGGAGCGGGGCCAGGGGAGCAAATTACAGCCCAGACAGAACTGAACCGAGGCAGGAACCAGAAGGCAGCTCCACGCTTGCGGCGCGGGGCCGTGCGTTACTGCGGGATTGAGTCGGATCCACCGGCGCTCGCGGGACGGGAGGGCACAGCCGCCCTGCCCGGGTGGATGGGCCGCGCGTGCTGCAGCACGAAGCGCTCTGATCCACACCGGCACGCGGACCTCAGCGACTTCACTTAACCCCTGGTGCCTGCAGAGCATCGCTCCTGTCTGCGGGGTTCATTTATTTATTCCGGTGAGCTATTTTTAGTCTTTTCAGTACTTGAGACTTGAGAAGCAGATTTTTTTCTCCCTCACTTATCTGCAAAAAAGTGAATTGAAACAGTTTGTTTGCAGGAATGTGGTTGTTTCCCAATCCGTTCACCCTGCTTTCCCTTGGGACAAATGGCCCTAAACAGCCTCTCCTACTGCATCTCGATGCGAGTGTCTAAACCAAGGCTGGATACTCACCAGAGCCTGTTCCTAGGAACTCTCTTCTATTCCCAAGCATTGCTTATCCTTAAGGTATATTCGAAATGCTTGGAATATTTGCTTGGGAGCAGTAAAGGACACGGTGCCATTCGCATTGCATGAGCCAAAATGCTGCCTTTACAGGAGCAGAAACATTTGGTTGAAGCCTAAAAACTCATGGTTTAAGCAGTGGGACTGCGTAAATGTTTGCTGCTAAAAAGAAATAACAATATGTGAAAAACATGCTCCAGAGCCACCCCGCACTCCTGCAGCAGCGATCGTTATCAGCTCTGTAAAGAAACCCTCCTAATTAACCCGAGTGGTCAGTATGAAACGTCTCCTTACGGCAGAGCAGGTCGGAGCTCCCTGAGCTTCAGGGACTGCAGGGGGAAAAAAGGAATCTCGCCTGACCTTGGCTGATTAATGATGGCTTCGTAAATGCTTGAGAAAATAAAAACAAAGCAACGTAAAGGGCAGCTGTGAAAAACACAGGGTTAATTGTATTTTCCCTTTTGATTTACCAATATTTCTCTGCACGGCTTACACGGACGGCAAATGCTGGGAAGGAGGAGCTGGGAAGAATGAGGACGTGGCCATGGCGCAGCGCATCCCTGTGAATGGGAAACACGTCTGCAGCCACCCAAACACAATCATTTCCCACTTCAGATGCTTTTAAAAACCCTTTCTTATGGTTATCAGTCACGGGTTGAAGAATTTGTTCCCTGAGCCTGCAGAAACGGTGCTGAGTCACTGTGCAAGGCAACGGATGCTCCCGGATCCCGGGCTTTTCTGGCTGCTTAAACCTCATCTCTGCAGGCAGAAATAGCTGCCGTGCAAGGGGGATGCACAGGGATTGCAGGCAGCACTTTGGGATCCATCCTGACCCACAGAAACGCAGGGAAATCTGACAAATCCCGTCTGTCAGTGCCTGTGCTAGCCCCATGGTTGCTGAGCGGGAGCCCTAGCTCAGCTGTAACCCAGTGGGTCCAAGATTGAAAACTACCTGGGTCAGGAAGGGAGAAGAAATCACAGCCCAGAACAGAGCAGGGAAACACCCCTGGGCAGGGGACGTTTAAGCATCCCTTGGGTGCAAAACCTGCTGGATTGGGGCAGACCAGGGTGCTGGTTGGACCAGCTGATCCCGCTGTGCTGATGCCCTCAGCACGGAAAATGTTTCTTTTCCCCCTCCATCAAGTGCTTTTCTCAGCTTTCGCCCTGTGCACGTTACCCTAACACAAACTAACTAGTAACCCTAACACAAACACACACCGACACCCCCACACCTGCACTTCACGCATTAAATATATATAGAATATAAATATATATTGAAATTGCTGTTTTCTCAGCAGCCCTCCCCTGCGCCGCGAACACTTCAAAGGCTTCAGAGCAGAGACGCCTGCAGCGAGGCCGGAGCAGCGGCCGGGGCTGCAGCTGACACCGGTTCCAGGATCTTGGGGCATGGAGGATCCTTCATGCGTTTTAAATTAATTTAATTGGAAAAAAAAATCAAGGAGAAACAAGTTCAGATTCATTTTGGAAGGGGTTTTCCTTTTTTTTAACTTGAAAATACCACTTTGAGATTCAATGGGCCTTTAAATAGATGTTTTTAAGTGAGAACATCCTTGGTGCTCAGGAGGGGACGGCAGAGATTTGCTCTTTGCAGCCGTTTGAGAGCGACAGGACCTTCCGCAGCAACGACGGGGCCGAAGCGGCTGCACAGGGGGCCCTGGCACCCAGTCCCCCTTGGGCCCCGCTGCCGGAGCCAGCACTGCAGGTAAATACAGACCATTCCCGAGGGAACAGCAAGGCCCAGGGGCTCTTTCTGCTGCTCCTCTTCGTTACAGCAGGTTGTTGGGTGCCCTGGGGAGGGCTGCGCGTGACCAAGGGCTGGAGATCCCCAGGATGGAGCATTTGAGCTCATAAAACTGTTTTTGTTTTATTTTGTTGGAGGGGATAACATCATCCCGTGCAAATCCTACAGCAAGGTCTCTTGAAGGTGATGGTGTCCTGCATGGCCAGCGGGATGGGACCCTGCACAGCCCCCGGAGCCACCGCTGGGAAACTCCCATCGCCGAGGCTGGACGTGTCTGTCCCGTGAACACGAGGGACGTGGATGTTGGTTTGGTCACACTGGCCTCAAGAGGCTCCTCCTGCTGCCTCTGGAGTCCTCCGGATGGTCTCAGTTTGCTCCCAGTTGATGCAGGCAATAAATCACTGCCCAGGGGCTTAGTCCTGGCTCTGCTGCTGGCGAGCAGCTAGGGAGGCGCTTCCAGCGCCCGGTGCCTCCCCTCTACCCGCTCCCAACATCTCCGTTTGCTCCAGAAAACGAGTCAATGGGAGCGTGGAGCATCCGGGGTCTAACAAGAGGTAGGAAAACATCAGAATAATCTGGATGAGTCTGGAATAGTCTAACAGANGATGGTGTCCTGCATGGCCAGCGGGATGGGACCCCGCACAGCCCCTGGAGCCACCGCTGGGAAACTCCCATTGCCGAGGCTGGACGTGTCTGTCCCGTGAACACGAGGGACGTGGATGTTGGTTTGGTCACACTGGCCTCAAGAGGCTCCTCCTGCTGCCTCTGGAGTCCTCCGGATGGTCTCAGTTTGCTCCCAGTTGATGCAGGCAATAAATCACTGCCCAGGGGCTTAGTCCTGGCTCTGCTGCTGGCGAGCAGCTAGGGAGGCGCTTCCAGCGCCCGGTGCCTCCCCTCTACCCACTCCCAACATCTCCGTTTGCTCCAGAAAACGAGTCAATGGGAGCGTGGAGCATCCGGGGTCTAACAAGAGGTAGGAAAACATCAGAATAATCTGGATGAGTCTGGAATAGTCTAACAGAGGTAGGAAAACATCAGAATAATCTGGACGATGCTTTCAGACTATTTCTGCACATATTGATCCCCACATTTGCTTTTGATTTCCGCACACTCCCAGCTCTGGGAATCACATTTAGGAGCTGTGTCCTCACCAAAACTGCAACATTTTGGTTAACAGCAATGTGAAATTTGCAAGCTATATATATTTTTTCTACATTACTCTTTTTCCATCCTTTTACTATCCAAACTGTTGGCCTGGAAAGATGCAGAGCTCTGACCATCCCCAGTGACCACAAGGGCAGGTTTTCATACGTGAAAGACTTGGATCGAACTTTTTAGGATATTTGCATTAATGCCCCGTCTAATAGAGCTGGAAAGGACAAGTGTGCAAGAGAATTGCACAGAGCATGCACACAACAAAAAGCAGAAATTTTGCTGGATTCCCGTTATAAAAGGACACATTCTCTGCAACTTTGGTGGCACTTTAAACTCAGCTATAGCTTCCTGCACCCTTCTGCTGCATAAAACCCCTCATGCCAGTTACAGCCTCCTTGCAGCCTGTATTTCAGCTCATTACCAGCAGAGCCGAACGAGCAAGTTGAAGTGAATAATTCATCCAACGAATTTCACCTCTTTTTCAGTACACAATTTCCTTTGATGGATTCATTATTCACAATTATTTGCTGAATAGCTTTGGTAAATAATTCTCTGCTCGGAGATGGATGCTGAGGATTTTGTGGCAATTGTTTAATAGTCAAAATTTAAGTCCTGCTGGGGCAGCGTGGTTGGCTGCATGAGTCCTGGGGATGTTTTTTTTTCCCCTTCTTCTCCAAGCAGATGAGTGATGTTGCTCAACCCTGTTTTCTGGTGACCGTCTCATTTATGCAGGTGACACTTTCTAATTTGCAGCCACCCAAATTAGCCACCTTGCAGGCAAAGCTTCCTTGACTCCTATGAGCAGGGCCAGACTTCAGGCTAGAGGCAGAAATTTCGCATTGGCTCAGCTCTAATCTCATAATTTCCTCAATTAATTGTATGTGTTGACACATTTAGACATATTTTGTTGGTTTTCCCTATAGCATCCCTATAGCTANAGGCAGAAATTTCGCATTGGCTCAGCTCTAATCTCATAATTTCCTCAATTAATTGTATGTGTTGACACATTTAGACATATTTTGTTGGTTTTCCCTATTATGGTAGGTATAGCATCATTAAATCAAGCATACTTTTTGGATCCAGTGCTCGTATATAAAGACATGAATGGAAAAAAATGACAAAAAAAAGGAATTTTAAGGGCTGAATGGAACCTGAGAGAGGGAAAAAGCTGGACTGAGGCACATTTTGCATAAACGGCCATGAGGAACACTAAGCAAATGCAAACAAAATCTACCTCACAAGGAAACTAAACAGACTTTTTGGTAGAAATGAATGTTTAAGGTGCCCAGCCACAGATTTCGTGGACAGAAATCCCATGCACTGAGATCCCAGAAATCCCAGCAATCCCATGCACTGAGCTGGGCAGCAGGAGCAGCAGGGCTGGTGCAAGATTTCCACAGATTTCCACAGCGCTCAGTGTTACTTNGGCAGCAGGAGCAGCAGGGCTGGTGCAATGGGGCTGTGGGCTGTTCCTGCAGGAGCCCGGCGTGGGCGATGGGGAGCTCGGGGTGACCTGGACCTTGGTCGGTCGCCCGGAGCTGTTAAGTCCTACAGATTTCCACAGTGCTCAGTGCTACTGCCAGAACAGTAACTTGGACAGTTAGCAACAGTGTGAAGCCAACCTAGTCTCAAAATGAGCTTTCTCTTGGGGTTTGCTGTCCCCATGCCGCACAGAGGGGTCTTTCCCGCTTCCCATCTCCTTGCAGGGATGTTTTGCTGGATCTTTTCTGCTGGTAGACGCATCTCTATGCTTCTCAGGCCTGATGGGCTCTGCAATTAGTTGCAAATAATAATATAGTAGCTTCATCTTAAGGGGTTAATTTGTGCTCATGTGGCTGCTTCTCTCAAATGGGTGAAGGGGGGAGAAGCCCCTNTGCTGGATCTTTTCTGCTGGTCGATGTGTCCCTATGCTTCTCAGGCCTGATGGGCTCTGCAATTAGCTGCAATTAATAAAATAGCAGCTTCATCTTAAGAAAACAGGCGGGCTTAATGCGTGCTGATGTGGCTGCTTCTCTCAAATGGGTGATGGGGGAGGAAGCCCCTTTGCACGTCCAGGGGCCCTGGGACGCGCATCCAGCCCTGGACCTGAGCATCCCCTCGGCTCCAAAGGCACAACCAGCCTTCACCACTCACATAGGGCTAACAGCTGCCCTGGCCGTGGTTGCCCCAGGGCCGTGGCATTCAGGAGATTCAGAAAGCAACAAGGGTCGGGTTTAGCTGCTAAACCGCCCGGTGTCACCTGCCGAGATCCATCTCAGCCCAGGAGCAATGCAGCTATTTTCCTGCTCTGCTGCCCTGTGTGGCACACAATACGTCACATCAGTTTTTCCCTGTGGCATTACAAGATGCTCTGCAGCAAGAGCGGGCTGAGAAAAGACAGGGAGGACGTGTGGCTTAACAGGAGGCAGGTCGGAAGGGAGCACACATGTGAGGGAAGCCTTCCTGCACTGGAAAGGGCAGAGCTGTTTAATAATTTTGTTTAATAATAACTTGGGCATCCAGGTCTCATTGAACACCTCCTGCCTCAGTCCTTGTCTCCCATGGGCTGCAGACTTGCTTCAAGTCACGTAGTAGCTGGGATGGTGCATGGGGAACCTCTGCTTCTCTGCCTCCCCGATGGCAACGCAGCCAAGCACCAACCAACGTTAAGCACTCTAACTCTATAATAATATAATAACTCTAAAAGTTTTTTTTTTTCATTTTGAATAACCAGTCTGAAACTTCAGAAGTGGCTGCCCAGGCTGTCCAGGGCTTCCTTGGTCTCTGCTGGATGGTGGCCCCATGGCCAAGGTGCTGCCTCAGTTGCCCCTATGGCTCCAGCTGGCAACTCAGCTCCTTTTCTGTCTTTCCCAGGCCCTCTTCAGACCCCTCCTGGCTCTTCCCTGTCTAAAGGCATTGGGCCACTCTCCTGTTTACTTTCTCGCAGCCCCCATTAACTTAAGTTAATATTAACATAAAGGAAATTAATGCTACCCCCCACGCATGGAACCATCCCCTGTCAGAGCAACTTAATCCCACTCATGTGTTCGCACAACGCAATTACAGCCCCATAATCCTGCTGGCACCGCAGCATCGTGGCACGAGAGGCGAAGCCTTCTCATCCATTAAAGCTCTTGCAATCTCTAGTTACATATGTAGCTACATATGTGGCCCCATCCTCAGAAAAGGTTAATTAAAACTCGTAATTCTGGCAGGAGCTGCACGCTGGGGCGGCGAGGAAGGACTTTCTCCAAGGTACAGCAGGGCCCTGAGGCTTTACTTCAGGATTAACCTCCTGGGAGGACCCAGCTCAGCCCCCTGCTTTAAAAGGGGGATTTGTCAAACCTTGACCCTCTGCCACACAGCAGAGGCCTGAACATCCCTTGCAAGAAGCACGTGCAAAAGCTGGGACCACCTGAGGACCTGCTCCCACCAGTGTGGGCTTCTTCCTTGCACTCCTGTTTTTAATAGTCCCTATAGTAATAGTTTTTATAGTTTTAATAGTCCCTAGGGTAATAATCCCTATAGTAATAGTCCCTATAGTTTTAATAGTCCCTATAGCAATTAGTTTTAAATTATAGTAATAGTTTAAAAGCAGCAAGAGAGCTGCTTTTCCTCCTGAGATGCAGGAGCTACGGGGGCAGAATCCGGCCTTACCTGCATGGGGTTGTGCACAGCAGATGCAGCTGGTCCAGCACCTGCCTGTTCACAACGTGGTAGGGAAAGGGCGAATCCTCCCGGGGTGGCAGCTCCTCAGCTCATCTCAGCATCGTTAGTGGCCGTAGCTACCTGCAGCACACACACAATCAGTGCAAACAGCTAACGAGCCCCGTGCAAACAACTGAGAGCCTCTTCCCATCCATCCCCCTGCTACGAGGAGGCATCCTCACGGCCCCAACGCAATCAATGAGCGGATGCCGCTTCCGTGCCAAGGTTCCCACTTATTTATTTCTATGTGCGGTGCAAGAAAGGAAGGGGGAGGTTGGAGGAATAAACAAGAGGCTGCCCAGAAATATCTCCACAGGCAGCACGCAGCCCCGCGTGCATGTTGAATGCGAAATACCCGAGTCAGAGGAGACCACCAACCTTAAAGCTCCGTTTTTGCCACATTTCCGCGGCGCTGGTGCCGCAGCTAATGTGCAGTGCACATGATAAGAGGCGGCTGTGTAGTTTGCCATCAGTGCTACCTAAAAGCAAATGAAACTGGCATAAATAATTGTGCTGTAGAAAGCCTTTCTGTTGCACCTTGCCTATCACTGACAATTTACATATCTTAGGAAAACCTTTGTCAGCTTCTGTCATTTCTGCACTATTATGTGCCTTTCTGGATAATTACCAGTTAATGTGAAAAAGCAGATGGAAAAAACCTTGAAATTTCTGATAGAGAATCCTCAAACCTCTCCCCTTATCTGTGCACAGCAGCTTCCTGATTTCAAAAGAAGTTTGAAAACCTTTGTTAAAAATGTCCCTGATTCCCAGTTTGAATGAACCAAATGACATTCAGCTAAAATTATTCAGCTTTTTCCACAATTAAATTCCATTATCGTGAACCGCCAAAGTAAAATGGAAGGTCTCTTAACTAATGTGGCCGTTGTTTGCTTGTATTTTCCGTGGTGCGCATTGTATAAAGCCGTGTGAAGTAGATGGAGAATAAACAAAAACTGTAATTTTGCATCAATGAGTGGGGCATTTTTAGACCTTTCATTATGGGAATGCATTGGTGTTGGTGGGTTTTCTTTATTTTTAATTTTTTTGTTAACTCTTTTCCCTGAAAACCCCCACTGAGGCTGGCTGGATATTTCACCAAACTTCAGGAGCAGTTTGGTTTTCAGTCCCCTAAATGATTTCTTTATGCAGCCTCCACATACCCCAAGCGCTCAGAGCTGGGTAACTGCTATCACTTCTTCTCTCCCTTTAACGCAGAGGTGGCAATAGGAACACACAGGAGAAATAATTTCATTTAACAACATTGTTCACACAGGCAGTTTGTAGGTTTTCTTGGTTGGCTTTTCCCCATTTTCTTGGTGCTGGTTTGAAATGGAAATTGCCTGTTTCGGAGATCACCCATGCATGGAGGGGAGCAAAGACCAAATGGGGACGGAAGTTTCTGGGACTGGCTAGGATGTTCCCTGTAGGAAATATCTCTATCGGGCTGGTGGTCTCCAGCTGCATTTCCTACAGCATTTCCTTGGACAATGTTGTCAGCAACAAGTTCTTCCCTGCTAAAATTGCGAGATTTCTACGATTCGCATGTAGCCAACTCTGGCTCTTGGGGTGAACAAGAGCTTGGGAAGGCGCTGGGCTGCACATGATGTTGCAGAAGAGGGTCCTCAGGGAGCCAGGGGTCCTCAAGAGCTTGAAAACGGCCGTGAGGGAAAAACTGAGGATGGGTGAGGAGTTTGGGAGCGGAAAAACCATTGGAAGGACCTGGAAATCTGGCGGAAGAAGGCAAGAGCAGCGGAGCAAGAGCCATAGGACACCAGGGTGGCTGCTTTCCATACCAATGTCACCGGAGTGAAATGATTCGTTTGCTATCCTGAAAACACATAAATGTGTTCTTACATGAGCCCCATTTCTCTTCAGGTGGTCAAGTACAGTCTGAAGGCCTTTAAAAATACATTTTTTTTTTAAATCCTACCTCCACGTAAGGCACCTGAGTCAATCCTCACCTCAAACCCAACCAATTTCAGCTTGCTCGTTCTTCGTTGCTACTGCTGCGAGGAAGAGGATTGCTTGGGTGATGCTGTATGAGGTTGACAACATAGAAAAAACTCTTCTGCTTCAGATTCTACAAAGAATGAAGGAAAAGAAATGTTAGTTAGGGGCATTATAACAACAGATAAAGCAGTTGCAAAGGGTGGACAGTGTGTGCCTGCCCTGCTGCCTTCTGCTGATGGTGCCTCTCCTCCTGATCAGCATTTAGAGCCTGCATCTCCCCCGAATGACATTTCAGCTACTGATTGAAATCATTGTCTTTTATGGTGGAGAAAGTTTGTTCTTCAAAGTGAAGAAGATTAAAAAAAAACTTGCTGCTGCAAACGGTGATGAAAACCAGATGAATAAAAACAACCCCAAAAGGTTTTTATTCCATTCTTTTCAATTAGCTCTTTAATTTGATTTAAGTCATTTGCACTTGTTGTTTGTTTTCCATCTCTTATTGTCCAGCATTTGATTTCACACATCTCCCAGTATTAAATCAGACTGTTTTATAGTCTTTGCTTTCTTTTGAAGCCTCTTGAAAGCCTAAAGCAGACTTAAAGAAGCAGATATTAAAAGCTAACTTTCATCTCGATGCAGGTTATTTGTAATCAGACCTTCCACTTCAAGGGCTCCTTTCGAATGTGTTTGGAGCTCTGGAATTATTAGAACTGTGAATGCGCCTTATTCAAAATATGGACCAGGCTTTAGTGTTTGCAAACTCCAGCATTGCACCTGATTCCAGCAGCACAAGGGAGATTTGCTGCTCTTCATTGCTGGCACCTCTTATACTTAGCAATGGTGCAATAAATCTGCACGGGTTTGTGTTTGCAAGACACTTGACACTGCAAACCTGTGCTTCTCCGCTGGTAAATGGCCAGTGGTTTATGCTGAGGAATGGGATATAAAACAATCCAGTGCTAAAAGAACAATATTGCTTTCACACTGCAAATCAGCAAACCTTGTTGTGAGTTTTTGGAGAAACGTAGCGTGCTTCACTGTTATTTTCTCATCTAAATTGAATGTTAGGTGTCGGGATATGTCCAGGAACAGTTTCCTAAGTCGCTAGGTGAGCATCTCAGTGGCTTCAACATCCAAAATCTCCGAGGAAAACCCACAAGCAGCCATGGCAGAGAGCAGATACACCTTTAGTGCCTGTTTAAACAGCAAGAATGTATCTATATCACATTATTGACATGTTTACACACATGAAACTCCATCACAGAACCTTTGGGTCTGCCTCCAAACTTAGTTGCACTGACTTCTTTAATGCTACTCCCAAATTGACACTAAGATGAGGACATAAACCAGGCTTTTTCTCTCATTTTCCTTTATGCACTCAGCAAAATAATGCAATCACCCAGCAGAAAAGCATGAGAGGTATCGGGGGAAAGAGGCATATGAATTTAAGCCTGGACTTTCACGGGGGAGGTGTCTCTTTTAAGTTCAATTGTGCCTTGCAAACCCTACACCTGGATTTTTGCACCTGTAACCACAAACCTCAGGCGTATTCCACCTCTGAAACGCATTTGGGAGATGTCAAAATGGAACTGGGTATCTTGAGGGTTACAGAAAGGAAGATTTAAAAAGAAATTAATGTAGGAGGGTTAAGCAAAGCTCAGAACACTCTGTGGGAGAGGGGAACGCTTCCTTTTATAACCGAGAATTTGCTGAAACAAAGTTTGTCATTTTAATTGGCTCTGTGTTCCTACCTGAAGAACCCATGACAAGATCTACCCTCAATAATTATTGATAATATTGTTTTGACTCTGAGGCAGAATAGGAGCCTGACCTTTGGGAAGAAGCAGCAAGTCACCAAGCTTAAATAATGTCAGTGACAAGCACAGGAAGTGTTGAGTTACCTTTTCCCTTTCAGAATTCAAGGACTTATCAAAAGAGCCTCTATTCACATAGGAGAGGTCCCTCTGCCACAGCTGTTTTAAATATAGTCCTAATAGTCATGTAAGATGGCATTAAAATAACAGCTTTAATGAAGCTGACTGGCTTCCTCATTACAAGTTGCTGTTAGAACCTCCTGCTTCCCCAGTGTGACTCTCTTTGCCTGTCTCCATCTATAGTTCAAGTTAAAATAACCCTTTACATTTTCCTTCCACTCAGTAAGTTACTAAGCTTATCTGTACCACGATATCAGCAAATATATTCCTAAACTTGAACAGCATCATGAGACTCTCAAGTGGACTACGTAAAAAATTCTTTTCTCATTCTTTTTCTCATTGTTTTAGCTTCAGGATGCTGTAGGGTTTGGCCATCTCCAAGGGTTCTGCAGCGCTGTGGAGGGTCATGGTGATTAAGGCAAGTAGGGCAGAGACCAATCGTGTTTTAGAGGAAAATTACTTAAGTTTTTATTACTTAAATAGTGCCTAAATGACCAAAGCATTTTCACTTGGGAGAACACATTTTGAGTGTATATTTCAGTGATAAAAACCTCTTAGCTACTAACCCCTTCTCATCTTGTCCCTCTACCCCTTTACATGTTAAAAAATAAATGCCTTCTGACACATTGTCAACGAGCATGTGTAAGGCAGGAGGGTTTGGAAAGCAGAAGCCTGTCAAGACTATCGGTACTGTCTGGTAGCTGGGAACACAATGCTTTAAAAATTCTTATGCTACCCTTTACCAAATGTAAAATAAAGAAGCAAATTTGCATGTAAACAGAAATGAAAAATGAAGATTGAGTGCACAGTTTCATTAGTCTTCAGCATAAATCGATTCTGTTATTCTTCCCTGGAAATTCTGAGGAGCTTGGAGACATTCAGGCTGAGTGTCTGACCCGAGGAATCCACGCTGAGATCCAGGACATTATTACTATTATTAAGATTGATTTTTAAAGTACTAAGTAGTGCAGATGGGAAGTGCTGAGATTAGCACCTGTAGGAGCAAGGCAGACTTCTGTATCAGTAGATTTTATCAAAATACCCTTAATGCCCTTTAAATACTTAGAATTTTTACCATTAATTATCCATCAAGAAAGGCTCGGGGATGGCATGAGCATTGCTGTGCTGCCCTGCGGAGCCGGCCTGGGGATTGGTGTTGATCTTGGGAGGATGAGGCCTCAAGTTCCACTAAAAATTCTACTTCTGCCCATGTTCAGCTCGCTCTGAGCACACGCTTTTCCCCTCTGCTCCTTTTTGGCGACGGTGGCTGCCCACCTGGAGCGGTGGCCCTGGTGGCCATCCCTCCTGCAAGCCCCTGCACAAAGGAGAAGCCGTTCAAAGGCGAGAGCGCCTTATCGCAAAGGGACACGCAGCCTTTCATCTCCCCGAGCACGGACAAATCACACAGTTTGCTCTCCTGAATCCCTCCCTAAACACCACCTCTCTGCAAACAGCAAATTCCTGAATAGATGCAAAGTCTTGGCCTTGTAAGAAGCATTTTCCTCTCTTGCTTATCACCCTTAAGGATGTTTTTGAGCAACATCAACCCGCATTTTAAGGTGAAGAAAGTGCATCAATAATGTATCTATAGTGATGAGTTTTCAGTTTGCCAGTAACACTGCAGAGAAAAGGCTTTTAATTCAGGTGGGCAGTTACTCATCCAACCTATACCTTGTCCCTATCCCTCTTTCTTATTGCTCCTTTTCTGCACGGGCTCACTGGATGAGAACAAGGACCCAAACAGTTGGTGGGCTGGTATTTGCAACAGGAGCCAACAGGAACAGAACTGGGTATTTCACCTGGTAGCAAAGAAGTCCTCCCATGCCCACCTCCAAACCCTCCAATTTTCCCACATCACGTACTCTTTTTTAATTTATTTTTTCCTATAGTGAGGGCTGTTTTGGGGACTACACAAGCCATCGTGCTGCTGCAAAGGAAGGGGAAATCGTGCAGTGTCACGGTGGGTTCACTGAAGCTAATTCCAACACAAATAAAGACGCTACCTTCTCCCAAGACATCTCCAGCCCTTCTGTTTCATTACAGCTCTGTCTAGAAAGAGGACCCCGATTAAAAATGTGGCCTGTTGTTTGATGAAGCAGGAATCCATATTTCCTGGAATTCTCCCTCCTTCCTCCTCTTTCTCTGTGTTTATATGTCATATTCAGTAAAGTCTCTCTTTTATTGAACATCTGTTTGGTACATAGCAAGCTTATTCAAACTCGGCAGGAAAGCACCTTTACTCCAAAATAAATTAAAACAATGTATGTGCCTCTGGCCAATAGATCATTGGATGGGAGTCATGAATGTACATTTGTAGATATTTGATGGGAAGTTTATCATTTAAATGATGAAAATACAGTCCTTCAACATATGGATCATTCAGATCTACTTTGTTTCCTTTCCAGTTGAAGAATCATGGTGCTTTTAGAGGAATTAGATAAAACGAAGAATTTAAACTGGGCTGCTAGTAAAAGCTACTATCAGAAAGCTAAAATGTAAAAGCAAGACCCAGGGATGCAGTCTGAGCTGGAGAGGTTCATGGAAGTCTACACTGGATGAAATCAGTGCTTTTTAGGTGGTGCAAATGATGAGCAAAGCAGTGAAAAGCCCAAGCAAAGAGAAAGAAAATAAGAACCCCTCTGCAAGATACATTTATGATATGGAAAAATGAGCATTTAACATTTCATAACGTGTCTACTGTTTTATTCTCATTATCAAGGTGCATCCAAGTGACCTCTGTGGTAGTGGACTGTGACCACAGCCTTAAAGATTTTTGCCTTTCACACCCCATCTACGATAATTTCCATAATAAGGGACATTTTCTGCTGTGGACCCCAAAGGTCCCAACTCTGGGACCTCCTTGTCCGTCAAGAAAGTCTTGGTAGCAGCCAAACACCCTGCGGTGACTCCAGAAAGTATTTCCTGAGACACATAAGCTACCGAACACCTTTAGTATCGTTGTCCGGAAACAAATACAGGTATATTGAAGATAAAACAGTGAGAAATAAGCAAGGAATTGACAATTATGCTTCTCTTTGATTCCATGTTACTAAGACCCATCTTTAGTTTGTTATAATATGAAAGAAACACCCTGCTCAGGATATATGAGCAATTCATAGTGGTGTCAGCATTGGGAAGTTAAAACATGAACCATTACCTGAGGGATTTAATGTGTTTTAAAGGAGACATAACTAATTTTGCTACCCTGAGGCTAAGATAATCTCCGGCCTGAATTTTCTATTGCACACACCATACAAACACCCAGTAGAGATTGATCCAGTATAGATATATATCCACTATAGATATTATTCAGCACAACACAGTCTCTTCTCAGAATTAGTTCTCAACAAGTTATCATAAATAACCTTTAAGCTGAGGTTTATGAACTACATTTTGCAGTTACATTTAAAACATAAAATATTGCCTTCTTTTAGTGAAGTTAGTCCATTAAAGAAGCAAGTTCACTGCAGAGTTTATATAGTAAATATAAATATATGTTTATATGTGCAAGTATAAATTAAGTTGCTACTACGGAAGAAAAGGTACAATAGTTCATAAAATCACACGTTCTGTGTCATGTATAGTAGTGCTAATGATGGAAAAGAGTATCAGGGACAAAACTGGAAAATATATTCTATGTGTTGCATTGTATTTCTCACCTTAAGTTGGTAGAATCTCTAAAAGAAAGTATGTGGAAAATATATAGAAAATATGTAGAAAACACATAAGAAACCTTGTCTTTATGCAGGTGCATCAGACCAGTCGCCCCCATGTGATGTTTCATTGCTGGGTGCCCCTGAGCAGGCGCAGAGCACAGCCTACCCGGGCTGGTGCGGAGCCTGTGCCCACGCTGCCTTGGCACTGACTGCAAAAATCAAATGCCCACCGTGTTTTTGAAGAGAAACAAGAGCTTTTACTGGCTAAATATTGCACTTTCAGGCCACATTTCATTAACGCTTCCTCGTAAATCTGTGTTGGTCTCCAGAACACAGTTCTGCTGCAGCTGGCACGGTGGGAAGCAGCCTCTCTGGCACACGAATTCTGCAGCCGATTTATTTGCTGCATGCAAAAGCTGCTAGGAGCCCTTTAAAGGATACCTTGTCTGCTAGTCATCTGAGCTGTAATCACTTGCATGAGAGCAATCACACCTCTGTGGGGCAGACACTTAGCAATCTATTATATTGTAATTAAGTTTGGCCATGTTTACACTGCTTGATGATGATGCATAAAGATTAATTTGCCTTTCCAGCCCCATTGCAAGAATGCACTGCATAGCATCCCATTAAAACTGGAAATAGCAATAAAGTCTCCAATTATTTTATACTGCCTTAAGTATATCAGAATTCATCCTTTTATGCACCATTACTTTAATTTATTGGTTTATCATCTATTGATGGAGAAGCAGTTGTGACAAGCCATTCTATATATATTTTTAAAGATGATAGCACCTTCTATGGCAAAATAAGCCATGGTATCACTTATTATTTGTCAGTTTGTGGAGGTTGATGAAAGATAAGAACTGATTTTCACCACAAAGAATGGCAGAAAGGCAACTCAAATGGAGTTCTGATTGTCATTGGAGCTCAAAATGAAACAAGCCCAAGCTCTTCAGTGACCCATGATAACATGAAACACAATTAGGCTAAAGATAGACGCATAAATTACAGGTTGATCTTTTTTACTTTGATTTTTTGGGGAATATTGATTAGAAATCTGAGTATTAATTAAAGATTCAGCAGGACACTGAAATCAGTACCTAGTTTTTGAACGTGTTAGTTTCCTCATTTGTTTTAGAGGGTTTACTGACTGGAAGTTGTGCATGGGCCGCTTGCTAAAGCAAGTGCCATGGCAAGAAGAGCTCTTGAATGACGGCGTTCGCATCTGCCCTAAGGGGCTTTTTCAAAGGAGACTTTGGAACAAAAAAAATCATTTTGATACAAATACAATGCAAAAACTTATTTATATCAATTTGCTTTGTACAAGGTCATAGTTCCGAGCAGCTAGGGCTCTGCTCCTCTCTTTGCAGCCTGCACCAGCATTTGCAAAACTTTTTGCGGGGGCTTCTGGGCTGCATTTTCACAGCCCATCAGCTTGGAAAGACACTGGCAAATTGCTCATGTCCAGGATGTGATGGGGCAAAAATTCTCTCACCTGCTGAGGAACATTCCTGTGCTTCATACTGACCCCCAAAAGGCTGAGTAGATCCTATGGAAGTGCAGTCCTTGTGATTAACTATATTTGTGCAGAAATCTCCAGAGGGTCTAGCAGGAATTAGCTTAGGAACTTGCAAACCAAAGCGGGACTGAGCCTGGCCCTTTTCCCCTTGCCGTGTGGGGTGGCATTTGCCACCTTTAAGTCCAAATGTCCAAGGCGAAGGCAGCCTCCGCTCCCTTCCTTATCTTATTCAGGCCCCAGGTGCATACGATCATCTTTAGGTCGCTAAATTGGATGAGCCACGTGTTTTGGGGGGCTACAGCTTGTCAAGGTCTGAAGATTTCAAGGCCAGCAGCTCGTGAGCTCCTAAAATACCTTGGGGGAAAGGGTGCCACCAGGTTCAGTGCTTGGGTGCTGTATAACGAAGGAAAAATGATGAACTTCACCAGCAGCTGTGTTCGCTAGAGCTGTATTAAACCTCCAGTGGTTTAAATCCTCTGTATATGACAGAAAGGGCAAAATAACTAGAGGGAAGAGCACGAATGGCCTGGATATTTTGATTTTTAACCGGTCTTTTTGCCTTCTGCTCTCATCTCCCATGTGTGTAACACTTGGGATTCCTCCTGCTGTGATTTCATCCACACTCCTCACTGGGCTGACTTAAAGAAATGGCTGGAAAATTGTCATCTCGTAATCCTCAAGCTCCTCTCCCATGAAGCTGATATTTACCCCGTGCCATTTCCCATGATTTCTGAATGAGAAAGCTTGCCAGCTCCAGCCCACTTCTCAAAAACCCGATTAACATTTGCGTGGAGTGGCACAACTGTGATTGGAAAAGTGTGGAAGAAAGGAGAAAAATACACATTGCACAATACAGGCTGATTATGAAGCAACATTTACACCACACACCCAAACTTCATTATCCAGCGACTATCTGGCCTCACGAGCTGGTCCAGGTTCAAGATCTCCTTTTCCTACAGTTTGGGAAACTGTGGTTGCTTGTGTTGAAGTAGGATTAAGCTCCATAAAGCCACGTGTGTTGCTTCCAGGGATGCGCTCTCCTCCTGGAGCGGAATCGTGGTTCTGAGGAGCCTGTTTTCATTGCACTAATGGAGCAAAGCAAATGGTCCCTGCAACTACACTGTCCTCTTGCATGGCAAGACTTCTCCCATTCCTTACTCCTTGCCTTGTACATATTTGCACAATGCTCCTGCTTGGAAAGGCAGCGGAAGGCTTAAGATATAGTCCCGCTTCGAGGCTGAAGCAGGACTGCAAACGGCCCAGGAGGCAGCTGAGCAGAGAACGACTGCAGGAGCCGGCTGCACACCAGCGTTTGGACCTGTGTCCAGCTGGAAAGTGCAAAAAATACAGCAATTTTCCCAGGATTTTGTACATGGCAAAGCGTGTCTGACCGCCACGGAGGCTGCTGAAGCCGGGGGAGGGCTGGTGTCACGGCAAGGAGCGCAGAGGAGGCGCCTTGGACAGGCTGTCGGGGAGGTGTCCCCTCCTGGTACAAAAAATGGAAGTTGAAGTCAAGGTAAGTGTTTCTATGGGATTTCAGAGATATAATTATACATCCTGGTGTTACACACAGGACTTGCCATCCTTCAGCTCCGAATCGAGGCAGACTGGGGACACTCTGCAGCCTCCGACAGGATCTGGATGGTACCGAGCACGTCTCAGCGTGCTTTGCTGCCTACCAACTCATCCCCAGAGCATCCCTGAGGACACACCGGTCCTCTGCTCGTGGGACANGGTGTTACACACAGGACTTGCCATCCTTCAGCTCCGAATCGAGGCAGACTGGGGACACTCTGCAGCTCTGGATGGTACCGAGTACATCTCAGCACGCTTTGCTGCTCACCAACTCATCCCCAGAGCATCCCTGAAGACACACCGGTCCTCTGCCCGTGGGACACACATCCCTGTGTGGGGACATCCATGCCCCAAACTCACCTCCTGCTTGCCCAGGCCATGCCTTTTTCCCATTAAGCTCTCACCTGTCCTACATGGGAATGCGCTCAGACCCTTGGAGTTGCTGCCCGCTCCGTGTCCGTGTTCCACTGCAGTTTCTGAAGCCTTTAGATAATACAGCTGGGTTCTGCAGGGCATCTTCCTGTTCCTAACCCGTGCACAGCAAGGGTGGCAGCTTGGTGGCACATTCCCGTCTGAGCCATTAAACCTGGACCTGCCGTTACACAATGAAAAAGGAAATATAAAATGCCATCCTCAATGCACCGCCGGGTAGTAAATCCAGGGTGAAACAGTAAATCTCCAAGAAGTTACAGAAACCCAGATAGATAACCTGGTTAGATGCATTTATTGTGTTGTGCTACAAGGTTTTTCTCTTATCTCTGATTTTATAGATCTGTGTGGCTGCAGCAGTCCTTGGCTAGGGCATATATTTGAAAATACAATAAATTTCACCTCCTGTTTATTTCAGATCCATTGGCACTCTCTGTCTTTACTATCTCCTGGTATTTTATGCCTCAGCACTTGAAGAAAAAAATGTTTTGTTTGCACTGGATCTAATATGAAAACTCTCTTTGACATTTAAACTTTAGTATCAGTTTGCCTACAGTGCTAATATCACTGAAACTACTTACACGGATTAAATTGCCTACAGTATATAATGCCACAATATGAACATAGCACATTTGCTGATTTAACCCCTTGAAAGAATTATTACCATTAAAATATTAAGGTCACCTTTACAAATGCAATAAATCAGGTCTATGTCAAACATGGAGCGTTTAAAGCTCCCTGAATGGAGCAGCCCCTTGGGAAAATATCGGTGTGATTCGTTGTCACGGGGGGACCTGGGTTTGGGGACAACCTGCTGCTCTGGGTGCTCCGAGCCCAGGCGGAGGGAAGGGACCGGCCGCGGTGGCCCCATGGGCTCCCAGGTACCAGCAGAGCAGTAAGGACACCCGCAGACCCCACCGTAATGCAATTCCTCTGCGGAAAAACAGCCAGAGCTTTTAAAGGAACTTAAGAGCTCAGACCTGGGGTGATGCATTAGAATAAAAGCCCGAAGAGGAGAGCTCCACAGTTTTTATCCGAGTTAGTGAAATAACAGCACGTTTTACCCCGCTGCCCCTCTCCTTTAGGTTAGATACTTCTTTGAAAATCGGTCTGTAAATACAACCAGCTGTAAAAACTGATTGGAGCTCCCCATTTTTCCTCCCTTGGTGCCTCCATATCATATTTTCTTGGCTTGCAACCTTAAAAAAAAATTCCTCCAAAAAGATTTCCTCCAAGGGTAGCTCTGCAAACTCACCCTGGCACCTGAAAGAAAGTGCCTCTGTGTTCTCCCTGGCTCAGACATCATCGCCAAGAAGAAATAATCTGCAGCTACAACGTCGTTAACATTCTGCTGATGCTGCACAAACCCTCTCTGCCCTGCTACAGCAGCTCTGAAGGACTTGCAAGAGGAAAAAACCTAATTTTTGTCATTAAAGTCAGATGATGTAGCTCACTATGCCCTCAGGAGGCAGAACTGATGAGTAAGAAGATGCCATTTTCATGCAGTCACTTTTCTGCTCAGAACAGCCTATTCATGCCATGGGTCCAGTTCTCTAAAAATCCCTATTGAGGTCAACACAATTTACTGATAATTGAAGTCAGTAGAAAGTTTTGGTTCAGTGAGAACTGGCAAATCAAACCTAGCAGACAATTCTTAAAAAAGAAAAAAAAATCCCCCTTTTTTATGCTTTCATCTTAAATATTAGGATTCAGCAGATTTTCTGAGAAGAGCCACTGTGTAAAACTTTAATCTTATGAGTACGGACTGTGATTGTAATTGCAAAAACCAACATCTTCTTTCTGCTCCACATTCCCTGCCTCTGAACAGCAGCAGTTACTAGAATATCATATATGTGAGATGAATTTACGCTTGGTTATTATTTATATTTTTGCTTGTTTCCAGGTGATTATTTTTAAGTGCCAAGTGTAACACCCAAAGCTATAGTTGCCCATCTTTACTTAGACCTCAGGAGATGTGACTAATGCTCATCAATTTTTAAGCCTGACTTGTATGCTTAAAGATATGATCACTTTTTTCATTCCAGACTAGCAATTAAACGTGCTAATTGATCAGTGCCTCATCTATAAGAACTTGCCCTCATGAACTGGTGGTGGGAGGTGTCTTCAAGAGCCTTCTAGACCAATGATCAGTGCTTATTTAATCAGCACATCATTTTATGAAGACTTAGACAAAAAAATAAGCTGAAAGAATTTTAAAAGAGAAGACATAGAGATTAAATCCGTAATTTTTCACTTGTGCTTGTCGGTAGTTTCATTACGCATTCAGCAGAGCGCAGCGGTCCACAGTGCCTTCCATCCCGCGTTCCCACTCCGCTTGACAGGCGATCCCTTTCTTCCTCCTGCTGCTGATAAAGTCTGTAATGGGGGCAATTAAACTAACAGTGCTTATTAAGGACAGGCACTCCTGTTCCTAGATACTGCCAAGACACCTTGTGACTGTAGCTGCTGAATAGAGATGCTGGAGGCTGTTCCCGCATCCCCCTTTCATTCTGTGCTGTAATTGCTGCAGGGGATCCCCTCCATTATTGCCAGTAAAATATTCTTTAAAACTTACTTTTTTGGACATGAGGATGAACAATCCCTTTGTTGAGTTATGGATTCCTCGGGAGTCCTTCGGTTTGGTTGGCTCCCCTTGCTCTCGCTGGCATCTCTCATTTGGCCAATTTGGATGCGACCGTCACGCTGGGATCTATGTGAACGCAAACTGGGAGACAGTCCCTGCTGCAGCTGTTTACAGGTGAGAAAGACAGAAAGAAGGAAAGAAAGAAGGAAAAAGAAAGTAAGTAAGAAGGAAGAAAAAGAAAGAAAGAAAGAAAGAAAGAAAGAAAGAAAGAAAGAAAGAAAGAAAGAAAGAAAGAAAGAAAGAAAGAAAGAAAGAAAGAAAGAGAAAGAAAGAAAGAGAAAGAAAGAAAGAAAAAGAAAGAAAGAAAGAAAGAAAGAAAGAAAGAAAGAAAGAAAGAAAGAAAGAAAGAAAGAAAGAAAGAAAGAAAGAAAGAAAGAAAGAAAGAAAGAAAAAGAAAGGGGAAAAAAAGGAGGAGAAATGAAATCACAGTGAAGTGGCATCATTTTCCTGATTCCTTTCAAAGTAAGATTTTTTTTTTTTATTTTGACTATAAAGAGACATATTAACACCTGACTTCTTACTGTTTTAAAAATATTCTTCAATTTAATTGCTCTAAATGTTCATCTAAATTAAGGCAAGGTACTTTATTTAGGTACATAACCCATTTTCTGCCTCTTCAAAGAGAGTCTCATTTTCAGAAGTGCTGAGCACATCCCGCTCCCTTGGACTGCGAGCAGGAATGCTGACTGCACCCACAAAGTTTGGGAACGCTGCTGGTGCCCATCACTCCAGTTTTCTTCCATAAACAGCTCGAATTCTTTCAGCAAGGATTGCCCAGGGAATATTCTAAATCTCAAGGAAAACCTAACTAATGGCAGTTAGAATAACCCCATAGTTTTAACAGATGCTTTAGAACATAAATGGAAGCAAACCCTGATTGAGCCCTTTGCATATCTGGACATTTAACTGTTGTAGCCATTAGGATTTAACAGTTGGTTAACACGTTTGATAATCAAGTGTGTTAATATTTTGCAAGAGCGACTGACAAGCAGATTGTTGTCAAATCAGGAATCCATCAGGCTGAGAATATTGAAGTTGACAGAGCCTGGTAATTTACAACTTTCTCCCTCAGTTTCTCATAATTTACGTTCCAACCACTGAAGGGAAACCTAGAGCCAAAGAAAATTGATGGAATCATCCTCCAGCTTTGACACTCCTGAAACTTCAGATTGCTATTTTGTACATATGTTGCAAAGGGGAATGATCAATGTGGACTTGTAAACTCATCCTTTACAGGAACCCTGCTGGAAATGGAGCAGCTGGACCTAAACTGCCCATTTTTGGGCAGGCTTTGTGGAATACTTCAAACACTCTCCATTTACCACCATTCTCTTTAACCCAGTGACCAAATTATATTACAATTACTGACTCCAGGCTGTTAGTTTATATTTCTACAAGTTCTTAGTCCCAAATGGGTGATATTTTGATGAATACAGAAGTCACGTTAGTTCAGCCACTCTCTTGCTAACTGTGTAGATGAACATTCCCATCCAATGGAACGACTTTGGTGCTTATATCAAGGCTGGTGCTTATGTTTCTCGCTGAAGTCTGCCTTGATAAATTGTTTGGAAGTTTCTCTATTGCACATCATGACTCCATCAACCAAATATGTGCAGAGCCCTCTCTTGTCAAGTGCTATAAAGTTTGCCTGCAATCAGGGAAACAGAGTGTAAAAAAGTCTTCCTTGCCTCCTAACAAAAATCAAGGGTTGCTTCTATACATGGAATGCAACAGGTTTATTAAAGCAAGGCAGGGCAGGGGGTAATGTTTCCTCGGCCGAGTGAAATCAATTTTTAAAGGTTTTATGTACATACTCCAAATTCTTTTCTCTTATCTCAGTTTATCAGAGCTGTGAGCTAAACACTTATCTGAAACTCCAATGTGAAATTTGGTGCCACTGTCAACTTTGGTGTTGTGATCTTGCTCTACTCAAAATCAACATATCTCATTGCAGAGAAGACCCGACAGCACTGAAGCTAAAAGGACCAGGCTTATAAACTGACCTGCACACTCACAACTCATAAGAAAAATACTACCAAAAATATCTTCCTAAGGAAGATAAGAAAAAAAGCAAAAAAAAAAAAAGGAATCATTTGCTTCAACCGTAAAATAAAGACCAAGGGGTAACAGCTGTTTAAGCCTTTATTTTGCTGGTTTCAGTTCAGCAAAGTGGTTTAATACATGCATAGCTTTCTATGCATGTAAACATAGGTATATTGATGTTAGAAGGACCACATATATGTTTAAATAACCTCAGGGTAAAGTGCCCATCTGAACTGGAGCTTTAATATGTTTTTTGGTTTCATATTCCATGGCACTTGGGTCACATTTTGCTGTATCTGCACTTGTTGCATATAACTAAATGCAACTGAAACAGAGTGTTTTACGGGTTTGCCTTACAATAGCTGTCCTCTACATTGCAAATAGCACTCACTAAAATAGCTCTGATGAATTCTTCTGTGGTGAAATTACCATTTATTTCTTGGGACTCTTCAGTCCTGGTAGAGATGATATTAGATGGAAAGGCTACTGCTTTCTGTCATTAGCTCATTAAATGGAAGAGAAGAAGAGTTCATACTATCCAAACACACACATAAATGAGCAGAAATAATAAAGAAACGAAACATTTCTTCAGAAAGCCCAAATCACTCCCAGTTTGACAGTATAGCCCTGCATAAACCTCACATCGTATACTATGAAAACAAAAGGAGGAGTTTGGAAATAATGCGAAAGCACTTGGAAATAATAGATACTTAACCCTTATTTCATTGAGCAATTTCCATTTTACTGTCATGATTTATGCCACCAGCTAAACAGAATTCTGCTGAACTCAAACTTCTGAAGCTGCACATCTAATGTATATTTGTAATAAATACTACACAGCATTTCTGCAGTACTTTAAAGGAATAAAATATATTTTTGATTTTTTGAGAGCAATTGAGGTGAGCCTTCTTCAGAAATGCTGTAAGCTTCAAATCAAATACTGCCGTTCTAAGAAATCCATTAAGCGTTCGCATCTAAAACTCATCCGTCAACACTCTGCCCTGCAATGCACATTGTTGCCAATTTTGGTGTTATTTACCCCCTGCTAATAGCTGGGCTCAATTCCAAGAAACTTAAGACAATTGTGGAGAGATGCAGATCTAACATTTTTCAAGTTGACAGCCAATAGTTCTGAGCATTTAATTTCTGAGACATAAGATTCTGCAAATCCTGCTTTTGTGATTCACTCAGGAAAACACATCAGAGGCGAGCGGATTCTGTGCAAGCCCAAAAACATTATTGTTTGATTCAAATTGTATCTATCTTTCCTGGCAGATTTGTAGGGATTGATCCTGGCTGCCACTGGTGTTTTAATACGAAGCTGAGAACCCAACAGTTCTTGATAAATTAGTATCTGTGTTCTAACTGTAGGCACTCTGTCCTCAGCAGTATATCTTAGGTAAAGGTTCATTTAATTTATCCCTTGTTAAAATTTAAACAGCTATGCCAAATTCCACCAGACTTGGCAGGTATGACATGACTAATGACTCTGCTAAACTTTGAGTCAAAAGCTGGGATTCTGAAATGCATCATCTTTATGTATTTGCCCCTGAGCGGCAGCTCATAGTAAGAAGAAAAAATCATTCCATTTTCTCACGTTTGAAATCTAAGCAGCTAAAGACAATTCTGAAAGTTTTACAGTATTTATGCATGAATTTGAGAAGTGATTTATACTCAGAGCAGAAAGCACGAAGGGTCAAGGGGACAAGCAGCAGTGGAAATCTGCCTCCCTTGCACAAGATCAGATCATCCTAGTAGTCTCGTGGTATTTGCCCAGACACTTGCAGTGAGTCTTGCCCTTTGGGGTCCACCTTATGCCGGTTCATCTCCTCCTGCTGCTGATTTTTGTTTTTTTTTATTTATTTCTCTTGTACATATTGAGCCATCCACTCTGATTCAACATGTTTTAAGCACAATTATTAAGCCTTCCTTTCCTCCTGAACAGATGTATGTGTACCTAATCACACTGGAAAACACCAACACAGACTCTTTTGATCCTTATGTAACACTGACTTTATATTCGCTTGCAAATCTCTCCATATCAAATCCTCAAGGCTATGTTTAAGTCTTTTTTTTTTCCTGCAAGATATTGCTAGTATGTGGCCTTTCCTGTTCATTTGTACTGCAAAATATTAGCATTTTCTGTCTTCATGGGACCTCCAGAGGACACTCATTGGGATCTTCTGCTCACAGCAGGTCCAGTTAGAGCAGGTTGCCCAGGACCTCGTCCAACAAAGCCATGAACATCCCCACCTTACCCAGTTCAGTGCCAACAGTGGCCTCTCTTCATCCCAAACTCCCAAGTTCCATCTGTTAAATATTCAAAAAAACAATTTCACACATCATCCAAACTGCCCTATGTAAATGGGAAGAGCTACTGACTTTTAATCCATCTGTATTTTTTTTCCTTGGAATGCTACAGAAATATTTGGCACTGGTTAGATTTATGATGTGCAGTTTCTCAGCATTCTCTTGTACTATTCTAACTGCTTCCTTGCATTTTATCTCATATTTCAGTTTTCTTTCATGCATCAATAACACAGATCTGTCCCAGGCCATGGCTAGTGCATCAAGGTACTGCAAGACTTAAAGACAGTAACTCAGTGCATTAATTTCCCAAATGAATCAGTTGCTGCTGACAAAGGTTTAAATCGCAATCCTGTGTTTTTCTGGATACCAAAATCCTGTTTATAGGATGCTCATACCAGCAGTTGGAGGCCTGGATTAGCATTTTCCTTATTTCAATATCATAAGCTGCATTAATTTTACATGCTTTACTCCTTGTACAACGCTGGTGTCTAGGGAGATTGGACAGGTTTTCCCTGTGTTTACACAGGTCCACGCTTGTCTGCAACATCTGTGCATTGTTGTTCTGTTTGCAAACAAAGAGGCATCGTGGCTCCTCGAGGACCATCAAACTGCCTTCCATCCTCCCATGCAACAGAACAAAAAGACAGGGGTGCTATTGAGAACTGAGCACCTTTTTTATTGCTCTCGGTCTCACCAGGGCCAACAGCACTTGACTACACAGCCAGAGATATCTGAAACTAATTGGTAACTTTAGTGCAGTTTTTAATGGGTCAAGATCACTATCCAAAAAAATCCACTGGAATAAATAACACGGATTTGTTACTTCCAGAGGGAACAAGAATAAAGCGTGTACAACATATAACTGTGAGGAACACACCTACACTGCTTTTAAACACTCTTTTTACGTTCAAATTGAGATATATATTTGCAGGACAACATGAGATAAGCTTGCAATTTGGTCTGTTTGATAAGCTCAGAGGATGAATATGGATTTTCAAACTATGGCCATTAGCATGATGCAGCTTTTGCCATTTTTAATATTGTAACAAGGGCCCGACCTAGCTCATTTTAAGGACTTTACCCTGAGTGCTGCTGAATTTCACAGCTCATCAAGGGAGGTCAGGTCAAGGGAGGTTCAAAGCCCTTTCGCCACACTTGTGTTCCAGCAAAACGTTGCTGTTCTTCAAGGAGATCCTAAGCAGGCCAATATATAGGCCAACAACAAGGTGCTTATCCTGACAGCTTTGGTATTTTTAAACTATCCCATTTTTGAAATGCAGACCTGGTTTAACTGCAATTTTTCTTGAAATAGATCCAAAACATTTCAACATTGATTTTCAAAAGTACCTCCCTCCCCTCTTGGCCTTGTGATTACGCTTTTGCGCCTGCTCGTAAATAACAAGCCCACCTCAATGTCACATTTGCTGGCACAGGATTGAAAGTCTGGCCAGTTTTGTAAGTCTTTAGCTGTGCTTTGAGGGGGACAAAAATGTGGGGACAAAACCACAGCTCTATCCCTTCAGGTACATCTGAATCTTCAGAATCAGTGTAAAAATCTGCAGGGAGAATCAGGTGAACTAAGGGGAGCTTTGGATGAGTGAAGTAGGTAAAATCACCCTGTTAGGTGGCAGCAGCTCCTACCTGATTTTTGGGAGAAACAGCATGAGATAAAGTAACAGAGTAGAGATCTCTCACTACAGCTGGTTGCGAGTTTTTCTCCAATCTGGTAGAGTTACTACTCTAATTCTCAGAAAAATTGCCAAGAGAATGGATATTAGTATTATTAGTCTTACCTATACCACTATATTCTTTAAAGCTTTTGTGCCAATTTACTGGAATTTTAAAGCAAGCAAGTTCCTTCTGGCTCAGCAATCTAATGCTTAGCTAGAGTCAGAACTGCCCATAACAGTTGGTATCTGGCATATTAAATAATAGTATCACAGAGATAGGGAGAGAACATCAACTTAAAAAAAAGCGGTGTTATTTCTCTAATAGTAAATAAAACAAATAAATCACAGTTTCTCCATTTGGCTTCTACAGCTCAAAAATCTTGACTTCGCAGGGATTTAACCCTCCTTTCCAGCAATACTGATAAACCATTTGAATACTCATCTAAGGTTTATTCTAGTTTTGGCCAAACATTGAGTGGAAGCAACAGCTGAGTGTTGTTCTCAAAAAATAAGCCCACATTTGCCCTTGAACAGAGGGGCTCTTACACCCGAGGAGGCGCCAGGCGTGTTTTGCATTGACCCGGCTCTTGCCTTGCCAGCAGGGATCCCGGCTCCAGCCGCCAGCAACCGCTGTCGGGACAAGGTGGGAACATTGAGCCACGTCCAACAACCGTGGGGCTTCCTTCCTTCCAGCAGCGGGGCCAGAAACCTGTGAAGAAAGGAAAGGCTGTGAGAGCGGGCAGGCTACGGAGCCGCTGGACAAGCCGCTTCGGCAAGGGCGGCTTTGGGAGGACCCTGTTTGATTGCCACGTCAGTTCTGATTAATAATGATTTCCAATACAAAGTCATGCTTAGGACTAGGACTGAGGGTAAGAGAAGGATTGGGACTGAGGATAAAGAGGGGGATTAGGCCTGAGAGTAAAGGGAGGTTGGAAATGCAGGTTAGGAGTGATAAAATTATCAGAATCTCAGAGGTCTTTGAAAGTCTTAGAGGTTACAAAGAAATGCCCTTAATTTGCTCTACATTTCTCCAAAGCTTTTTCAATTTTTTTGTGTGAAATATAATTGAAAGGAGTTACAATGTTGAGTTATGCAATCAGAAGTTAAACATGGTGCTCGTTTAGGACATCTCCCACAGTATTTGAGAGCTGTTTCTGTCCCTGCTTTGCAGCAAGGTCATTTTGGTAATACCATCCAGATGTCTGTCCTCGGGGTCTGTCTAAACACGGTTTTCCCTGCATGGTGTTAATGGCAACGAGCATTGCCCCACTCTGGTGCCTTCACCTCGCTGTTTATTCCCTCTTGTTCTCCTCCCACTGCTTTTTGGTGGATTTTTCTCCATTCAATTCTCTCATTCCCTCAGTTTATGGAATTCCATCAGTTTGTCTCAGAAAGGAAACAAAGCTTGTAGGCCCACTCCAAAGTACTGCCCTTTGATTTTTCTTGTTTTAGTTACGTTTAGTTACGTTTAGGTGTTCATAACATTTGTCTTAAGCACTATTTTGATGCTGTAAATGTAACTGTAAGTGATTGTCCTGAATATCTACCGAGCGGGAGTAGGGTGAGGGTAAGGAGTGATTTGGAGATCTTCCAAACCCACCTGGGTGCCACCCTGTGCCATGTGTCCCTGCTGGAGCAGGGGGTTGGACTACATGATCTCTGGAGGTCCCTTCCAACCTCAACCATTCATGATTCTATGAAAACTTTAGTTTGTGAGAATTCTGATGACTCCATTTCTCTCATTCTTTCCCACCTACTCTTATGCAAAAATAGTTCTTCTTTGCTTGTAATACTTCTTATTCAAACATCAACGCTTTTCTCCTCTTCGTGGATGTCGTTCATCTCTGCCAGAGTATCTACCCCAAAAGTTGAAGAACCCTTAACGAAAAGCTGTGGAATCTGTAACCGAAAGGTTGAGACCTCCCTTTTCTGGGTTTCAAAGTCTGAGATAAAGGCACAATCGCAACATGAGTTCAAGTTGGCTTTGAATTCCCATGTTCTTTTTTAAGCCACACTTTGTGCATCGTCAGAAATCATGGCCAGTGGTTGCTACCAGAGCACAGGTGAAAACAGACTCAGAGATTAATTTATCATTATGGAATAAGTGGTGGAAACACTTATATTCTTGATCCCTGCAAGTTATCTTGTGACCACGCCATCCAGGAAAATAGTTCGGTGAGGAAAGGCCGAAGACTTTGTTATGAAGGGGTGTTCACACAGAAGTTGTCTGAAACAGCTTTTTTGGATCATTTCTATGATCCCCGTAGGATATCCCCATCAGCTGTTTGCTTGTCTGTTCTTCATACGCAGATGTCTGGAACCAAACAGGAGACAGATGCTTCTGTTTGAGTGTTGATTGATAGTGGGAGACCCGATTTCACTGACCCCTCAGTGTCTCTATGGGCACGAGCAAGGTCCCCCTGCATTAATTTCCCATTGAGGGAAGTGGAGATGCCTTAAAAGAGGCTGAGAAGAAAAAATAGAGCAAAATCTGTGGAGCTCTCAGCAACTGCAGAATCAAGGGTCACATAAAGCAACTTGGGTCAAAGCTATAATACAATTTTTCCTGCCTGCTAATAATGTTGGGAACTTCACAGCATAAAGCGTGAATAAAGTATTCATAAAGTATTCACTAATATTTTGCCATCCAATTGTATAACCTGTGGTACAGAGGTTCTCCTGTTGTATTTTGTGGGAAGTAGATTCTTTTCCTCACTAAACTTTGTAAGATTTGCTCTTTCATTTCTGTGTCATCTGCTGTGCACAGGCATTAGGTCTTGCTCAGACTGAAGTTACATCTTCATTGGAGGTGGGAGCCAAATCCTGCCATCATTTATAGCTTATAGAAATATTTATACTTTTTGTTTTATAAACAAAAGGTTTCTAAATTGTACAAGCGATGTCTTCTTAATGAAAGTCACCTGGAAACATTCCTTTTAATGTTTTCATAACTGGCATCTAAAGCTGACTTCCAGCCTTTTGATGTTATATTGGATTACAATAGAAGTGTCTGCTGAAAGCAAGCTTGAAAAGTTGCCTATATGCACCGATTTTTATAATGCTGTCTGAATGCAACTGCACGCAGAAATGAGAGTCCACACACAACTCTACTGCAGGAGCCATAAAGGAGACTCTCATCATCCCTTTGGGTCTCTGTTTACTGTTTAAGATATGCTTGTAACAAATGAATTTCTTACAGAATGAATGTTTTTGGAGCTGTTTTTTGTCTTTTGATATATTTTGACATACATATATGTATATCTGCTTGTGTGCACACTCCAGGTGAAATGAAGCCAGTGCAGGAGCACTGAACCATCCTCCCCTTGGCACACTAGTGGGTGAGATTCCACATCTATTCAAATAAGTTTAGTAC
>VWPW01003272.1:281033-308885 GCA_013389825.1 Crypturellus undulatus | reverse complement strand
TTCTGTTTTCTAACCCATTTCTAATCTGATCATTCTGGGTTTCCTACAATATATTAAAAAAAGCATAAACATGTTAAAGGGACAGTCTAGCTGCCTACTAACAGCAAGGTGAGATGTAGATGCATAGTAATACAGAGGAATGAATGAGCCAGTATTTTGGCCTTCTGAATGCTTTCTTATAAAACTGCCGTGGAACAGTTTTGCTAAATGGACACCAGTGTACCTGGTGTGACCGTGGTTAACTGCTACACAGGAGCATCTGGTAAAATCAGGTATTCCACATACCCTGCAGACGGGTGATTGTCCTCATCTAAGCAAGTATAAGCGGGGTGATTCGAACATGTAAGCCTCCCTAGATGCAAAACCAGCTTCAAGACGTGCTGAGTGCCCATAGAAGTTCACAGATTAGAATGTTTCTTAGGAAATCATGTCCTGTCAATTTAACTTTTTCTTTCCCTTCGCAGCTTTGAAGAGCCCAGCCGCATTCCACGAGCAGATAAAGAGCCTGGAACGAGCCAGGGTAAACACTGCGCGTAACCTTGCTGTTAACATATGAAAATGTTGGTTCTGTGTGTTGGTTCTAATGTTACTAATGCTGTGCCGGCATACGTGCTTGCATCTTGGAAGAATCCCTTGTAATAAGATATCAGCATCAAATCTAAGAGGAAATTTTTTAATCATTTGTAAATCAAGCAGGTGGAATGATAAAATAAGGCCAAATTCTAATCTCTGTTCACTTGCAGTGACAGGACAGAATGCTTGGGTAGAAATGCAGCTTGTATTGTATTTCTGTAGCAAAGCTCTGACCGATGCTACTGTGAGCTAGTGTGTTGTTATGGGATTTTGTGCTTTTCCTGGTAAATGCTAATGTAATGTAATATATTTCTTTTAAAGACCGAAAATTTTTTGAAGCACAAGATTCGCAGCCGGCCGGATCGGTCGGAGCTGGTCAGGATGCACATCCTCGAAGGTGAGTACCCAGATCACTTCTTGTTCAGCCTGTAGTCAGACTTTGCTATGAATCGCTCATAAAGGTTCGCTGTGTTTCTCCACTTCTGCAGTGTGTCTGTTGTAGGCTGTATTCTACATTTGTGTGACAGTGACCCATCGCTGTTAGTGAAGGTGCTCTCCCCCGGGGACTGTTTTGCAAGCGCGCGTCGCCCTTATCCTGTCAGGGTAGTTTTACCATGGAGTACTCGCATTCGATATAGAGGGCTTCAGCTCCCACTGGTTACACCGAAGGAACCTTAGAGCTTTATTTAACATTTTTTTTCCCCAAAAAACCATAAGTAATCCTTAGTAAACTTGACTTTTACTGTGCTTGGTATTTTGCTTATTGCTGATGTGATTTGAAACAATAGTTTTTTTATGAATGGAGCTGTATTACTATTTACACCAAAATCTTGGCAAACATAGAAAATACCCAATAACCACAATCCAAATCAGTTTAATATTAACATTAAATCAGTTTTGAAAAATAATTATTATTTAATATTAACATAAACATTTATTTGGATACCGAACTCCATATTAATAGTCCATCCACCTGCTGTCATTGAAACACTTAAGTTTTGAAGACTCAGCATGGAGCAGAATACTTAACCAAGGTGCCTTTCAGAGACATTTGCGGAGCCCTCGCTTCAGGCCACTCAGATGAAACTGAAGAGAGCCCGGTTGGCAGATGACCTGAATGAGAAGATTGCTCAGAGGCCTGGCCCTATGGAACTGGTAGAAAAAAATATTCTCCCTGTAGACTCCAGTGTTAAAGAAGCGATTATAGGTAAGCAGGGCAGCCACAGGTTGTATCTGTTATCATTCCAGTATTATAGAAAATAATATTTTAAGTCTTAAGAGTAATATTCACCAAAGGAAGACACTCTTTCAGCGACCAAGTCCTTAACTCTGTCACCCTTCAATTGCGGGTAGTTGTGCTAAGTTCTTTTCTTCGAAATTGTTAGAGCTGCACAGTTAAGAGTACAGTACTCCTCTCGAAAACACTTGTTTCTTAGTAAAAGCATCTTGCAAGTTAATCATAGACATCTATGACAGATGGATTCATGGTCACGTATGTTCATGTACACCGCTAATGTGTTGAACCTTCCTCGGGTTTATCAGATATATTTGGCTTTCATTGCCTCAAAACCCCAGCAAATACTCAGNTAGACACCTATGACAGATGGATTTATGGTCACGTATGTTCATGTACACCGCTAATGTGTTGAACCTGCCTTTTCACCTCCCACAAGGAGGAGCCTCAGTTGCACGCTCGGGTTTATCAGATATATTTCGCTTTCATTGCCTCAAAACCCCAGCTAATACTCAGGTATTATGCAGTTAGGTTGTCCTGAAATCAGATCAGTTCCAGCAATTAGCTAATTCTGACACCAAAGCCTAGATTTACTTTTTTAACTATAAAAGATTTTTTTGCATGTGTCTTTGTAAACATTTCAGCAGTTGGACAAGAGAATTATCCTCAAGCGTTGGATGATTTTTCATTTGACGAGGACAGCAGCGATGCTTTATCACCAGATCAGCCAGCCAGCCAAGAATCCCAGGGTTCCACCGCCTCCCCGGGGGAGCCAAAAGCCAGTGACTCCCCCTCGCCAGTGACACCAAATGCTGCGACCTCAGCACAGGTACAGCTGGTATGGCTCAGGCAAAATCCCCTCGGTGCAAACTCTGTCCTGCTGCTGTACTACTGGAGCAGCCTCATCTGAAATGTTGCAGGGAGCTGCCTGGGGCTCCATTTGCTGTTGGGTTTACAGAGCAGCATCCTGGCAGCGATGACATTCCAGGAGGGGCAGTGGGCCAGTGTCTTCCGTAAAATACATTATTTCTGTAGAACATCTACAGTTTTCTCAAAAGTTGTTTAAAATGGCAAATCCATGGTTTGCTCCAGCTGCTATTGAATTTGTGTTTTAGAATTAAACACTCAGTAAACATCAGCTCTGTTATCTCTAGAAAAAAAAAAAAGGTTTTGCCATCTAATTTACANATGACATTCCAGGAGGGGCAGTGGGCCAGTGTCTTCCGTAAAATACATTATTTCTGTAGAACATCTACAGTTTTCTCAAAAGTTGTTTAAAATGGCAAATCCATGGTTTGCTCCAGCTGCTATTGAATTTGTGTTTTAGAATTAAACACTTAAACATCAGCTCTGTTATCTCTAGAAAAAATAAAAACAAGGTTTTGCCATGTAATTTACATTTCTTTCATATAGTTTTAAAGTTCTGCCTCAAGAATTTACTGTTTAAATCAATGTCTTTGCTTTCTGTGAAGTTTTTGTTTTTTTCTTGAATTATTTACAATGTGGAACATAGATGAAATAGTCAAATGTGTGAGGTTTTTGAAGAACAGTTTCTTCACAAAGTGTAATATGGAGTGGTTTAAAGTTAAACTTCTCTACTGCTGAGAGAAAAATTGATTTTGAAAGAAACACACTTCTGTGTATTTACCAAGACTTGCAAAAAGTGAATTTGAAAGAGAAAACTTATTTAAACAGTTTAATTTGTGGTCTGAAATGGATATTGCCAAAGTTTGGATGTTTCTCCTGAAAGCAGATACAATGTCACAGTGATAAGGTGGTGTGTTTTACCAGACTACCCACGTTTATGTTTCAGTATTACTTTTGTAAATCCTAATTATTTTAATGAGCAGGAATGATGACCAGGAAATTATTTTAATGACCAGGAATCCTTTACAGTTCCATATTTCAGGATTACCTGGATCTGGAATTACTCTTGTTGCTTTTCTTACTGCTGCAGTAAGAGACAGAAAGCATTGCAGAGTTCATACTCAGAAGCAATGCTGGACAAATAGCAGTGTGCATCCCTTTATTTCATTATTTGCTAATGGGCAAATAAAGACATTAATTAAGTTTCATGTTGAGAAAATACAGTTTGTGTGGAATGAGGTGAAAACGACCATGTGCAATTAGATCCCTATGTAAAGAGTTTGTTTCCTAGCAGAGTTAAATAAAAATACCCAAAGCAGTGCTGCATGCCAAAAGCTGTTGAAGTAGGAAGCAGGAGACAGGTAATGCGACTGCAGCAACAAAATAATACAGCACTTGAAGCTGATTCGAAAGCACTTAAATGGAACTTCAGTCTTCTGCGCACGAATTTCCTAACGCTGTGTACATATATACAAGGCAAAGCTGCTCTTCTGCAGAATGAACAGGTCTTACCTTATTCCTTTCGAAATAAAGAATAGGAGCCCAGCCTGTCTCTTACAGGAGATGTGTCTGGGAAATTGCTCTTTCATTCTGTTACTTCCCCCTGGCAAACACATTACTTATCATTTACACGTTATGTTTTTAAATGTTATACTTGGCATCTAAGCTGACACTTGCAGTAAACTTGGAAAATCTGTTTTTCATATATCCTATTATCCCTTGCATTTTAACTTCATCTCTTAAGATCACTTGCATCCTTTTAAGATGCAAGGAAAAGTTGCTTGTTTTATGGCAAGGAAACTACTACTGTGAAGGTCAATCAATATGAGTTTAAGAGATTATGTTTAGACACATAGTAGCTCTTCTTTTTAAAGGGCCTTGTGTGGTCCTTACACAGGTGTTTCATAGCCTATAAAGGGTGACTAAGAAATATGTGTGAAATTCTGTTATTTGTATAGATGCAGGAAGCATCAGGATAATGAAAGGCAAAAGATTTCATGATGAATAAGCTGACGTAGCAAACAATTTTTTTGAAGGAACTTCATGAAAAGAAAATTTAAGAACTAGTAAGTTCTTAAAGAACTGGTAATACAGTAAATGACATTTTGATTCGAAGACCAACTGTTGACTTTTTAAATCTGTAACAGCTGTAACTAGAATAGGCCTTCATGACTTAATAGCAACAGGGGTGGAACTGGTGGGAATGCAGCAGGCAGGTCCTTTCTGAAAGGGTTTGTCCCTGGATGTTCCCTGCCAGTTGTTCTGCAAATAACAATGTGTGTGGGTACCTGAGGCTTTGCGAGGGGACACTTGAAGGGAGGTGTCACCTTTCAAAGCCACCACAAACTGACACAAGATGGGCATGTGTGCAACATGTCAGGCACTGGCTAGGCATGGCTCACTACATCTTGCCATTTAATGCAGTATCACTTGCTTTTCCCGTGGATAACGGAGCTACATAGATAATGCTAATATATAAATAGTTTTTACTGTATATGGAACTGACTCTGTTTCAGTAATATAATTTAAAAAAAAAATCCCAGACATATTACAGATCCTCCCTGCCTTTAAGAAAGGAGGGGAAAAGTCTGATCCACGAAGCGAGTTGTGTCTCAGGGATAAAGCAAAAATTGCCAGAGCTGGACAGCAGTAGATCTTGGGAAACATTCTTCTGGTAAGAAACACTGTAAGGAAAAGCAGCAACAGAAGCACTGCAGAGTTCAGGTCAGGTCAGGCCGAGACAAACTAGGCACATCTCTTTGTCAGTCACTGACTGCAGGAGAAGCAGCAAAATGGTCAGCGGAAACAGCGAATTGGAAACGGCCATAACTGAACTGTAAGTGACTGGCAGGGCCGAGTGCCTGCCGCTTGGAAACCCCCATCCTGGAAACAGAAAAGCAGCAGAACATGAAGTTGCAGAATGCACAGTGGGTGCTCTGAACAACCTTGTCCTGCGTGGTACCAGCTTAGTGAAGAATAGTGGAGCACATAACTAATAATTAAAAACCTGAAAACATTGCTTAAATACAAGTAAGCGTCTGTCCCAATTACAATCCAAGGTTTTGAAACATTCTGAAGAAAAAAGACATTGATGAGAAGAGGGAGAGGGAAATTTATACAAGGAATGTTGTTTTAGGTATTTTAATTGCCTTCTTAAGCAGTGAAAATGCAACTGATCTCAGTCAGGACTTAATAATCATGAACATGAGCAAAAACGAGAAGGTGGAGTCTAGTAGAATTCTAGTTACCACTACTGAGAGAAGCAACTTATTTTGGCTTTGCCTATTCCTCTAAGTCGGAATAACCATAATGATGAGAAGGTGTTTGCTTTTCGTTTGCTTACGTTGGGAGCAAAGGTACTTTGACAGCTGTCAGTTCCAGAAGAATTTTATAATCATAGAGGTTTTTTCTGAAGCTCATTTTTTTAAATGATTTTATATATATATTTGTGTGAATGTAAAATGACTGTAAGTTGTAGTTTTTCACATGATTTTGTGAATCCTCAGGTGCTGGATGTTCTTAATATTTCTTTTTCCCCTTTTTTTTTAATACTAGTACCCATCTTTAACCTCTCCAGTTCCCGACTTCCTCAAAACTGCACCTACAATCGAGCAGCATGTTCCGCGTTCCACTACTGCAACCACCCTAACTACAAATACCATCTCCGCAGCAAAGCCCGGGCCAACGTTAGTAAAGGTAGGTGCAGTAATAGCAACTCAGAACTATTCTAAGTCTTTTTCAGTGCCCTGTTTAATGAAAAAATACACGAACAGCATTACAGTGTTTATAGCCAAGTAAATACTTGTATTAGCGTTCACATAAACATACTGGGTGGGTGACTGAAAGCTCTGTTGTGCTCTTCAAGATCAGCAGTAATAAAAACCACTCATTATTTTAAGAGCTGTATATAGTATATTTGACATGTTTTTAAACTGAATTCTGCATTACATTAGTATTGAAGTTAAAAAAATGCACAGAGAAATAAGGGTATTTGTGGTACTGAGTTGGTATTTTCTATTGATAAAACTCAGCTTTTCTAATCCAGTTCTGTGTAGGGAGTAACTTAATAGCAGAGGCAAGCCTGTTCATAGTCCACCTCTAACTAGCAGTTAAACAGCATTGCTTCTCCTTCACAGCCGTTTCCTGGTTCATTTATTCTAGAATGGGAAAATACACTCACCTCCTGCTTACTGTGAGGGAAGTTAAGTAGGGGCTCCTCGTACTTGAAGGCCACTCGTAGCTCTCGTCCCTGCTGACCTGGCCCGCACCTGCAGGCCATTTCAGGTACGGATGTGCCTGTACCCACTCAAGTCACTGGAACTGTTCCAACTGGATGGAAAAGACAATGGCAAATTCAGATATCCACCAAAACAGGCTGTATAATAAATGATTGATACCTTTAATACCCTCTATATGTCTACACAGCTGCTTTCAATTTTTTTTTTACTCAAAATTACCTCAAGGAGGAGAGTTTTATTGTATGTGAAATGTATGTGTAAAGATGGTGCTGATAGTTTGGTAAGAGTACTTCTGTAATTTACAGGACAAGTCATGACCTTCATCCAGACCAGTAAGTACTTCTGACTGGCAAATGTTTACAGACAGAGTTTACAGTGTTAGCTTTTAAGTGTACAAAGTGCTAAGTGGCTTTGAACTTACTTGTTAAAAAAGAATGTCTCTTTGCAGTGACAGGCAGTGACCCGCACAATCCCTTAGTTTCATTTTTGCCATCTGTTAACTAAATACAACTATGATTTCTGATCACAGTAGCTGTGTAGCTGGAGTGTGTCAACTTCCCAAGGATTTTGCAGGCCATTTTTTTGAGCAGTGTTGCAGGGACAGCTATATTCAGCGACATTGTGTTATATCTTTTTTTCACAATATATTCCTATACATTTCATGTTTGTATACTGTATAACTGCATGTAAATGAGATGTATGTTACATTTTTTTTCCAACCTTTTCCATCCATAAATAGCAAAGCCACCCAAAGAATCCAAATGATAAACATCGGAGCAAGAAATGCAAAGAACCTAAGCCAAGGGTGAAAAAACTGAAGTATCATCAATATATTCCACCTGACCAGAAAGGTGAGAAGAATGAACCACAGATGGACTCCAACTACGCTCGTTTGCTACAGCAACAGCAGCTGTTTTTGCAGCTACAGATCCTGAGCCAACAGCAACAACACTACAACTATCAGACAATTCTGCCTGCACCACTGAAGTATGTAAGGCTTTGCTAAAGTTTTCTTGGAAATTGTCCTTGAGAATAGTACCTGTTAGGTGTACAAGCTTTGTGCTTCAGAAGTGCGTGTGTTTCTCACATATCATGAGAGAGAGAATCCATGAAAATGTAAATGGCAATGTGCATCACTGTGGTATTATTTACATCATTTAACTACATAAAGTGATGAGGTTCTGCTCTTTTTGAAAGACTCCTAAAGCCTGATACAAACTTATCACTGGAGCTAGTTATTTTAAGTTTGACATGAGGTGTTGAGCCTCCTACCTGCTAGATGCATTTTTTTCAACTAGATGCATATTTGAAACAAGAATTCATGCAAGAGCTGTAAAGTTTTGGCACTGTTTTCACAGAAATATGATATGGATCGGCAGAGCAGAATAGGAACATAAAGATGCTCACTTTTACAAAAAGACATGCTGGTTTGGTGTTTGTTTTGTTTTTGTTTGTTTCTTTATTAGTTTCACAGATTGCATTTTTTTCATATTTCAAAGGGGAAGAAACTGTCATTTTAAACTAGGTAAAACTTGTCTATTGTTTGTATTGTCCTACATCTCTAACATATGAGCAACTTATCAGTACTGATCCTTAGTGCTTTTAAAAGAGAGCTGTACTTTCTGCTGTGTAGATACAAGTGTTCAGAGAAGTAAATCTGTGAAGAATTAACAGCAGCCTGTAGTGACTGAGAGGCTGACTCTGGTCTCCAGAGTTTCATGCTCACCACCTGAAACCATCCTCATTTTTCTAGAAGTACTCACAGTGCTGTATGCCAGAGTTAGGCCATCCTGAATTCAATTGCTTTCTAACAGGATTTTTAAAATGAGTTTTCTAAACTGAGGTGTTTTTCTTCAGCAAGAGATGCTAGAAAAGTAAAAGACACCATCTGTGCTTATATTTATGATTACCGTGTATGCTAACATTTGGACGGGAGATGCTTCTGCCTGCTTACCCACGCTTCTTATGTTCCATTTACTGACATTTCAGAAATGTTGGTGCCTAAATCGATTGAACAAAGAAGAGAGCTGGTTTATGGTACCTACTGTCAATGGTGGCTATTTTTTTGTTTGTTTTTAATCTTTTGTGATTATTTTGAGATCCTTATATGAAATACTGTAAGAATACAAATCATTTTTAAAAAGTATCTTGACAATAAACTGTCTTCAGATTAGTCCTTACTCTGTATTAAGTAAATTGACTAGCACAGCAGGCATATATTTAGGGTAGATGCAGAGAGTTCAATATTATGGATTTTTTTAAACCAAAGTGAAACAGACAGGTGTAACAAAAGAGTAAATAAAATATCAACATAGCATTCTCCACGTATTTTTTCCTCTATCCTGTTAAACTGAAAATATTTAATGCTGTTTTATGCTAAGTATTATATATTCCCCCAAAAGTCATTAATTTGTAATAGACACTAGATTTGGAATTGCAGCTACTTGAATTAAAGCCCAATGTATTTAGCACTGACGTTTCTATCGTTCCTGTGTGTTCACTCAAAGGCCACTGAACGACAAGCAGAGTAGCAATGGGAGTACCCCGCTGAGCACCTTGAACAACAGCGCACCAGCACCAGTCGCCAGCTCCCCCAGACAGAACAGCAACACTCCTAGCAGGAAACCGGGACCACTGCCTTCGAGCCTGGATGACTTGAAGGTAAAAATCAGGAGACTTCATCCGTTCTGAAACATCAGTCAGGGTCGTAACTTCCGAGCTGTTACTGTCAAGAATAAGCCTGGATGTTCTTTTTTTTTCAATTAAAACTGTACTTATTCTCTTAACAGTTTAGAGTAAGCTTAAGTTTTCATACACAACCTTTCTGGACCTATGTATTTGTTTTGTTTTAGCCTTCTCAATGCACATTTTCTAACAATCACTTTTTTCCCAGAGAATTAGAAGACGAAAAATAATTTTGAGTAGATTGTATAAACAAACAGTTTGACACCCTAGGTAAACTGTTAGGTGAGATATTTATATATTGATTTTATTAATAACTTAAAATATATTTATGGTGTCTGTTGTGATATATTATTTTGTTTTGCTGTTTTTAATACTGTTTTTAAGATAAGTAAACCAATAAGTAAATTTCATGGTATTACTTTATTTAAAAATGATGGAATTAATCAAGTGAATAGAAAACAGAAATCAGTTAGATATCATATTTATTGGTTCTGCACATTATTTGAAAATCAACACCGACTTTATAGAAATTTCTTAAAATATCAATAACCATGTAAACACTGTTTAAGCTTTAAAATAAAAGTATTATATGATCCTTTCTTTCCTTAGAAAGAAGTTATCAGGAATTAATACTGCCAGAAGTCTACTGTAAATGAACCTGAAGCAACTTATGGGATTTAGATTCAGATATTTCCCCCAGCAGCTGAGCCATATGCTAAACTAGAGTGGAGGAGTAGAGACATCTAGTGACCAGCTAATTCATTCCTCCCTGCCTTTATCAAGGGTGGTTGTGTTTGGGATTTTGGGTTGGTTGATTTGTTGTTCTTTTGTTCTTGTTTTCTGTTTGCTTTTTTTTTGTATAAGTGTCATAGGAATAAGAGTTTCCTGAAGATTAGATTCTCAAGACAGTAATGCAGTACAGTCAGTTAAAGCTGAACGCTGATTTTTTCATATAGAACAAGTACGTAAGATGCAATTTAAACTTCAGTGTTTGAAAACTTAAATACCTGAATTTACAATGATGAAAGACATTTGCTTATCCATTTGGGCGTAACTGACTGTTATTCTCACTAATGTGGTAAGAGTAACATAAGCAATACTTGAAGACCAGCTGGTAACTGGTCTCACCAGCTCACCCAAATGAGTTCAGATAAGAATTTAGGGATGGATTATTGAAAAATGTAAAAGTTGAGCATGGCAATCTGTGCAATGCTCTGGAAGCATATTGACTTGGAAGACCCAAGTCAATATGCTGGTTGGCAGGGCTGCTAATCAGATAGCCCCTCAGCAGAATGAGGAAAATGGGCCAACAAGAACCTAATGAGGAACAAGGGAATTTTTTCCAAATGAGAAGCATATTCTGGTTTAACTGCAGGACTCAAACGAGCAGTATCCCCAGCAAATAGGAAGCTAATTGCTTGGAAGTCACTATTAACAGATAATCATTAGACAGTAGAATATGTAATCGTTGTAAGGTGGCCACTATTAAACATGAAATTGCTGTGGATCTTAGAAATATTTTACCCATGCGGATTTCTGTGAATCTCATTTCCTAATACTTCAAGATTCTGTATGGGCAAAAAGGTCATTCCACCTTTTAGACGAAGAAGTGTTTCTACCATTGATGTGGTCTCAACACCATACAATTAGAGAGGATGTAGGGATGCCATAGGTGGAAGCTGTTCATTCTGGATGTTTTTTTTTTTTTTAATTGGTATTTTGAAGCATAGAATTAATTTATACTTATCATTTTTTCACTTTTTTCTGTAAGTTCATTGGAAATCAAGAGAATTTCTCTTTCAGAAATCAGATTATTTGACTATGTAAACTCTTAATGTTTGTGAAAGTAACCCAGATGACACACAGCTTTCACTGTTCAATCCCTGCCCAGTGGCCATTTGACAGGTTTATCAAATCATTCAACTGACTTGATAAATTTCTGATCAAAGAGACCTATGCATGAAGGACCTATGGTAGCTTAACAAAATGGTTCATCATGCTAAATTGTATCTATTCAGTGTTTTTTATCTCACTGCTGCTGTGTTCTCCAGGGTTGTTTGAGAAGTTTTCGGAGTTTTCAGTCCAGAACTGGAAATATACTTTGCCTACTTGAACAGTCAGTATAAAGCCACTACTGCTGTTGTGCAACCACTGAACACTGCTAAGTTTTTGGCTGTTCACCCAGTGAAAATAAACAGGTCAGGAAAACGTGCTCATGAATGTTGCTTGTACTCAGAACCCAGAGATGTAATGTTTATGGATATATGAATATGATGATAAATGTTTTTTCTTGCTCAAATGTCTTTAAGCAGCATATGTTTATTTAAAAAAAAAAGGTATTCGTGTGTGTGTGTTTACTAACATGTTTTTTTTTTTTTTTCTCTCAGGTAGCGGAGCTTAAAATGGAATTGAAATTGCGGGGATTACCAGTGTCCGGAACAAAAAACGATCTTATTGAGCGTCTGAAACCCTACCAAGATCTTAATAACAACGGAGTGACTACTAGTAGCTCTGTTACAGTAACCACTTCTACTGGGGCCACATGTAACACTGGGGAAGCGACTGTGGCGTTTCCTGTCACAACACTAACTAAAACAGTGGTTAATACTGTGCCCAGCTTTCCTCCAGAAAAACCATCTACTGGACCTAGCGCCAAAGTAGTAAATACTGAAAACGTTAGTTCCCCTTTGCCTGTATCGCCCGCTCCTTCAGAACACTCTAACCTAAGCACAGAAGACACTAGCATGGCAGATACTTTCACAGAAATGATGACCATGATGTCACCATCCCAGTTCTTAAGTACTTCACCACTAAGGGTGAATATGAGTGATGACACTCAGAACCATAGCAGTGGAAGCATCTCAAGTATGGAGCTTGATGCAGCAGAAAAGGACCGCAAGCTTCAAGAGAAAGAGAAACAGATTGAAGAGCTCAAAAGAAAACTGGAACAAGAGCAAAAACTTGTGGAAGTATTGAAAATGCAACTTGAGGTTGAAAAACGAGGACAACAGCAACTGTCTCAGACTTCTAGTAACCCAGTTGCTTTGGATCAGAAACAATTCAGTGCTGCTATCAAGGATGAAAAAGCTCTTGCTGACTGCTCTAGTACAAGTCAATCTGTATCCGTGGCTAGTCAATCTTTAGGACAATCTGTATATACTAGTGGCCAGAATCCAGTTGCCAAAAAGGCAGTTGTTATCAAGCAGGAGATACCCGTGGCCAAAGCTGAAATGCAGAATGCCATTTCTCAATTTTATGTTAGTCCACAGAGACATCCACAGACTGCAGTTGTTGCCCAGCCTCAAGCTTTACTAACCACCCAGGGAACAGCACAGCTTCTCCTTCCGCTGTCTATCCAGGGACCGAATTCTACCACTTCAGTGCAGCTACCAGTTGGAAATATAAAGTTGCAGGTATGCTTATTTATTTACCATCATGTAACAATATGACAATATTTGCATAATTGAAGACAGGAAGATAAATGTGCTGCTTAAAAAATAACTGCTGAAAATCATGCTTGTTTCTGATTTACGCAAAAGAAAAGAAAGTTAAAAGCCAGCTGCCTTATGATTTCTTCTACTCCTTGCTTTCTGCATATGTTGTGGGTACAGGCTTGGAGCTAGCGTGTGCACTGTCACAGCTTGGGTGCTTCATGAGGGCTGTACAATTCTGGCGGGGGTGGCCTCGAGGTCCCCAGTGTGAGAGCCACCCCAGTAACTACCACGTAGGCGGGTGCTTGGCTCAGTTGTTCTGAAACCTGCTAGAATTCTGGCAGGAAACCAGAAACATCCCACTCTGCTTTTTTACTTGGCTACTATCACAAAAAATTCTTTCACCTCAAGCCATCTTTCCTGAGGTTAGACATACTTCTTTCCTGCCAGCAGCCATTAAAAACTATGGACTATTATCTTTTTAAAACACGTTCTGGAAAGCCTATCCTATTGCATCATTAGTTTTCTCAGTTTAATCAAATCCAGTTCTTTAGTCCTTTCTTACTCGTTATGCTCTGTCTGTCTCTTTTCAATGTTGCTGACTGGATTCTCCAGCTTGTCTTCATCTTTCTTAAGCTCTGTTGCCAGTATAAACATCACCTTTCAGCTGGGAGCTCTCAGTACCAAGTGGAGTTAAAATATTCTTGTTTCCAGCACACAGTTCATCCTAACACCTCTCAGAAAACATGCTATTGCTATTCTGCTTAATCTATACAACAGAATTGTATACTATTTATCCTGATGTGAGATACAAATAACACAAGTATTTTATCTTCATCCTTTAGGCTCAATCACAAGCTGGAGTACAGACCCCATCACAAATGCCTGCTTCTGTTACCTCCTCTGGCCTGGTCCAGACAGCACCTCAGATTCATACTCCGCAGTCAAAACCAAATACCACCACGCAGCATGCACTTGGTCAGACTCAACAAATCAGGAAGGTCTGTGAATAGCAATAAGATTATTACTGCTTTATAGTCTAATTCTAGGTAGTGCTTTTAGAATCTTTTCTGGTTTGTGTCAAATACAAATGACCGAGTCACTTAGCATCTCTGTACTACGATTTTCTGTACGATAAAGCAGACTGGTAAAACCTTCTCTTTTCAGAAATGTAGCCCATTCAGGAACTTTCCTTTTGATCTGTAAGGACAGAATGCTAAAGACCATTTTTTCTAATGGTATTGGTACTCTTATAGCTCACATTTAATATATTCTTTCCCAAGCTTGGCACAAGTAGTACTCCAGAGATTCCAGGCAATTGCTTGTATCTGCCACCATCATGAAATGGAAGATCCTTTAAGGAGTTCTTCATGGCTTTACCTTTTCTTTTGTAAAAGTTTCTTTTAGTTTTCCTACTATCCGTGTTGATCTGATCCTTGCTTATGAAGAAAGCTAAGCATTCAATCTTGGATTCAGATGCTGAGGACAGCAGTATCCAGTGAGTCAAAATCCAACCATACCGGGGATGCTTCTCTTTCTGAGTGCAGGGAATGATTTAGGGAGAAATCTTCCTTTTCCTTTCTACCATAAATGATCAGCTCTGAAATTTCCTAGCCCAAAACAGATAGCTAAAAGTGCTGACCCAGTCATGTTCATATAGTGACTGATACCAACACATCAGCACCAGTGGTCACAGAGGAAGGGGCTTTCTTTTTTTTGAACCTTATCAAGGCTGACCACTATTATTAGTAACCTGAAGGTCGATAACAAAATCTGTATGCCCCATCATTCCTCAGATAGCTGCTAATAAAGGGGAACACAACTAAATAAGCATCCTCTCTCTGTTCAGTTTCTTGGGCATTTAGGTCATCCTACAAAAATCTAACTGGCATGTATCCAAAAGCAGAGTTCACCCAGATGGTCTTGAACTTGATGAGAGCTAATCTTACCCTGTTAACCTGACAAATCCCATTTAGAAATTTTCCAGTCATCCTGAAGATGTACTCTAATAGAAATGTGCAGTTTGCTTTCTTTGCTATCAAAAACTTCTTTGAAATGACAAAAGTTAATCAGGGATGGCGATCTCTAGTCTTCCTTCTTGTTTGGATCAGCTGTCATGGAGACCATGCCAGGTAGCTCCCTACAGACTTCCGTCTGCGTCTCCTGGAACCTGGAGACAAGTAGCTGCCTTTCCGGGGTTTTCTTCTCACACCTAGTGCTGTCTTTTACACAGGAAACCAGACTGCACAGTCACAACTGTGTGACTGCACAATTGTTACATTAGAATGTAAAATACTGTTGTAATGTACAGTCATAATTCTGCGTTCGCCTGTCTGCTGTTTGTTTGCATGAGCCTTTAGATAGTTCAGGAGGTAGGCTGAGCAAGTAATATATTCCTAACTCTTGTTAGGAAAAATGTTGTCCTCTTTGCATGGTTCCACTTCTTTCAACAAAGCTACAAGATACCCAGGCCAAAGCAGCCCTAGTGCCTGGCCTTCCTTGTTTGTCAGGGAGGAGGCCAAACAGCTGCTCCCCATGAGACCTAAGATATTAACCATGTTCAGTAGCAGTGAAAAATGCCCTCCTTCATAGCAAGGGGGTAAGTAGATTGACCTGTTCATTTAGTAGGTTTTTGTTTTGGTTTTTTTTTTTTTTTTTTTGGGCTGGCGAGGAGAGGCAGGTGGGCTGCTTGCTCAGACTTGTCATTTCCATTGTAGCCCTTGACCCTAGAGAACCCCTTACTTCTCCCTTAAGGAGGCTGCATAGTAAAATGGCTCAAGTAAAGATGCACTTGAAGGTAGCAGTGTCCATGGCCCTCCAGTTGAGAACAGTGCCGAAATCCACTAACGTCTTCACTAAAGTCTCTCCACGGCCACTCAGCTTAGCATTTGAGAGCTACAAATTACAACAGTTTGCAATTGTTGCATTTTACAGCAGTTGCTTCCCTCATCCAGGTAGGCAACAAGCTGTACTAAACCCTCTCACAGTCGTCTCAGCACTCATGGCTCTCCAGAGCTAAAAGGTATTAGGATTAGACAATGTAGGACAAGTATGACTGCGTGTGCAGAGTCTATTGCAATCCTACTGTATCGCCCCAAAAATCGGTCTACTGCATTCACTGCCCACTAGGTGGGGAAATGATGCATATTGTATTAGTGTTTCATTGGATTCTATTCTGTCATGATTCCTAGAAAACCGGAGGAAAATATTTTAGCATAGCAGTGATGGGTGAAAGTATGTCACAGCACAAAGATTCTTTCAAAGAGTTATAGTTATAGAATTCAGATTTATCTACAGGTAGGGAAAAAACAGGACCTAACATTTCCTTACAGGAACTTAAGGAAACAAGTGTAGTTCATATTGTATTTTAGAAAAAAAAAGTCTTAAACTTCATTAATGACAATTAATTAAAATTGTTACTGCTAGATAAAAATATTGACTAATATTAATATTAATGCATTACAGGTTTTTCCATCTACGACATCAAATACTGTATTTCCCTATCAAACTGCACCAGTTACGACACCTGCTCAATCTTTTATTACTAAAGCACCAAACTCTAATGTTTGCACTGGTAGTAACCAGGCTCCACCTGTGCAGAATGGACCAGCTCCTCCTAGTAAGGTAGGATTAGCCCAACAGTGCTCCATAAAATTCAGTTTTGTATTATTTTGCTTAAGTAGAGTTACTACATGCATACTGCAGTTCACTCAAAGGAGAGGAATGCTTTGTAGCTTTTAGTAATGCATGTATGAGAAAGGAGAAACTAACAATAGTATAAATAATCAGAAAGATAAAGTAATATTTGTGCATAGGTAGACTGGTATGACAGAACAGGATAACCTGTATAACTCAGTAGATCCAAGTTTCACTAGTAGTTTGGTTATTATTTTGTTATTTCACGCAGCCTGGCTCTCCATCTCAAGCCCAGCCTTATGTTGTTCAACAGCCCATCTTCAACAACACAGTTTCCAAGACAAAAGATCCCCCCCGGTATGAAGAGGCCATAAAACAGACCCGCAATATTCAAACATCTCACCGTGAGGTAATTACTTTATCTTATTTAGCCTATTAGGAACAACTTTATTTTTTTCTTCAGAATTACTACATGAACAAGCCTTAGCTTTAAGGCTTTATGATACTTAAATTTCAGAGTTGCAGAGAAAAATACGTCAAAGTTGTTCAGAGTGTATGTGTTTTTGCACAAGACTACAGAAAAAGTCTCTACAACTTTCCCAGACTGTTCTTGAAAGAATGGGTTTTGCTTAAGCTCAAGTTTTAATATGTCTAAACTGTACAGATAAGGAATTAATAAATACTTTTTCTTCCTCCACTTCCCCCTTAAGAAGTAAAAGAATATGAAACTACACACTGTAAAGAAACAACTTAAAAATTTCATCTTACCTAAGTGGATACTTGCAGCCTGTTTCTGAGAGAAAGCAGTTCAGGGTTAACTCCCATAGTCCTGCTGTTATTCCCCAGATCTACCTGCTTAATAAATAAATAAATAAACAGTAATAATCACCAGGTTAGCAGTTTTCCTCTTAGCCCTAGTTTTCTGCATCTTTCTGAGGTTTCCTCCATGAAATCTTTGTCTTGCTTTTGGTACCTCTTCCTGTTACTTTGTATGGAAAGCAACCACAAGGATTACAAGTGCCTCTCCAAACTCTTCCTCTATTTTCTAGATGACAAATTCACATTAAAAAAATAATTTTTGACTCTAAGTTACTATTCATGTACACTTAATATTGCAGATATTAGGATTCATAAGCTTAGAAAAAATATTACATAAAAAGAATAACCAGCTCTCCTCCATTTTTCCCGTATACCACAGATTTCCAGCGCACACAGTCAGCAAATGGACGACCTTTTTGACATCCTTATCAAGAGTGGAGGTAAGCAAGCCACTTGAAGTCTGTGTGATGTAGATATATAAAAACTGGTAATGAAAACTTTATACAATAATCAAGGGAATGAAGGGAGAGAAGAGGATGTGGAAGCTATCCAGTTTGGATGAACAAGTATTTCTGAAAGCTAGTTAATTATTTCCTGAAAAAAAACATGCCAACATGTATTCCAAAAGAACAGAACAAATACAGAAAACTTCAGATTTCTGCAGGAATTCAAACAGCATGTGATTAAAATACAACTTTAGTTTAGCACAGGCATATTTTTTTCAACATATAAGGGTAGGAGTATATTATCAGCTGTAACTATCAATTACTGGAAAAAGGTGCTAAGAACTAATGCATTACAAAGGTTTGTTAGTTAAAATGAGAGTGGAACCTGAAAGAAAGGAACCTGAGTACATAAAGTAATTGAAAAAGTAGCTTTGCAGTAAAAGTAGCAGGTGTTCAGGCATAACTAAAGGCTATGAAACAAAGAATGTACAAAACATGAGTGTGCTTATTTAAAAAGGTAACTTCAAACCTTTCATTATTAAACCTATTTGATCTTAAAGATAGCAGCAGCTTTCTATTTGCCAAGATGCCACAAGTTGCAAAAACTTTCTTCCATCATCTTTTTTAAAAAGGAAATAGATGAATGCAAGGGCTCTGAATACTGCAAGCAAATTCTACACTTAAAAAAAAAACTAATGTATATTAGGAAAGTGAGTCACTTCTTGTTCAAACGCTTTGTTTTTATTAGGCAACATTTGAAATAGATGCTGCTACAGAGGTTTTTAAAACAGATTATTTTGCTTGGAAGAATGCTGTAGAGGTATATTTCTGCCAGCAGAAGCACCACCTGTGCGGGAGGATTTACATACATCTTATTGTTTGTCAAAACATTGCAGACCTAATCTAATTTTTGGACCCTGTTTAGGTATAAGAATTAACTGGATCTTACCTTTATTTTCTTTTACTGTTACTACCATTAGCTTAGATGAACCTTATTGACTAAAGAGTAGTTTTAGACGCATGAGTCAGTAATAAAACCATACTAATCAAATAAACTATCTCTTAGACTTTAATTTATGAAGTTGGGGATAGTACTAAATGGAGAGTGGAACTGAAAGTTGATTCAGATACTCTTTCCTCAAATGGTGAAGGGTGTTGGTTCTGTAGTAAGTCAGAAACTACAAACATGAAGAAGGTAAGGCTAACATTTAGGAAAAAGTTCCCTTTTTCATTGATACAAATACGCTAATTAGAGTATTACTGAAAACAAAATTGGGAAACGTAGATGGCAGCGTTGTTGATGACATAGTTGATCTGATGTATACTGTCTATATTGTCAGATCAGCAAAATGATCTATATTCCATTGAGTTTACTGTGGATGCATCTTATCCACAGTAAACTGAGGCACATGAGAAAGGGTTAGGGGTCTTAAACTGGGGGCATATGTCATATATTAATTCTTTTTTTTTTTTTTTTAATACAGAGATTTCCCTTCCAATAAAGGAGGAACCATCTCCCATTGCTAAAATGAGACCAGTAACAGCCAACATCACTACAATGCCAGTGAATACAGTGATATCCCGTCCACCACCACAAATCCAAATGGCGCCTCCCATGTCCTTAGAACCAACAACCAACTTGTTAATAAGTTTGGAGAACCAACTTGAAGCTCTCTTGGATGGAGCTTTACCTTCAGGTAATGAAATCCCTCAACTGACAAGCAGTAACGAGGACAGAGAGTCGTTTTCTTTAATTGAGGACCTTCAGAATGATCTGCTTAATCACTCCAGCATTTTAGATCACTCTCATTCACCCATGGAAACCTCTGACCCGCAGTTTACCACTAATAATTCTTGTCTGTCTCTTGACCTTCCTGACACAAATCTAGATAACATGGAATGGTTAGACATTACCATGCCCAACTCTTCATCTGGACTCACTCCTCTCAGTTCTGCTGCCCCCAGTGTGTTTTCCACTGACTTTCTAGATCCACAAGACCTGCAGTTGCACTGGGATTAAGCTATAGCCAATGAAAATACAACCTGCAAATCTGTTTACAGCATAGGTCCATTCTTAAATGATTCTGGTTGCAGTTGAGAAAAATTAACAGGAATGTTTGGAAGAACAAATGCTTGAATCTAATTCCTATCAATTTCAAGTTTACAATGAATTACTTTATGCTCGTTATGCTCCTATTATTAATGCAGATCAGGACCCTCTGAAAGCTGTATTTCACAGGTCAAAGGATGATTGTACTTACTGATTAGAGATACCCCAAGGAAAATGCATCACAGATGTATAAGAAAGAAACAGTATTACTGACTTAGCAATGTTTAAACAGATGACACAACGTGGCTAATCTTAGATAAGAAAAATAAGTGAGACTTCAACTGTCTGTATTGGCACAGTGAGCAGCTGTCGTTGGGGGAAGGTGAGATATCACTGCACTTCATTGTTCCTGTGGATAGCCTGAGCCAGGTTCAAAATATTGTGAGGGCAAAGGCAAGTAGAAGCACTGGCTGGTTCAGTGAAATTTCATGTATCTAGTCTCTTAATTTGTTCAAGTTGTTTATATTTTGGTTCTGTCATTTTTAAGACTCTTCTCCCATTCTTAATTCTGAGGGAAGAATTTAACCGCATCTGATGGAATATTAAGTGTAACTGCAAGAAATCCACTGCAGCTAGGCCAGGTATTATCAAGAACACTGAATTTTCTATAGCAATGCTCTGGATTCAATAGCTGGGGTTTAATGTGTATATCAGACAGTTATTTGTATACTCTTTCAACTTTGTATAGCTTATTTTTGTGAACAGAGGGGAACAGTGGTCTTCAAAAAATTGAGAAGTTACAATATTGGAAATAATAAATACCTTTTTTAATTTGTGCTCGAGGATATTATCAGACTATTGAATCCAGTATCTCAGCATATTGAAATATTTTGAGGACGCAGAAAAATACAACTAATCCTGCTGTGCATTCTGATGTTGCCAACATTGTGCAAGAATAGTCCCAAAGATCTCAGTAAAGGACCTTTGTAAGACCAGGCCCAGAATTGCAAGGGACAGTACTGACAGCACAAGCGTTAATTTCTTAACGAGTACTGTATCTGTTGAACAGCTTTGTCTACTACTATTCAGTACTAGGGAAGTTAAACAGAAGTTGCTCAGTAGGAACCCCAAATAGCCCTTACTGAAAACAATAAAAGGTCAATTTTAATGGCAAAAATCAAATTTTTACTTCCCAGCACAGCATTTAAAAATAATATTTAATGATGGTTTCAGTAGCTATTATGAAAGTAATCAGAAAAATGAACAAAAAATTAGAACAAGTAAAATGTTGAAATTTTATTGCCTATCAGATGACAGTGGTTAGATACTGCCATGAATAATGTACTCTGATAATCAGACATAAAATAGGCATTAGTCCCATTAGGGAACTTCTAAATAAAGATAAAAGGAAATAATTCTCAATTTCTTTCACAACGCAAATATGGTATTTTTTTTCTGGTCTGAAAACTGATCTCATTTCAAAACTCCTTTCCTGCCAGCCTTCAAGAATAGTGTTGTAGGAAATATTGGAAAAATGTTATAAAATTGTTGCCTAATTCTTGGAATAACGATCTGCATCAAAGATATAATGACAACAAAAAAGCTGTTAGCAACCAGTTTCACTTTAAAGAAACATAATATCAAACTATATTCGAAATACTTTTGCCAGAAAAAAAAAGTTGTGGAATCATTTGAAAGTTTAGTATCTCCAGACTACTGCAGTCTGTTTAATAATATCACACACACAATTCCATTGACTTCAGGTAAAATACCATGGTTATGTCATAAATTCAAGGCTTGAACTGGCATTATACATTTGCATCATAGCAGTTACCAGTACTCTAAATCATTATATATCTTCAGTAGATTGATAGGCTAGGATTCACTTTAACCTAAAATTAGACACAAGAAACCCTCTATCAGGGTTATCACAACAGTAGATGGAGTTGAAAGACAGACTTCCTAATCCCTTCTTGCTGTGCCTGCAGTACTTGAATGTGATAAAGTATATGGACAGCCTGCCTCTAATTATGATGCTCTAGGATTGTTCAATAATGCTGAACAAATGCATTCAACTTAGCATTCCTTTTGAACATATTTTCTTGGGCACAAGTGCTCTGAGATACAAAGTGCTCAAGTGTTATTAAAATGTCTTTCAAAGACAAATTTCTTGTTTTGATAGGAAGAACTCTGGATGAAATATATAGTATTCTACAGTACTGTCAATTTATTGCATGTAGTAACCAGTCATATCTGGGTGTGATGTGTGGCATACAATGTGATAGCACATTGAAGAAAAGAGTAACAAGATTACCCCTTTTCAACCCTGCCTTTTGATTAAAGAGGCAAATAAACTAATTGCTTGAGGACAAATGAGCCTAGAGCAACTGTGCTGTCATATTCGGTGTGCATGTAAATATAGCTTAAAACTGGCAAAGTCATCTTGCTACAAAACTATCCTCATTGGCAGTGTATAGAATGTAACTAATCCATAGGAATCTATGTTCAGAAATAAATCCAAACAGTTGAGATGTGTTGTTACCAGTACAGTATAGCTTTCTACCCTAAATCTATTTGCAAAAAAAAAAAAAAATGACAAACAATAAGGGATCATTTTAGTTTTTAAAGTACGACTATTCTAGTGTAGATGTGTGATTATTTTTTGTACATTTCAGAATTATGTGTATTAAAACCTTATGTATAATGGTTTGCTTTAGACTGTTCTGAAATGCGATATATTTGCCATAGTTATATATGCCTGTTATGGCAGAAATAGATTTTGCTTTTGTGTGTGCATGTTTTACATGATAATTTTTGTAATACAAATACAACACATCTTTGAAATGCAAAACAACACATCTTTGAAAAAAATTTTACAATGACTGTACAGTTTCACTGTGCAGAATTGAATATTTCTCATTACAAGAGCAGTCGAAAAGGAATGCACTGGCACAAAATTTTCCATGTAATGGTTGCAGTATGCTAACAGAACACATATCATAGTGCTGTTAGTAAATGCTTATAAAGTAATTAAAAATACCATTTTTATCAGAATGAAATTTAAAAGTTGGTGTTTACACCTCAACACATGCAGAAAGCTCAGACATGAAAATTTACAGGGTTAATGTTAATAAAGAGTTGCACCCTGCATTTAATACTGAAATGGTATTTATTATGCACTTTTAGTGCCATTCAGCATTAGTTAAGTAAGTTTACAAGCAAAATTTTTATTTAACATTATAAATAATTAATTAATCATTGTCATAAATTTAGCAATTTTCTCAGAAAATAAAATTAAGGCAGTTATTCCCTACATAAATTCAAGGTCTAATCCAACCATGTGGACTTGTAGAATTAGACCTTTAAAAAGCTGAGGCAATATGTTTTAGAAATAATCACTACTTTATACTGATTTTTTTCAAGATATTTCTAAATTCATCAGCAAGAGTCATCCCTCAAGGAAAGAGGTTATCCAAAGCAAAATTTTGATATTAAACTTCCTTATGTTACATAATCTCAAACATTTAGATGCCTGGAAAGTGTAGTCACCATAACTGAAAACCAAGCACAAGCTGTTGAACTGCTCCCAAGGCAGAGGAAATGCAATCACAAAACACATTTAACTGGAAGGGCATTATGTAATCAACACACATAAGTAAGACTCGTTGATGTATACAATTATTAGTAGAATGGCATCTTTAGCATATTTTAAATTAAAGCAAAATCTATTAAAACTGGAAAAAAAATCTTTCGCTTATCTCAAATAAACCTTGTGTTGGAACATTTTACATTATGGTCTATTAAACTGCATTTTAGACCATACAGATTTTTTTTTAAGTATGAGATATGTGGAATGGAGTCGCATATAATATATACACAGCCAATAAAGAATATCCATTAAAACCTGAACCTGAAATAATCTCAAATATTTTTATATCAGTTTGCTAGGAGTAAAGTGCAAAAAAAAGACACCTACATCCTTCTGTAGTGTCTGATACTGAACATAACACTTTTTTAAAAGCACATAAATGCATTTTTAGAAATCTAGCCAAAAAAGTCATTATAGTTATGAGAGCAAAACTTCACTAAAAAGCAGGGAATAGTTACCTAGTATATCATTACACTATTTTTATAAAGAATACAGCTCATATATTCAAAAAGATAGCCTAAAGTATAGTAATACAAAACAAGAACCAAAGCATTGCCATTTATATTGCCAAAGGAGGCACTTTGTATTTTGAAGCATAGGAAAGTGAATCCCCCAAAATATTATCCATAATTTTTTAAAGGATGTAGATATTTTCAAAGCTGTTTTTGATGTTAAACAGTACAGGTTGTTTTTGTTGTTTGAGAAATTTGTATTAAGTAATAGCACCGGCTTTATTCCAGATCGGACTTTTCTTCACTGTACTGCTTGCAGTAGAAATAATGCTAACCCTGGGAGGGTGTTTCTCCTCTTCTTTTCATAGTCGTAATTATGTCTTAGCATCTCATTTTGTGAAAAGAAGACAGATACCTCTCTCAGGCCCTCTTCATTTAAGTACTACTTTACTAAATACAAATTATGGCAATCAGGGCGTTATGTATTGCCTTTCTATAAGAAACCATGATGCCTTTGTATTTGCTGTTTGCACCCCTAAAATCAATTCCATATGTTTGAATGCCATATGTTTTGCACATTGTACTGTATATATGTAATGCATACTGTATTTTTATATGTGTAGTACATTTATCAAATATTTTGTACATAGTGGCAATATTGTAGCTACTGAGGAAATGTTTGATATTTCAGCATTTTTGCTAAGTGTCTCAATAAAAAAAGGAAAACTGTGCTCATTTGTCTGTGCTTAATAATTAAAAAGGGAAATACCATTATAAGTAATCAGCAAAAATTCTGACTATGGACTATGTTTCTGATCATGTCCCTTGCAAAAAGGAATAAGAATGTAATGAATGAGAATGTAATATGGACTTAGACTAACTGCAAAAGAATGATGGTTTGTCCTAGGAATCGTAGCCAAAATACATAACAATAAAGAATATTCTTTATAAACTCTTGATTAAGTGTAAATTGAAAATTACAGCCTAGAGATATTTAAGGATGTCTTCATTTTTAAAAGAAGAAAACCTTTTCAGTTTCTGTCAGTTTTATTTGAGTTTTCCAGTGTTAATTACATTTTCTAAGCAATACTAGTATTGTGGGTCAGTATTTCTGCTCATGGATGAAAAAAAGTACTAATTTCTTTTCTGTTCTATGTTTATTCTGAAGAAAAGGTGGAGTAAGAGCCATCAGACAGGTATCCTGATTTATAGAAACATCAGTAACCACCTTAAACTAGATCAGAACAAAAGCAATGAGACATGAAGCTTTATTTCACCTTCAAGAAGTCTTTTACTTATAATTATAACAAAAAAGAAAAAAAAAAAAAACAATGTTACCTATACTGACATAGTACTTCCTCAGAAGGTGAGAGTAGTTTGGAGGATCTGGAGGATCGCTTTTTCCTTTGCTGTCCAGAGAGTAACCATATGCTGACTGTACAACCCTGAAAAGCTCTCGTACTAATTGCAGAATACTGTTATTTTGGGCATATAAGTATTCACTATTCTTCTCAACAAGCGAAAAAACACCTTTTTAAATAAATAAACGGTCTAACGTTTGTCACAGAACAAGCGTTTTAAAGTTGTGTAATATATGCAGTAAATGTTTACAACTATATAGAATTACTTAAGAGATCACTGAACAGGCACTGGTTAATACCAATCCCCATCAAAAAGAAAAAGCCATCAAAAGTACAGAGTGATGATAATGGAGTTTTTTGTCAATGAGGTGATCCAGTCTCGTACATCTCGGGGCTGGGGTGGGGAGAGTGGTGGCATAGTGAAGAAGCCGCACTGAATCCAGTTTTAAAAGCAGCAGCAAGAATGATAACAGGTCTACAACTGTTCTGTCTTATAGGGCCAAGCAAAAGGAGATGGCAAAAAAATCACCAGTTTCTTTTAACTCAAAATGAGGTTTTTGCTTTTAGGAAGAAAAGTTCAAAATAAATTAAGCATTCTAGGGAACAGGATGCAGGTTCCTGTTGTGAATGATTGCTAGCTGAAACACGGTGCTGCCGTGGAGCTTGCTGACAGAATGTTTCTAATGACTCATTCAAACCAGGCCAGCCAGATGACACCTCTTAAAACACTGTCAGTGAAGGCAGACAAATTTGTGAGCCTTCCTCAGTCTGCTGCACATGTTTCACTGGTTTTGTAACCTCATTTGTGAATGATGGGCAACATTTTCTTCCCATATATAAATGTTCCTTTAAACCCCTCAGAGTAAAGCCAGAAAGAAATTAAAATACCATCTGCAGATTATTGGATTATTCATCTTGCAACATAGACTTCTGCTCCTAATTGAGTTACATTGTCACAGATACAGAAATAATGGCAAAATTTATTCTGTCATTGTTGTTTATAAAGTACTGAGATAATTTATTATACTTCATTGTGCTAGTCTTGAATTTAACAACAAACTAGTCTGTACCACATTTTTTGAACAGTGGCTATCTGTAATTACCTAACAACAAAAATTTGAGGAAAAAAATACAAAGAATCCAGCTATTCTGTGAGAAAATGACATATTTCAGAACCAGGGAGCTACGGAAAGGAGTAGATTTGTGATTTAGACAGCATTACACCCACTTTCATTCATGACATTCTTGGAACCTATCAAGATAGAGCCTTCAGGATGTGCTGGACTGTGGGATTTTATAATTGCATTCTCTGTTCAGTCTGCATTTTGAGAACAGATAAGAGGACCTGGAGTGAATATTAAGTTGCACATTTCCTTTCAGAAAAAAAAATATGCCTCTAATCAGAATTAAAAAAAAAAAGAAAGTTATGAACTACTGCATTTGAATATTGACTATCATGCTTCCTATTGTGTTCGACAATTCCCACACTAGATCACCCATCCTTTCCTTAAAAGCCTATAAAGTTAATAAATTAAAACGTACTAGGATGCCCTGTAAATTTCTTAATATACATTTTCTTTATAAACTTCAGCTATTCTGAAAGTTAGTGGGTTATATATGCAAAATACATACATATGCAACATAATTTCAGCTGTCACAATCCAAACAATATAAAAGGAGTGCGGCATTTTTTGACTATGCATTTATTTAATCTAGAGTTATCTAGGGAATGTATCAGCAATAAATCACTTTTTGGACTCGATTAGCAATTTTTATTCATGATTCTTTTAGAAAGACATGTAAACATAAACACGTCCCCACCACCTGATATAGCGATATTGCTGTTATGGTATAAACATCAAGATACTGAAGCCTGATGGAACTTGAGTTATACTGAGTAAATATAAGAACTGAAAGAGTTTTGTTTTGTTTTGTTTTTTCAAAAAAATGAATACATTAAATCACTATCTAAGGATAGTCATTGCATTTGTCTTTATTTTGTATATACGACATGCTATATGCTCCGGCCTATTAGCTTGTTCCTTTTTTATTGGAATGTTGCTAAAGAAGTAACACATTTCTCAGAACACTTGTATTATTTCAAGTCAGTGACTTTCTTTTCCTGGAAAGCAAAGTCATACACATTTTTCCTCATGCCTTGCATCCCAAGTAAGGACTTCTTAAAACAGAATAAAAAACAATTTGGACTATCACCTGAAGCATAACATCTTAATTCTATTTTTTTCTGCCCTTTAAGTGTTTATCCATAAATTTATAGTGTAACTCAGTATTTCCTTTCATGTAAAATCTTACCTGAAGATGAGTCTCCAGTCACGTTTGCAGACTGCATCATTCTTGAATTCCCAAAGATGTTGTCGACAAAAGCTAAAAAAAAAAAAAAAAAAAAAAAA